>CANSZD010003989.1:112500-472500 GCA_947648045.1 Beta corolliflora
GGTCTCTCTTTGTTGTTTTTGTTTAATAGTTTTGTGGTTGTGGTAGTGTGTAGTGATAAAGAATTGTTCTTATCTAGGGGTTTATAGTGGGAATAAGAATTGTTATTTTTTGGGATTTTGTAGCAGTAGAAAGGTTTTTGTGAAATGGATTTGATGTGTAATTGTTGTCATCTTTGATATGCCAAAATTTAGAATAAAAAAGTTGGTCATTTGATGAATTTGAACTCAGTTGAGTACGATGAATTCATGGTTTGGGGATTATGGTGAGTTTTCATGGTGGGTGGTGAGGGTTTCACGAGGTGAGGCATTTTCTGGAAAGTTGTGGTGGGTTTTTAGGCTATAGATGTGAGTATTGAGGGAAAGGTTGTTTTTCAATGGGTGGTGTGGGTTTTGGGATGGGTGATGGTGGGTTTTCCGGGTGGGTAAGGTGGATTTTGAGGGATGACGGCAGGTATTTGGGTGGATTTCCGGTTAGTGATGGTATATTTGCGGGTTAAAGCGGTAGATTTTATGGTGGTGGGTTAAGTATTGGGTGGTTTGGTTGGGAACTGGTTAATTTCTCGTGGTTGGGTGGGCGTTTGGTGGTTGGGGTGGAGGTGTCAACGATATTAATGGTGGTGCTGGGTGGCGGGATGGTGGGGCAGTGTTGAATAGGTGGTGGCGAAAGAAAAAAAAAAAAAAAGAGAAAAAAACGCATTTTACTTGTTGTAAGAGGTCATTAACCTGTTGGGACCAATTTTGTAAAATACTATATTAGGCCCTGGCTACGCCCGAGTAAGGAAAATTTTCATTTATTAATATTATACTTTAAGATGATCACACTAAATATTATTTGGTCTAGTGGTTAAAACTTTAGTATATATATTCTTGAGGTCGCGGGATCAAACCCTATACTATTGTATGTGAATTACATGGAGTAACAAATTCTAAACTTCTTAAGCTCAAACTACCTAACAAAAGAAGTAATCTGCTTGTTTGAATAGATAATATAGAACAAGATGGTTTTAGAACCTCTGAGAACGAGAAAAATTGGCTAGTTGTTACTGAAGATTTATGCATTAATAATCAATTCACAAGCTGAAGATATATATTTTAGAAATATTTTACAATTAAATTGGTTTCCTACAAAAATACAAACAATACAAATCTTTCTATTCTGCAACAACTTTCTTTTCCAATTGTCCTACAATTATACTAAAAAGAAAAACCTAGCAAAAGGAATTAGAATGTGATTAGTTGACAGCTCTCATATTCTATCTTATCAAGCACCCAAAAACTAAAAAGAAAACTTTCTTCTTGTTACATTGCTTGAATTGGATCTTCACAAACCCGTGATAAGCTTGGAATATTGAATTTTTCAAATGATCAAGATTAATCTTTAATTTTTCCATTTATGTGATGCTGACAATTCGACATTCTCTTGCAAGTTGCACCTATCTGGCTTAATCACATCACATCATGCAATGGCCATGTTGTTCTCCTTTAAGCTTGTATCTCCTCTATCCTCTTGATTGCGTCCTCCATACTAGGCCGCTTATTAGTTTCAGTCTCGGTACAAGAAGCTCCCAAATGGAGGAGTCGTGTCATAGACTCGAGTGCATCTGTAGTTGATGCTATTTCCGGGTCTAAGAACTCCGCTTCTTTCTTTTCTTCAATAGCTGATCGTACCCATTGGATGACATTGGTGCCTCCTTTTCCGGCATTGAGATATTGTGAAGGAAATTTCCCTGTTAGGACTTCAAGGATGACAATGCCAACACAATATACATCTCCTTTTGAAGATACTTGTTGGCTTTCGACTGATTCAGGTGATTTATAAGCAAACATCCCTTGCGCTGCTTGTGTGGTTGTTACCATTCTGAAGAAGCCATAATCTGAAAGGATTGGTTCATAATTACTGCCAAGAAATATGTTGCTTGACTTTAGGTTCCCATGTGGTAGCTCATAGTCAGATAGCTCTGCATATAGGTACTGCAACCCACTTGCTATGCCTTTGATGATCTTTAGTCGTGTAGGCCAGTTGAGCTCTGCATGACTAAGTCCTCGATCTCCTGAACATATCGTTGAACAAAAATATGATAAAAAAAATTTAGGATCAATTATTGTGCTCGAGCTCATAGGAGGATTATGATGTACACGTACTTCCTTTGCTCTTTTTTTACATACAACATAGGACTTTTATGGTCAGATTTGACACTTGACATCATGTTTTCCTAATCTATATGTGATCCTTTCAAATTCATTTTTACAAATTTTAACTCTTTAGTTTAGGACATAATGGTCAAGATCTTGTTTTGCATACCATGAAAATTCAATGTTGCATGTACTGACGAACAGAGGACCAATAAACAATCAACCAATCCTTAGCTTTGTACTAATTGATGCTACCATTCAAGAATATCATAGTTATGTTCTGAAGAAATAATTAAGGTATCATACCATGCAAGACATACAACAAGCTGCCTTTAGGAATGTACTCAGAAACCACAAGCTTCTCTTCTTTTCGATAATGGTAAGCTAAGGGTGTCAAAATATTCTTATGACGAAGTTTTCCCATCCTTCTAATCTCAGCATCAAATTCATCTTTCCCTAGTTTATTCATGTCTCTAATCCTCTTAACAACAACAGACACCCCATTCGACATGACGGCCTTATAAGCCGATCCTAAAGCTCCATTTCCCAAAACCTCAGCAGATGCCTTCATCAAATCAGCCAAACCAAAGGAACCCTTTTCATCATTGATCACAATTAAATCACCCATTCCTGCATTTTTCCCTTGTTGAGACCCTGCTTTTTTACTCCCATGTTCACCCTTCTTATGTGAAGAATCATTAGTACTCGACTTTCTTGAGCCGCCACCACCAACACTACCAGCACCACCACCAGCACCGCTTTGGCTTCGAGTGCTCCCACCACCACTCTTGGCGTTCCCATGCACACGTACCTCAACCACATCCTCGGCAGGTTCCTTATTAAGTACATCAAATTCTTCTTCATGTTCATTATTTTTAGACTTGATCAAGGCTGATAAAAGAAGAAGTAAAGCCATAATCACCACAATTCCTATCATTATACCTATTGTAACCTTCACATTACCGCCTGTCTTCTTTCCATTGACGCATTCCTTACTCACCGGCTTCCCACAAACACCGGAATTATCCTTAAACGCATCCGCCCCGAACCTCTCCATACTAGCCGGAATCTGCCCTTCCAACTGATTTCCTGACATATCCAACTCTGTCAAAGATTCTTGGGAAATTTCGGGTATTGCACCAATAAACTTATTCCTTTCTAAATGTAGTGCCATCAAACCTTGTACTTTCCCTAAAGAATAAGGTATCTTACCAGAAAACTCATTATCTGACAACCATATTCTTCTTAATATTGAATCAGCAAAATAATCTCCAGGAATTTCCCCTGAAAATTTGTTAGAACTAACATAAAGGGCCCTTAAACCTTTTAACATGTTAAAAGGTGGTAATGGACCTTCAAATGAGTTGTTAGAAAGACTAAGAGTTTTCAAGTTTTTTATCTGAGTTATTGTATTTACATCAATGGAACCTGAAAGACTCATCTTTGTTAAATGTAAACGAATTACAACACCTTTTCCTTCCTCACAAAACACACCTTCCCATTTGTCCTTACAAGGGTCCGAATTCGGCTTCCAACTGTCTAAAGACTCTGCGTTCGACATCGATTTCTTGAACGCTAAGAGTGCTTCTGCCTCACTCATTGACAACAAACAATGAGGTGATAATGAGAGACAGAGGAGAAGGAGAAGGAATCGAACAGCGGACATTTAATGGGTTTTTATTTTTTTAAGGGTGATGTTATTGTTTTTTTGAGCTCTTTTTTTCAATCAGAGCTCTTGTATGGGAGGAGGAAATCTGGTGATGTTTCTTCTTATTTTTTGGGATATTTGATTTTTGCAATATGTCATGGTTTTCTCTCTCTTTCATTACTCTTGTTTGAGAAAAAATGTTGATTAGAAGGTGATTACCTAATAATAGGTTCATAAAATAGAGAGAGGTGTTTGAGAGGGTGGGAATTAAATTGAATCCCACCTTACACTGATGAGCAATTTAACGGGAATATAGGAAATATTTTGGATTGTTTAAGATAACACACTTTTATTAACCAAATCAATCTCATGGTTGATATATTTTAGCAAGAAATATAGGGAATTAAAGATTTTGTTTGTGTTAAAGAGATTCAGAGCTTACCCGCCAAATTTGTTTTTTCTTTTTACGTTGAATTTTGTTTTTTAATAAGAGTACAAGTTTTGTTGTAAAAGAAGAAAAAACTTCATTTATAAAATTAGGAAAATGATATATGCAACTCTAAGGACTGCATATAAGAAGTTAAAAATATAAACATTAAAGATTAAATAAGCATTAATTATATCGATTGACGTGTAATTGTATCATAAATTCCTCAAATAAAACTATTCTAGAAAATGTATTTAATGCTTATTTGCAATCTTCAAGGCTGCATATATCAAAATCCATAAAATATTATTCATATCTCAATGATCAATTGTACAAGTTCCAGTTAACACTTTTCTCTTTCTTCCCGACATGACATGCTTCGCCCTCCCCTAGAAAGTATAATTAAGTTCATACTCGGGAAAAATAGCCTTAATCAGTAACAGTTTGATTCTATTTTAATAGAGTTATTTGGTCAAATTAGACGTTACATATAACTGTTGGGTAAGCTTTTAAGTGATAAAGCTTATTCATCTCAAGTCCATAAACTTGGCAAAAAGTTAACAAGCAAAAGATTAGCTAAACTTTATTCATTTATTGGGTTGATAACTTGAGAAATATTAAATAAACTATAATTTCTACATGAATCGGTTACGGAAATTTATTGTCAATCATCATTTTTCTTACATCTTTACTTGACTCGTTAGATACTTCATATTAACATTTGCAAGTACTATAAAATTGCAGCCTAATTAGCTGATATATAAAGGCACCAATGCATGTGACTATCGAATTAGTATCAATAAGAATTTCTCTGCTTTTTCGTTAGTTTGTACAAATATTTTTTCATGCATATATATACTAAACTCTGGTCTCTTCCTTTTTCCACTGCCAATAGCATAGATCAATGTGATGAGAAAGCCTACAAACAACAACATCAACAAAACATATCAAAAATCAAACATTTACTATCTTACTTTGGCACATATAAGGAAACTCACACTACATTATAAAAGGAAAAAAAATAAGAAATTGATGAATTAATTATATATGGTCATGCCCCCATAGGGCCTGTTCTCCCCACCTTATTTTCAGTTCAGTTCCTAAATTATTATCATTACTATTAATTAGTTATAATTTAATTCAGTTCAGTTGTTTTATGCCAAATAAAACAGGCCCTTAATCTGTTTCAACTGACTAAACAAATTTGTATTAATTAAATTGACTTTTACAATCTAAAACTAGCTTTTTGTGATAAAAGAATTATAAATTATTTTTGTAAGTCAAAGAGAATGGTTTCTTATAGTTTTAAAAAGGAGAAAGAAAGAAAAATTTTCGCGCGCAAGAAATGAAAAAAAAAAAAAAAAAAGGAGAAAGTAGCATATTATCCCCCTTAAGGCCTTAACGTACTTATATGCCATTTGTGAAATCAAACAACTTAGGCTTGTTCATTATCGTTTTTTTATTTTCAATTTTCAATTTTTTTTAAAACCAAAAACAAAAATATGAAAATCAGAAAAAATAGTTTCTAGTTTTCTGTTGTTAGTTTTCAAAATTGACATGTTTATATAAGTATGACTAATTTTAAGTTTATATATATACCTCTTATATCATATGTATTTCACATTCATAAAACCGAAAACCGAAAATCGAAAACTGACATTACGCCGGATAGGTTAACTTTTGATTTTAGCAATTAGGACCCATTCCTTTTCTTTTATGTGCAATTGACGTACTTACCGAAAAAATATTGTAATGACCAGGATCAGCAATGTGCTTGGTAAGATTCTCAAGAGGGCCTTCACCAGTATACAAAGCCTGAAAACATAAGCCAACAAAGGCTAACATAGCAAGCCTTCCATTCTTAATCTCTTTAGTCCTTAGAACCATGACAGGCTCAGGAGACCCTCTTCCCCACATCATTGGATCAAACCATAGGCCACCAGGGTAACCCACATCAGGCTTAGGATTCTTCTTGTGTGGAAGCTTAGGTTCGATGTCGACGCAACCAGGGTTCACGTAGTCTGCCCATCTCCTACCCTCAATCCATCCCATTAAGGCTAGTTGCACCACAAATAGTGTGGTTGGGTCTGCAAAGTACTCGCGGGATCCAGCATCGTACCAATCGAAATTTTCGATTAGGCCGATGGATTCGAGCCATTCAGGGATTAGGATGCCTGCTACTGCTAGCATTGCCCACCTGCTGTGCATTAGCTCGGCTTGTGCAAACCATTTTAGTGTCTCTGGGTCTGACCCTGCATTTAGTTTGTTGATTTTTAGTTGGTTGTGAAACTATAAGAACTTAGAAGTAGCGTACAAATGCTAAATTAGCTTCCTATATGAATATACATAGGATCTTTTTATGGTGTGTCCTTGTATTCGTTGAAATTCTACATTATATAATTACTTCTTTTTCAGTCGTAACGCCCAAATCAGTACATACACACGTTCGTATGAAGAGGATCATACACACGATGAACATGAAGCACTAGATTATGTACATAAAGACCAATACCAATGAACATGTACCAACAGAGATATACATATATTCATTTGGCTTGTCGTCCATGTACATGTATTCATTTGGTTTGTTATCCATGTACATTTAGCTTGTTATCTATGTACATGTGCGCACCATGCTCTATGTACTAGCATGTGCACCATCTAAGCTTTGGTCTCAACGATACCCATGCTATTGTAAAAGTGTTTCAATGATGTCCCTACCATTATCTTTTCATTAAATTGTGAAGGAGAGATGTTTATGCATCCAATCTTCATTTGGAGCTTAAAATTGATTAAATTAGTTCAATATTCTTTATATAAAGTGTGGAAATATGGGTTGAAGTTAATTTTCCCCACTTGAAAGCAAAAAATTTAGCACATTATACCAGTTTTAAACCCCAAAATATGAGTTTAGAACACGAAATCTTATCCATGGAGATCTATTAATGAAGATTCAAAGATAGGGCATCATTGAAACGTTTCTAAAACGACATAGGTACTATTAAGACTTTGAAAAATGTGACGATATATTGTAGATTTTTGACAGATACAATGACACGCCATAGAAGAGTAGTACAGGATTTTCATTAGATACTCCTGCTTGCATCCTTGCTGCTATTATAAAATCAGCAATTAGTCATAAATTTATAAGTACATGATTCATGGATGAGGTGAAAGCAAGCCCCTTTGGGTACAAAAGGGAGGAAGTATAAAATAAGTATTGTAATTCTTTTGATAATCAATTTAACCTTGTACTTATAATAATATTTAGTCATCAAAATTTAGGAGGGCAGGAGTATCATAATCACTTAACAGTTGTTTTTAATAGTTCAAATTACTCTTATCAACATAATTATTAATTTCGCATAGCAATAGGAAAAGTCACCTAATACATACCTAATCCAAGTGGGTCGAAGCCAAAATCACCAGGAAGACTACAAACAATAGAGGAAAGTTGGGTATTATAGTTAACATCAATAATAATAATCAAAAACAATTGTTTTTAAATGCATCAAGTGATAAAGTTAATGAGAATGCTTATTTATAGTACAACCATAAAATCTAAAAGATATGAGAGAATAATAAAGATATGCATGAGAGATAACAAAGTATATATATAGGAAGATAACTAAGAGATTACCATCTTGATAATATATAGTATTATGGAGAATCAAATAATATCCTAAAGATATTATATGATCTCGAACATCAAGTACTAATGTTCAAATTATTACATTTTTATTGATATTTGAAAATCTTACCTGCCATCCAACCATTGAGGAGGTGTGCTACCAGGGAACCACAAAGGCCTATCTGGAGGAAGTGGTTCACATACACTTGAAACTCCTCCTTTAGCTGCATTCACCTTACTACTATTTCCAATCATATTACATTTCTTCATTTGGCTTGGATATAATTTCCCTGGAATTTCTCTGTTTTTCCCAAAAAATGAAATAAAAAATTATGTGGAAAAAAAGAGGACACAATGGAAACATTAATCATTTACAAGTTTCCTAATATGTAATATTTTCTTTAATTATCACCTTATTGGAAGATTTGAAGACAGTGCAGTTGAAGCTACAGCCAGAGCCATTTCTGTTTAATTTAATTGCCACAAGTGAATTAAGATGAGCACTAGCTAGTTTATGGGAGGGAAGCTACTTACTTATAAATAGCTTATCTGCAGAGTTGGCTTGTGGGATGAATAACAGCCATTTAGACTATGACATGTGGAACACAGCCACTCATTGGGCTATAGCTTAGTTAAGCCCATTGGTAATTACTGTATATTTTAAAGTTAAAATGTATGATTGTTGGACTGCCAAATTTCTTCAATTCTGGCCCAATGTTTTGGAGATTCAGATATTGGCTACTAATTTTCGAAAAAAGAAATTAGAGAGTTACATAAGGTCTTAAATCACTAAATCGTGATGTAAATGAAATTTGATAAGTTATAGTTATCTAGGGATGGCAGGTTGGCGTATATTAGAAATGTACATGTGTACTGTGTGGTTGAGTGGGTGGGTAACTGGGTATGGATGTTGGAATTGTACTTTGTATGGGTAGCGTGTAGGTAGCAATCATATAATTTGTCCACCCAATTGTCATCCCAAGATATATCCTCATTGTGCTTTACTAAATAAGCTAATTAGTATCCAATGAAATTGGCTACTTATTGGTCATGTAAGATCATAGAAATATATTAAAATCTTGTTAGTAAACAATTGAATTTAAAAAGTCACAATTATTTGCATCGGAAATTTGTCAAAATAGATTGTGTAGAATAAAAAAAGTTGGTTAAATAGACTCCAAATCATGAAATTGGAGGTAATAAAATATTTGTGGTTACTACCTCATATTCCAGATTCAACTTTGTTCACATGATTAGTAACTCAAAGTTAGTTAGATAGTTCAATTGACGATAAAAAATGAGATTATAAAAGTTAATGTGACCGTGTGATTGATTTGACGGAATGATGAGTCTTTGTGTCTTTCATACTTCTCAAGTACAAAAATATATTATGTTTTTTATAAGGTAAGGAAAAAAGGGAAAATTAGGAGACCCTCCGCAGGAAGGGAACACCTAAATCATCATTTACAATGATAGATTTTAGAGCAGTGGCGGATGTATGTAGGTGCATGGTGGGTCACGTGACCCACCATTATTTTAAAAATAGATCGAAGCAGTGAGAATATAATGTGGTAAAGAAAAGGTTGTCCTAGTGGTAATCCTTGTCTCAACTCTTCTTTTCAAAGGTCATGGGTTCAAGCCCCATGTCTCCTACTTTTGTTCATAATTTCCTTTTTTATTTGCCTTTTATTTCTTCTCTTTTGGATCAATTTTCTCTTTGACTTCTTTATCATTTCTTCTCTTTTGTATCAAACATCGTGTCCATTTTTTCTTTGACTTGTTCATCATTTATCCTCTTTTGCATCAAACATCATGTCCATTTTTCTACCATATTCCTCACTCTTCCTTTTTTCCTATTGTTTTTTTTTCCTATTCTTTGTTGTTGCTTCTAATTCCTATAAGATTTAATAATATGGAATAAAAAGATGTATATTCCTCACTTTCTCATTCAATTTTATTATCATTTACTCAAGTTAAAAGATACACATTCCTCACTTTTCCTTTCAATTTGTATTTCCATTTTCCAATTATCTATTGTTTTTCCTAATTCCTATTATTTTATATAGTCTAGAGTAAAAAGATATATATTCCTCACTTTCTCATTCAATTTTATTTCCGTATTCTAATTCATTATTGTTTTTCCTAATTCCTATCGGATTTTTTACTATGGAGTAAATAGTTAGTTTAACACTTCAATCTAATATTTGAAGTATTGAACCCACATGATGAAAATTTATTATAGAGTAAGTTTGAAAAAAAATGGGTTTATTACACGTGCTCGGAATGACGGTGACCCACCATACCGAAAAAGCTGGATCCCCCACTGCTTTAGAGAAGGAGAAATACAAGTATCTAATTACATGCTAGAAGTAACCAGGTGACCAACATTGACAATTCAATCAACGGCTTTGTTAGCTTCCCTAAAAATATGGCAGATGTTCCAATTGTTTAAAGTGGTCAGGAGATTCTGGATTTCTTCTATGATGGAAGAATCTGCCAAGGGGGACACCATATGCGCTTGATAGAGTTGATGACAAGAGGATTATCACCTTCGATGAGTAGATTCTAAATACCTTCTTGGATGGCGAGGATGCCTTGTTGTAGAGCAGTAGCCTCTGCTATGTAGAATTGTGTACAACAGAGGTTTAAGGTGGCCGCTTTGATAGTTTTACCTTGATGATCTTGGATGATGATACCTGCAACAGCGAAGGAAGAGCAAATTGAGCCGTCGAAGTTGAGCTTGAAGAAGAGATAAGATGGGGGCTCCGAAGCGACTAGGATGGAGTTGCTGTGGAGGTTATTATTGGAGTTATGTTGATAATATAAGCATAAAAACTAACGTCGAGTTAACGGTTAAACTGCTTATAAGATAACATAATGAATATAAAATAACATGTATTGCAAACGCTTTTAATAATGGCATACATTAATCATCAAAGTAGAGGAGCTCCACTTAAACTTAGTGCTTTGGCATTTATGTTGTTTAGAAATAAAAATTGCTCATGAAGTACTATCAATCTAACCATTTACATCTCTTTCTCAATTCATATAGTACAAAGTTGGCCAAAATACCAAACTTCACCAACCAAACCCTTTGATTTGTATTTTGTAGAAAAAGAAACGAACCTCTTTAACTTACATAGTATTCTACTTACACTTTGTAATTCCATCACCATCCCTTCCCAATTACTCAACGAAATTTCTCCATCTCTCACCTGATTTTGATTCCTGACATCTCTCCTTCCCAAATCCAACCTCATATTCATCAATGGCAACTTCATTCTCTCTCCTCCACTCTCCTTCCTCCTCAAACTCACACTAAAAAAAATTAAACACTTTAAAACCTCAAATTTGCATCTTTTAATTTGTGGGTTTTGCAATTAAGCTATGTTTCAGCAACATAGGTTGGAATTAAGGAGATGGGTACCCTCAATTTTGTCAAATCACAAAACCCTTTTCACGGTTTTGTGGATCATGGTGTTTGCATCGGTGTTTTTATGGCAGCGGAACATTGTTGATGGTTTATTAACATTCCGGCGAGCTCCGGGGAGGCCAATGCCGAGGCTAAGGCCGGTTGCTTTTAATATTTCGGATTTCGGGGCGGTCGGCGATGGCGGAACTGATAATACAGCGGCGTTTGAAAGGGCTATTTCCACCATTGCTAAGTTTGGGAAGAAAGGTGGAGCTCAGCTCAATGTGCCACCTGGAGTTTGGCTTACTTGCCCTTTTAATTTGACTAGTCATATGACTTTGTACCTTGCTGAAGATGCTGTTATTCTTGGAGTTGATGTGAGTTTAATTTCATAATGTCTATTATTTATAAAGTTGTTATGTTGATAGGTTTCAGTTTTTTTGGTTTAAGTGATGTTTTTGATTTACTTGTTATATATGGTGGATATGATTCTGTTTTAAATAGAGATTTGAGTAGGTATTGCGGTATTGGGATTTGTGTGCTATTTAAGTTAAGTTTTTTGATTTGATTAGTTGGGTTGAGCTTTGTTAGTGGAGGAGAGAAGATCAGATTCATCTTTTATGACAGTTTTGGTGTTGGATCTTTACCATTAGTAGTAGAGGAGAGATAAGGTAGGTTTAAATTTATTGTTGTGGTGATTGATGAATGTTTGCTGGCCAATTACACCTATTGATTGTGCTTTGTTAAGTGTCGAAATGGCTCAATGTGGAAAGTTGCTGAGGCAGTATGGTGCCAGAACATGAATCTGTTTCATATTGGTTTTGAAGGAGGAAGGGATATTGTAGGTAGGAGTTGGCATGAAAGTTTCTTTTTTTGCTTTGTTCAAAGGAGGAAGGGGGAGGGTTATGCGCCTTGAATTTCTGTGATTAGGTGGAGTCTTCTATAATATTATTTGGGTGAATCAAAGGAGTGAATGAAGAGTGCAAATACCAAATGAGATAATTATCTGCAAAGCTATGGAGATTTGAATGAACTGATTTTCTGTATGAGCCTGTTCAAGAATGTACGAGATGCTGCATTATTAGGATTGCAACTCATTGGCAGACATGAGAAAACTATTGTAACATTGCGCCGTCGTATAGACTTCCATCAAGCAGGGATATTTTCCTATATTGTAGAAACATAAAGCTCACAATTTGCATGCTTTTATGAGTCTATGTCCTTCAGTAAGCCCACAAGCCCACAACGCAACTTTTTGTAGCATTGTTTTCAAAGATGAATGACTGGACTCTGAATATTGTTGCCAATATAATCTAAGTTTGAACACATTCGTTCAAATTCTTATCATGAATATCATGATGCAAATTGTCTTACTATCAACTGACATATGAACCCTAGATTAGTTGAATGTAGATGAATTAGAGGAGAGAATTAGAGCTAGAAATGTTTGATTTCCAATATAAAAGTTTAGATTTACACTCCTTGCAATGACTTCGATGTGTATCAATCTAGCATTGGAGCTTGTGGGTTTTGGTGGAAGAAGATTCATTACTCAGTCATCTCCATGTTCTCTAGCAACTTTATGTGGTGTTCTCTTAAATCTCGCCATATATTCATGGTGCTTATTAGCATTAGCCATTAAGTATTTGTATCTTATACTTCCTCCGTTCCAAAATAAGTGAAACACTTGTCTCAAAAAGCTCTCACATAAATGAGAGAAGTGTTTCACCTATTTTGGAACGGAGGAAGTATAAACTATAAATCATATCTGTCTAAAGCTATTATTTCTTACAAGGCAGTTATAGAGTTGAATGTCGCTGAGTTCTATCATTTTCATGTTTATTGCTTTTAAAGCTATCTCTTACCATGAAACTTCCATATGATTTATAGGATGAGAAGAAATGGCCGTTAATGCCACCCTTGCCATCATATGGATATGGAAGAGAGCATCCAGGGCCCCGATATGGTAGTTTGATTCATGGACAAAATCTCAGAGATGTCGTCATAACTGGTAAGGATGATTAACATACTAGCGTATTCTTTGTGCTAAGTGATTGAACTTGAAAGGAAGAGTTTTTTTCCTTTTGATGGTAATGAGAGGAATCTTGCCGCTTTTTCTTCAATTAGCTGGCTATAATGGAATGGGAGTTTATCCGTGGTGGGGCTATTAAGAAACTTGCAAGTTATATATAAGACTTTAATTTAATTTCGAGGGGATAGATGGATGAACAGAAACCTGCTATCTAAGCTTAATGATGCTCCACTCGTGACGTAAAGAAGGAAGAGAGGTTAACAAAATAGGGAAGAGAGAAGAATGCATGATGGTGAGAAGTGTAGATTTTACAGAGAAGACTTGACAAATGATAGATATGGCTACTCTTCAAGTTTAGGGTATGTTCTATACGACTGAATTTAATTTGTTTGAACTTATATAAACAACTTATTTGGCACTTCTTGTAACTTACTAACTTGATCAGAACTTACGGAAACTTATTAAAATTATAATGCTAATAAATTTCAATATTATAATATTATAGTACTTACAATAAAATTGGAATGATAAGATTATAATTCTAATAACAATTATTGCATGACATTTAATAATAGTATCATTTATTTAAATTATCTATATATATATTATTGTTGTTTTACTTATGCATAAGAAATTAGGAGACTCTTGTGGTGGGTGAGAGAAAGAGAGATGAAATAGGAGGCCCATCACCCATGTAAAGGAAGAGAACAAGAGAGAAACAAAAAGGCAAAACAGATGATGTTGAAATTGTTAGAAAATTCCATAGAAGGGAATTGTTGCAACTAGAACGGAGTATGTATATCTGATGGGTTTGTTCCAATGACTCTTTATTGGTGTTAATTGTGTATATATTGCACAAAAAAGTGACTACTGACAGCATCAAACCATTTTGAGCTTTGGAGAGGCGTCTCAATTTCATAGGCTTCTTTGAAATCCTTCCAGGATAGGCTCTCAAACTACTCCAAGCATATGTTGGCACAAGCCAACAGTTATTGTACAAACCTTCCTATTCTTATCTGCTACAGTTCCTTATCCTCGGTTTGAGGATTTTTCTTTGGATGTGGAGTGCATTAGAAGGAGATTGAGCTGAATATACTACTATCCCGTGCTCTGACATCTATCTATTAATTTATGGTAGGTTTTGTGCTTGTTTTGTTTCAAATTCAACAACATGATTATGACTTGTGAGATCATATCGGATTGTATATCTCTTTTCCCACCTAAGATTGAGGCGCTGTATTTCTGCATGTGTAGGTTCGGATTTTGTCGGTTGGTGTGTTGGATGCTGTTTTTGATGTGCCTACTTTTTTCGGGGTGAATCTGTTCTAAATTGGTATGCTAGCTGACAAGATTGTAACCACTACCATCATGATTTAACTTTACTCTGCTCACAGGAAACAATGGTACAATTGATGGCCAGGGACAGACATGGTGGAAGAAGTATAAGCGGAAGGTCCTTAATCATACTAGAGGTCCTCTTGTACAGATCATGTGGTCAAGTGACATTGTTATTTCTGACATTACTTTACGTAATTCTCCTTTCTGGACGCTACATCCTTATGACTGCAAAAACGTGACAATCCGGAATGTCACGATTTTGGCTCCTGTATATGAAGCTCCAAACACTGATGGCATAGACCCTGGTAAGTTTATATTAAATGGTTCTTAGCAAGAGTGTGTTTATGAACTGTAGTTGTTTAAAGCCATAGCTTATTCGCTGTCTTGTCAAACCCCCCCCCCACACACACACACACACACACACAAGGAAGAAGAATTGTTTCCATTTTCCACTAGGATGCTGCTAAATTTTCGACTTTCTATATACGAAACAAAACTACTCTTTATCTCCTTGCATGGTCCTCTTTCAATAGACGAGGCTTTTTGCTTTCCATTGGTCTGTTTGAGATATACATCAATGATTGGTAAAAAGTCCCATGTGAAGGCCCGAAGACAAGGAAAAGGTGGCTCCTAAAACAACTCCAACTGTATTGTTGTTTGGGCCATTTTGATGCTACCAAATAATTCTGGGATGAATAGGGCTGCATGAATTTTATCACCCAGCCAACATTACTGAGATTTAGTAGCCTGCTTGGCAATGGCAGGTTTCTTTTATTCGGAAAATTGTTGATAATTCAGCTGCTGATTGCCACTTGCCAGAAATGGCAATGGCATCGCTTCAACTACTGGGTTAGAACTGCCTACATCTGACCTCCCCCTCTCCCCCCTCCCATCTCACCTGACGTGAAAAAAAGGACACTTGGTGTAATGGATTATGGAGTACCCCTCTATCCCTTTTTGTTTTCCCCAATTTCCTTTTTAGGATGTCCCAGAAGATTGCCCCATACTAAAAGTGACTATAAGGATCCACCACTTTACTGTTGGTCCACCTTTTTTTGTCTTTTATCATTTTTACCGAGCGAAAAATTAGAAAAGCAACTTGCTCTCAATGGGGCAAACAAGAGGGGCAGAGGTAGTATATGTTAGATGACACTTTGGAGAACGAATTCTTGGTTCGAACTTAGTCAAATTGTTCTGTTGTTTCCAACCATTGCTGGCTTTTCTTTATCCATGTCTTATTATGTGTTGGGTGGGAGCTGAGGTCTTTTGGTTGAAAGTTGAAGATCAATCTCCTTTTGATGCCACCTCTTATTTTGTATGTAAAAAATTTGGATTGATGTCCATCATTGAAAGTACTTGATCTGTGTTGGTTTGGCCAATTATAGAATTTGTTGCCTTTTGAATGTATCTTACAATTTGACTTTCATGCTTGCCAATGCAACATTTTGACAATTAGTAACGATTAATTATCTTCAAGTAGAAGTTAAAAAATGTTTATATCTTGAAAATACATAACGAGATAAATCTAGTAAGATCAAGATGGACAAACTAGAGTATATGAATAGTGCAAAAGTCAAAATGTTGCAACTCAGAAATAATGGAGGAAGTACATTAGATATTAGGGCCTGTTCTCCCCAGCTTATTTTCTTTTCAGTTCAATTCAGTTCAATTCAGTTCAGTTCCTAAATGATAATCATTACTATTAATTAATTATAATTTAATCATTATTTCAATTCGGTTTTGTTGTTTTTTTAAAAGAAAACTTAGTATGCATCCCCCAAAGGAGGGAGTGCAATTACCAAACTGGTCTTGCTGGCAACCCTGTTCAAATAATTAACCTTGCTCCTATGCAACAGATTCTTGTGAAGACATGGTGATTGAGGATTGTTACATCAGCGTGGGGGATGATGGAATAGCAATAAAGAGTGGCTGGGATCAGTATGGTATTGCTTATGGCCGTCCCTCTACAAACATTCTCATCCGGAATCTTGTTGTTCGGTCTATGGTCAGGTGAGTGAACTTGGATTAAGAACTGCACAATTGCATAAGTTTATTGCTTGCCTGTTCCTAATTTTCCTTGATAAGAAAACTAGTGAATGAAAATGCCGTTACATTTAAATTTCTCAGTCTGATCATGTAATAGATGTTGTGACGTGAAACCTCACTGGAGGACCAACTTTGAACCTCGACTAAGAGTAATTGATTTTTTTAGCTCAAGACTATACAGTTTTCTGAGTCAAAACTAAGCTTCCAAGCTCCATAAAGCCTGTTTACCGAATGTATAGAAGAATTTGGATATACTTTATTCTTACACAATCTTTTATACCAAATGACTGAAGGAGTTCCATAATAATGTGGTGTGTAGAAGACGCAAAGATATAGGATGTTAAACTTGAAAAGAGGAAAAGATAAAAAAAAAAAGTTCCATGCACAGCTGAGCTAAAAATTTTTAGGGAGAGTGGGAGTACAAAGTAGGGAAATCAGCCTTATTCTTAATATCCTGATTCAGTTTTTAAAGTTTAGTAGTTTTAAGATCCACGTGGTCATAATTACTCCTACAAAGGATTATTGAAAAATCAACAAGTAATTATCAACAAGTATCTCACTACTTTGTGATGATTAGGATCCTATCAACAAGAGTTTTAATTCCATGTGCCAAGCTCCAAAACGTCTGATCTGTAAGTACTTTATGCAGACACATCTTTTATGTTAAAGGACTGAAGGAGTTCGATATCAATGCAGTGTGTAGGACTTATAGGAGAGAGAAAGATGAAGGATGATAAACTTGAAAAGACAAGAAAACGAAAACTTCATGCAGAGTTGGGCTTCAATTTTTAAATTTCTGCACATTTATTTATATCTTTTTAGTTGCTTATGCTATTTAGTATCTACAGATGCATATTTTTGTCCATGCCATCTGGTCGTTTGACTTGCACATCTGAAATTCTGGATTTAATTATACATGGACATTGCTCTCTCTTTGCAACTTTAGCAGGAGGCTACAAGCATAATGAATTGAGCTAGAATTTTGCTCCATGGGCAATGAGCATAGATCTTTTTCAATCTGTGACAAGTTGCTTCCTTTTCCAAAAATCTATTTAACATCAAGTTCAGATCCCATAGGCAGCTTCATAATCTCAAATATGATTCCAAGCGTCAAGCGAATTTATTATATACAAGTAGTAGAGTTGCCATGCTATAAGGTTCTGGAACCTACCTTGTAGCAGTGTCCTTAGGATGGAACAATAGGACTGAATTTATGAATCTTGAGATCCTTTTTTAGTTTGCTAAAATGTGATTGTAGTACAATATGCTGAGATAGTCCGAATCATTTATATTTGAAGAATATTATAAATTCATTTTGGCTTTAGCTATATTGTACTTGCTAAGTAAGTAGGTATAACTCTTGGTACTCTCTGTACAATTTGTGCAGTGCTGGTATATCGATTGGGAGCGAGATGTCTGGTGGTGTCTCAAACGTCACCATTGAGAATGTCCTTGTATGGAGTTCCAGAAGAGCTGTACGAATCAAGACAGCTCCTGGTAGGGGTGGATATGTACGACATGTCACCTACAGAAATCTGACATTTGATGAAGTACGGGTTGGGATAGTTATCAAAACAGATTACAATGAACACCCGGATGAGGGATATGATCCCAAAGCTCTTCCAATCATTGAAGATATTAGCTTTACTTCAATCCATGGCCAAGGAGTTCGTGTACCCGTGAGAATCCATGGGAGTGAAGAAATTCCCATAAGAAATATTACTTTCCGTGACATGTCTGTTGGAATCTCATACAAAAAGAAGAAAATTTTTCAGTGTGCCTTTGTACAAGGCCGTGTGATTGGGACCATATTCCCAGCTCCTTGTGAGAACCTTGATTTATATGATGAAATGGGAAAACTCGTACGACCTTCTTCTTCACAAAATATAACAGACATTGATTATAATATTTGAGGGATTCTCCAGGTTGCAGGGTTTTTCCTCTTCTCTCTCTCATTATGTCCCAATAGCTGCATTTTTATGCCTTGTGCCGGAGTTTTTGCTGTAATGCAGGGGATCATAGCTTAGTTTTGTTGGTCAGATATTTTTCCTCATTTTATGTAGGCTTTCCATCGATATTTTGTTTATCGATTCGTTAATGTTAGGTTTATATTTTACTGATGTGTAAATAGAGCAGATACACAGATAATGTACACAAAATGCATGCGGAATGGAAGTGATATCTTGAGTTAAATTAGCAAATAAGAAAATTTTGCCTTTATAGAACATTTATATTCCTGTATTTTGAAGAAAGTAAGTTAGGTAATACATTTGCTTTTAACTTGTCTCATGATTTTGGATGGAAAGTGACAAGGGGTGGTTGTAAGGAGATAATTAATAGTTACGGATAGTTGTTTTTAGATTCGGATGATTTAGAGAATAGACGTTGTACTAAAAGGTGATTTGCAATTAAAAACAACTAGTATTTTTTGCACGCGATGCGTGCGTGACATCACGTATGCGTGATTATGTGGATATTTTCAATTTTATCCTCATTCATGAGAGAAGTTGAAATAAGAGGAAGGAGAAGAGAGAAACGAAGAAGTAGAAAAACTGCCTTTACGATTAATTAGTGCATTAAAAAAAATTGGAAAAGATAACACAAGTCAAGTAAAGAATCTGATTTATTGCCATTTTTAAGGCAAATGTTAGGATTCTTTTCCCCTTTTTTTTCCTTATTTTACTTTTGTTTTTTAAATTTATTAAATGATTGCAACTGTAATTTTTGTTTATAGTTGGGGGTAATTTGGGCAACTCAAGTGGACACCAAAGTCCTCAAGAGTTGCCTTATATAATAGAGATGTGTAAATAGAGCAGATACACAGATAATGTACACAAAATGCATGCGGAATGGAAGTGATATCTTGAGTTAAATTAGCAAATAAGAAAATTTTGCCTTTATAGAACATTTATATTCCTGTATTTTGAAGAAAGTAAGTTAGGTAATACATTTGCTTTTAACTTGTCTCATGATTTTGGATGGAAAGTGACAAGGGGTGGTTGTAAGGAGATAATTAATAGTTACGGATAGTTGTTTTTAGATTCGGATGATTTAGAGAATAGACGTTGTACTAAAAGGTGATTTGCAATTAAAAACAAAACATCCTATTTTGAACTACACTTAAACTGTCAAATGGGTTTTTTTTAGGATATCACAAATTTCAACTTAAACTGTCAAATGGGGTTTTTAGGACATCACAATTCACAAATAACTTTCAAGCCGTGTAAACATAACAAAACTTGACAAATTAGATTATCTAGTTCCGCTTCATGAGGAGGGTCTCTTAATGTTTCTTCCTCTTTACCTTTATCTAAAAAAAAAAGATTACTCTCCTTTCAGAAAAAAAAAAAAAGATTACTCAATACAAGTTAATATATTCAAATCCAAACTGTACCCAAATTAATATGATTCAATTTTAACTCAAATTTAAAATTGACCTGATTCAAACCAACCAAATCTATAATTTATCTTTGCTACCTAGTAGGCTAGTATTGATTTATTTAACTTAATGTGCTAGCGAAATGATGATAGACTTAAAGATAACTTAACCCAATGTCCAATGGCCAATATAGCTAGGGGTGTTCATGGGTGGTTAACCGTCCCGAAATAAAATTTCGGGACGGTAACCGGAAGTATCGGTTCGCCATATTTGCGAACCGTAACCGTAACCGTTCAAAACGGTAACCGCATAACCGGTTAACCGGTTTTTCGGTACGGTTTTCCGGTTAACCGTTAACCGTTACTCAAGGTTTATCAAATTATTTTACTACTTTTATATATTAGATTTCAAATTTTTCTCAACATAAATAATTATTGCCAAGATTCTCTATAAAAGACAATCATCTCTAAAAAATATTCCACACCATACAATATTACAATACAACGAAATGACGAATACATATCTCAAAGTTCTAAGAAAAACAAGCACAAAAATATAAAGTATTACAAGTTGGTAGTTCACAACTTTACATTGAGTAGTTCACAGTTTCACAGTGAGTAGCAAGTAAACAGAAAAAACAGTAGCAAGTTCTACTTTTCTCACACAAAAATCATTATTTAATTAATATAATTATTATAAAAAATTAAATAATAATAAAAAAATAAATTTATCTGGTTTTTCGGTTAACCGTTTTATAAAAAAGCATAACCGTAACCGTACCGTTTAACCGTGAATTTTACCGGTTCGGTAACCGTACCGTTTAATCCCAAATTTTCCGGTTCGGTAACCGCCCATTTTGACCGGTTTTCCGGTTTTTCGGTACGGTATTTCGGTTTCGGTTTTTTGTGAACACCCCTAAATATAGCATCGAAGTACTTATCACCCAAACCAAAATCAAAGTACTTTAATCAATAAGTACTACTATTGCTTTAGTTCAACCCTTAAAACCTCAAAAAATAAACCCCAAACCTAGTGATTAAGGGTTGACTTTTATTAATCATTTGTGGAAAGATAATTGATAGATAGAGGTAGTTTTGTTTGAAGTTTTTAGATCAGGGTGGTTTAGATTATATTCTCTCCGTCTCTTCGTTTCTCCTTTTCACATTTGTTAATATACATTTTGTATTATTAATATTTTTTATTATATATTAGTAAAAATTATAAAAGTTTGATTTTAATTTCATAATGTACTCAATGAGACGAATCAAACAATACCCCACATGACTATATTTTTTATTATATATTGGAAAAAGATCTGGAAGATTTTCTTTACTCATAAATAGTGCAAAAAATTAGATTTGGGAAGTCTATTGTGGAACAGAGATAGTATATACTACATTCGTTTCTTTTTGATCTACACACTTTTCTTTTTGGTCTGTTTCTTTTTAATCTACACACTGTTGCTTTTTCTATTTTTGGTAACATGTCACATCTACTTTCTCCTCTTTTTCCACTCATGTCATCCACTTTTTAATATTTTAACCCTCTTTTTAGTTTCTCTCTCTATTTTTTTAATTTATCTCTCATACTTTTGTACTTTCTCCTTGATTCTCCCCCAAAGTGAAGTGTATAGATTAATTTGAAACGAATGTAGTAATTATTTAAGTGTGGTTTTCAATTGAAAAAGTCCTTATGATGATGTTTTGAAAGAAAGGTCATGCTTTCGGTTTTCCTTTTTAAGTCACCCTATTAATATTCGTTTCCTCGTCCAGTTAAGCTCCATTTCAGCAAATACAGTTAGGAATCAGGAGTAAGGACCTTAAGAAAAATCCAAGTATTGCTTATCTTCTCCTCATTAATCACACTTCTTTTCTATTCCTTTGGCTTTACCCATGATAACACATTACCATTCAGATGCTTCATTTCCTTCATTATGAAGACAATCATCAAAGCTCTTCTTATTAATAATACTAATGCCTTGCATGTGACGTCCTTTTACAAGGATTTATAATCCCAACGGATTATTTATCCTCTCCTAAAAAAATGTTTACAATATTTTTATCTTTAAGGTTTTTTCTGCACAAACTAGTATTAGATGTCGACTTTTGAAAATAGTTACTTTAAAAAACTACCATTTTATATAAAAAGTGTTCGCATAGCACTACCCATAAGCGTTTTCCATCGATTTTTTTTGTCAGTGAAACCCATTTTATGGTTTTTCTGTCAATTATTTCAGCTCAACTCGATGCAACTCTTGATTGTCACATGCATCGTCAAGCATACATATACATTCTCCATAAATCTTCCTCCAATGTCTCCTTCTTTTGACTCCCTAATTAAAACTCTATGATCGACAATGCACCAACATTATTTTCCTCCCTTTTTTATCTCAAACCGAGTGTTGTAAATAATGGAAATTTAATTCCTCTCTTTCCTTTTCCTTCTAAATTTCTCCATCCAAACAAACTGTTTTTGTGCTATTAATTTTATGGAAAGTCCTTCAGCTCATAAAGACCACAAAAAACCATGGCAAATAGATGAATATATGATGCTTCAAAATTTTAACTTAATGCTTAGTTTTGTGAAAAGAT
The DNA here is from genome assembly GCA_947648045.1 of Beta corolliflora. Taxonomy (NCBI): domain Eukaryota; kingdom Viridiplantae; phylum Streptophyta; class Magnoliopsida; order Caryophyllales; family Amaranthaceae; genus Beta; species Beta corolliflora. The sequence continues at coordinate 135,138 of CANSZD010003989.1, forward strand.
GACGTGTGACCATGTTTTTTGAGGAAAAAACTTTGTCTACCCACCGGGTAGACTACCCACCATTAATAAAGACTTGTTGAGGGTTGTGGTAATGAAATCCAACTCAACATAATTATTAATTTTTTAATGCTCTATTAGTAGTGGGTTGTCTACCCTGTGGGTAAGTGTAGCAATGTCCGTTTTTTGATATAACCCTTCACGCATTTATGTTTACAATTTTTTTTATTGGTGGCCACTGGCTAATAATTAGTAATCAAAGTGAACTCTAGACTCTAGTCCATGTTACTAGAAGAGGTCAACCATAAGTTCATGTCCCGCATGTAATTGTTGACAAAGGATACGTTAATGTTAATCAAGGAAGTCAACTATTGTAATGCTATAGACATATTCAAGTTGGATATTATCGAAAGTAATTTGTTTGCATAAAAAGGGAAGGAAAAAAAAACCTTCTATATTTTGCTATGATTGTCATGGTTACCACTTATTTTTGAAGGTGCATTTTCTTCACTCGTATCGCATATAATTGTTGACAAAGAATACATTAATACTAATAAAGGAAGTCAACTAGTGAAATACTATAAACATCTTCAAGTTGAATATTATCGAAAGTAATTTGTTTGCATAAAAGAGGAAGGAAAAAAATCTTCTATATTTTGCTATAATTGTCATGATTACCACTTATTTCTAAAGGTGCATTTTCTTCACTCGTATCGCATATAATTGTTGACAAAGAATACACTAATACTAATAAAGGAAGTCAACTAGTGAAATACTATAAACATCTTCAAGTTGAATATTATCGAAAGTAATTTGTTTGCATAAAGAGGAAGGAAAAAATCTTCTATATTTTGCTATAATTGTCATGGTTACCACTTATTTCTAAAGGTGCATTTTCTTCACTCGTATCGCATATAATTGTTGACAAAGAATACATTAATACTAATAAAGGAAGTCAACTAGTGAAATACTATAAACATCTTCAAGTTGGATATTATCGAAAGTAATTTGTTTGCAAAAAAGGAAAAAAAATAAACTCCTATATTTTGCTATAATAGTCATGGTTACCACTTAAGGTCCGTTCTGTTTAATTTATTTTAACTTATATAAGATTTTATAAGATAAGATAAGATAAGATAAGATAAGATCAAATAAGATCAGATCAGATAAGATAATATAAGATCAGATAAGATTTTATAAGATCTTATAAGATAAGATAAGATAAGACAAAATAAGTTGAACAGAACAGACCCTTATTCATAGAGGTGCATTTTCTCCGCCTTAATATTGAGACTTAGGCTATATATTTTTCACCTGAAATAAGGTTATCTGGTTTGAATTCACTATATCCAGTTTGGTCTGGTCTAGTCTAAATCTCTTTGTAAGGTCTAGTTTACGGATTTAATTGATATTTGACTGTATTTTGATGCTAATTTAGAGGAAAAAAACCAAATTTATGTGGGATTTTGTTGAAATTTCTCGCCGTTTATATTCAAATATCTACTTTTCATAATTTTCTAATATGGAATTCAAAATATTTGGTATTAAGAAGATTAGATTTGAACTTTTTCTGATCTGATGTGATCTGATCTAAGTCTAACAAGAATATAAGTAATAAGTTTGTAAAATAAAGTGAAGAAAACATAGCTTATTAACTTCTTTTCTCAAGAAACTTTTTTTAAGATGAAAATAATGTATGATTAGTGAAGATAAATCTTAGAATCATCCAAATGAATTACGTCATTATATCAAACTAGGTGGGACGAATATAAGACCTCATCATAATTCAACTCACTTCAAATTTAATTTCAAAATAATGCATAGAAGATATGGATGATCAAGAAATACCAATCATGAATAATGGAAGCAACCCAAATGAATAGTAAGTACATGCATAATGTTTGGATTCATGATGAAGCATCAAAGACGGACATATAAATCACGTGCGAGTTTTATAAGCCTTCGCAAATACGTTAGTGCGAGTGGTCAACTTCACCCCTATTTTTCCAACTCATTTAACCAATTTCTACCACCAATTATTTAATTCACTCCGACAATTTCTCCTAATCCAACCACTTTGGGCCCAAAACCATTATTTATAATACTATAATAATATTTCTTTATTCAAGGAAAACATTGCAATTTTGCAAGAGTCCAACTAGTAGTGGTATACCGTATATCTATTATCTACAAATATTTACTCTTTTGTGTCACATCAATAACATTTATTAATGCAACCACAAGAAATGCATTACTCCAACTCTTTAGTTGGCATGAGTTTGACTATGTAGTTATCTCTTACATTCTTGAATCCTCCGTTGAAATAACACTAAATTTTCAATAAATGATAAGAATTAAAATAATTTATGTAATAATAATAAGAGATGGACAAATAAAAACTGACGCTATTTGCCGCTCGTATTTACTAAACATTGCGCGTATTTTTATATTATTATTTTTCTTCGTTCTCTCTCCTCTTCATATCCTTCCTCTTCTTTTAACCTACCATAACCACTATCGCCAACGCTGCCGCCACCACCTGCATCCACCGTCCTTCTCCCTCCTCCTCCTTCTTCTTCTTCTTCTTCCTCCTCCCTTTTTCTCTTTCCTCCTCCTCCCTTCTTCTCCTTCCTCCTCCTCCCCTGTCTGGCGCCAGCAATAGATACCGGCAACAGCAGAAGCTCCAGCGTCAACAGCAGATAATCCCTACTCTTCCCTCCAACAATCCCTTCTTCCTCATTCCTTCTTCTTCTTCCTCCTCCCCTGCCCATCACTCTCCTCCCTCCTCCTCTGCGTCCACCGAGCCCAGCCTACCTCCGCCGGAGTCCACCACCTCCAGTCTTCACTTTCCCTCTTCTATTCACCGTCGTTTGCAATTTTGGGGAAAAAAATCATTGTTCACACCATGGAACATGTTTTTTTTGTTCCACCATGATGGAATTGAAAATTGAAGTCTTTTCCATATGAAAAAGTTTTAAAATTTAATATTTTCAAGATAAAAAAGTAAAAGGAAAATACATAGTACGTATAAAAATACTGGCGGTAAATAGCAAGACCCAATAAAAAGCCAAGTACGGGGTTCAATTCCCTTTAGGGGCACTTTAGGAAAGGGGATCCCCTTACCATTCCTCCTACACTGTCAAAATGTATGCCTGCTAACCCGTGTGGCTTACTCTCTATACCACCCTTGCCCCCCTTGATAAGTGCGTTTCGAACGCACTTTATGAGCTCCTTTTAGCTTGGTTTGATCCTCTTTCCTCCCTTTTCTTCCCTTTTTCTTCCTCATTTCCTTTTCTATTTCTTTCACTTGATCATTGTTGATCATAGTGACTTTTTGCTAGATTTTTGGTCAATTTTGACAGGATTTCTAGTACATTTGCTTTCACCGTGTTTTCCCGTGCTTTGATTGCAGGTATGACCTTTTTCGAGGTCGAGAGTTGGGAGATACGACATAAGGAATAAGTTGGAGAAGCCGAGCGGGGATTGATGTGCGCTTGCACCACTTTCTAGGCGCCCGCACAGGTTGGTGCACCCGCACGCCAAAGTGGTGCGCCCGCACCATTGGGAACCTTTGAAGCCAAATGTCAGCAGGCACGGTGCGCCCGCACCACCTTGGTGCGCCCGCACCACCTTGGTGCGCCCGCACCCCTCACAACGGTGCGCCTGCACCGTTTGGCGCTTGGTATCAGTTATGAGGCAGAAAGAATGGTGCGCCCGCACCTGATTTTAGTGCGCCCGCACCTGATTTTAGTGCGCCCGCACCATTCGAATCCGCAAAAAAAAAAAAAAAAAAGCCGAGCCTAGTTAAAGCAATAGATTGGTTTTAGTTTTTGACTTATGCTTTGATTCCTTAGACTATAGACAATTGTTAGTGTTCATATTAGAGAGATAAACACTTAGTTTTTGTTTAAGATGTTAGATCCGTAGATTAAAGTTTGTGATTTCTACAACACTGAAGGTACTTTTTATTCAAATTAATTTCAAAATTTTAGTTTTTATTTTCTCTTTTCATTGTTATTCTTTGTTCTTCCATATTATTAGATCTTCTCTATCATAGTTTCATAATTGCTTATCTTCACTAGATTAATTATCCCTTAATCATGTTTAGCCCTAGATTAGTTATAGATTTCATGTTTTATTGCTTAGAATCCATGATTAGTGAGTAGTCTCCTATCTAGGGTTAGGGTGAAAGTATGGATTAGGGTTTAAATGTATCGTTAATGTGACTGTGATGATCTAAAGATGATTATGCATTGATCTTGGTGTTTTGAGGCCTTAGGATAGAAATTGATCACATTTATGCTTTGGTATTTTGGTTTCAAATGTTCTTAATCGAATTTTGAACTCTTTTATCATCCCCGTGAATGAACTTAATTTCTAGGCCAAGATATTGGGTAGAAATTAAGGGGATCCTTTATTAGGGGTTTTCCGAATTCATTGAATCCCTTAATCAATTGACTAAAGACCATTTGAGAGAGGATTTAGTTGATTGATTAAGAGATTATTTTTTAGGACCATTCGAGAGAGGACTCAAGTATTTTAGAGGAAAACTAAACCTTGCATAATTGTCGCCTTTGAATCACAATTGCATTAATAATCGTTGTCCACTTTGATCCATACTAGTAACCTTAATTCTAGTGTCTTCCTATTTGATATTTCAGCTCGTGTTATTAGTCGTTACCAAATCATTCAAAACCCCCAAAAATCCGTCAATTAGGTAATTTAGACCTTTTAGACTTTGATTAATCTCAATTTTCTTGTGGATCGACCCTTGACTTGCCTTTACTACGTTCTTAGTAATTGCTTGTTAGGATTTATAAATATTGTTTGAAAAGCAATTTTTGGTGCCTTAACGACACACTAAAAACCTCTTATCAAAATGGCGCCGTTGCCGGGGAACTTGTGCTATTGATTGAAGTTTATTTTAGTTTAGTTTTGCTTAGTTGATTTTTCTTTTATTTTCTTTTTGATTGTGGTTGTTATTTACTAATCCTCTAATTAGCTTTGATGTGTTACATAAGAAGAAGAGCTCACGGTTCACCAACATTTCCTCTAGATCTAGAAATTAACCGTACCTTGCGAAAGCTTTGGAAAAGTTTGGAAGATTTGTCTTTGGGTTCCGAACCATCTTCACCAGCCTCAAGTACAACAAGTGAGGTTGAGTCAGATATGGGTGAAGCAAATCCACAACTCTTTAGGGATTTCGGAAATCCGGGTTCCTATGTTCTTCAAGGTGGTATTCGACTCCCCACCACTACTACAAATTTCAGCATTCATCCTCAGTTCACTCGGATGGTGAAAGCAGAACAATTTTGTGGAGGGTCGGATGAAGATCCTCTTGACCATCTTGACAGGTTTCTTGAGATATGTGCCATGATAACCACAAATGACGTCTCTCCAGACTACATGAAGATGCATCTATTCCGGTCTTCTCTTACCGGAAAAGCAAAATCATGGCTCAAGAGCTTACCTACTAATTCCCTCACTACATGGGAGGAAGTCAAAATGGCCTTTCTGAAGAAATACTTCCCAGAGTGGAAGACAACAGACATAAGGAGGAAGATCTCCTCATTTGAGCAAGAGAACGATGAGACACTTGTGGAAGCTTGGGAGCGGCTCAAGGAGATGATCCATTCATGCCCTCACCATGAGTTCACCAAAAATCTACTCATGCGATTCTTCTATGATGGCCTTGATCCTATATCACGTGCCAACATTGATGCTGGAGCGGGAGGTCAACTTTCTAAGATCCCGCAAAATCAACTTGAGTCCACTATTGAGGAAGTAATTAAGAACTATTCATGGGGTGGACGACGAAGAGGTGCTCAACCTAAGAAGAGTGGGAAGTTTGAATTAGATCACATGGATCAAATTCAAGCTAAGATGGATCAACTTGACAAGACGCTCTCCAAGATTTACCTCGTATCATCTAATCCATCACAGGTAAATTCTTTTTCTTGTGATATTTGTGGAGGTACTAATCATGATACTTCTTATTGTGGAGGTACAAATTCGGAGCATGTGGCGGCAATAAACTCTAGAGGAGATGGTTACCAAGGAAACCAAGGGTATAGAAGCAATCAATAAGGAGGTTGAAAACAACCCCAACAAAACTACAATCAAGGCTTCAACCAACCTCAACAAGGATGGAATCAACCTCAACAATGGTACAACCAAGCTCAACACCAAGGGTATGTGCAAGGGTATAGCCAAAACTATAATCAAGGTGGTTCATCCTCACAAGGGTCTAATGTCGCTCCACATCAAAGAGCCAATACCCAAAATCCTCCCTCTAACCCTCCGTTCCCCAAATAAAATCCCGAACCCACTCCATCTCCCGATCCAACCTCTCTCCAAATTCTCTAACAACTCCAATCCATGAACCAAATTCTCCAAAATCATGAGCAAAGGTTTCAAGAGCTACAAGCACATAACAAAATGCTTGAGACCCAAATTGCCCAAGTAGCCGAGAAAAACCCTTCTACTCCCACAAATCAACTTCCGGGCCAACCCATTCCTAACCCCAACCTCCATTAATCCAAAGCCATCAATTTGAGGTCGGGAACAAGTTATGAGGGTCCCAAGATGCCTAATGAGGAGGTAGAGAAGGAAGAAGAAGTTGAGGTTGTTGAGAAAGAAGTTGGAGTTGAGGAGGGTGAGAAAGAAGAGAATGTGGAAAGAGATGAGCCACAAGTCCAAGTTGGTGATAAAGCTCCATTGCCATTATCTCCACCAACTAAGACATATGTGCCTCCGGTTCCCTATCCTCAATGGTTAGTGGAGAGAAAATTGAGTGACAAGTTCACCAAATTACTTAATGTGATGAAGAGCCTTCAAATCAACATTCCATTCCTTGAGGCTATGTCTCAAATGTCGGCCTATGCTAAATTTTTGAAGGAGATCCTCTCCAACAAACGGAAGCTTGAAGATGAGCTTATCACTTTGCCCTACCAAGTGAGTGCTCTTGTGCAACGTGTTATGCCCAAGAAGCAAAAAGGACCCCGGGAGTTTCACCTTGTCGGTGAAGATAGGTGATCAGAGCCTAAGGGTGCATTGGTCGACTTAGGAGCGAGTGTGAGTTTGATGCCACTGTCTATTACTAAGCACCTTAACTTTCCTCTTCATCCGACGCGGAAAATGATTCAATTGGCGGACCGCACTGTGAGAGTCCCCCATGGTGAGTTGGAGGATGTGTCAATCCAAGTTGGGCATGTGTTTGTGCCTTGCGATTTTGTGGTAATGGATATGGAGGAAGATCCGGAGACTCCTCTTATTCTTGGAAGAGAAGCTCTAAAGATATTGGGTGCCGTGATCAATTGCAAAAATGACACTATCACGGTTGAGGTAGTCAATGAACGAGTTGTATTTAAGTTCTTTAAGACTTTGAAGAGGCCTATGATAGAGAGAATTTGTCGGGTCAGTCTAGTGGAGAATGAGATAGAGGATGCTGCGAGTGTGGTTCACACCGGGGATGAGTTGTATGCTTCTCTTACCGAAGCCCGAAGCTTGGACATGGAAGAGGTGAAAGAGTTCTCCATGCTTCTTAACACTACCATTGAGGAGACAAGATGAAGCATTTGAGGTTCTAGCTGCATCCATTGACAAAGAGGAGTGTTCTAAGCCTCCTCCCAAGGTAAAGTTCAAACCCCTTCCCTCTTCTCTTAAATATGTTTTTCTTGATGATGCATGTACTTATCATGTTATTGTCAACTCGAGTCTTGATGACATCTCTATATCAAAACTGATTGAGATACTACAAAAATATAAAGATGTCATTGGGTACTCGATTGATGAGCTAAAGGGGATAAACCCTTCTCTTGCTATGCATCGTATCCATCTCATTGATAGTAATGCCTCATCCATAGAGCATCAGAGAAGGCTCAATCCCAATCTCAAAGAGGTTGTGAAAAAAGAGATTATGAAATTGTGTGACGCGAGAATCATCTACGTTATCTCCGATAGCAAGTGGGTGAGCCCGATTCACGTGGTTCCTAAAAAAGGAGGCATGACTATTGTTGAGAATGAGAAAGGAGAAACTATTTCCACTAGAACTGTTACCGGATGGAGGGTTTGTATTGATTATAGGAAGTTAAACAAATCCACCCGCAAGAACCATTTTCCTCTCCCCTTCATTAACCAAATGTTGGAGAGGTTTGCTAGTCATTCACACTTTTGTTTTCTCGATGGTTATTCCGGATTCTTTCAAATCCCTATTCATCCGGATGATTAAGAGAAAACCACATTTACTTGTCCGTGTGGGACATTCGCATATCGAAGGATGCCCTTTGGTTTGTGTAATGCCCCATCTACTTTCCAAAGGTGTATGACATCAATCTTCTCTGACATGCTAGAGGATTCTATTGAGGTGATCATGGACGATTTTAGTGTGTGTGGTTCGTCTTTTGACACATGTCTGGGTAATCTTGAGTGTGTATTGAAAAGATGTCAAGAGACGAACCTTGTCCTAAATTGGGAGAAGTGTCACTTTATGGTCGATGAAGGCATTGTCCTTGGGCATAAAGTGTCAAAGAAGGGCATTGAAGTGGATCCGGCAAAGGTTTCGGTTATTGAGAAGCTTCCGCCACCGAATTCGGTGACGGGAGTTCGTGCTTTCCTTGGACATGCGGGTTTTTACCGATGTTTTATCAAGGATTTTTCTCAAATAGCCAAACCATTGACGAATCTACTTCAAAAGGATGTAGATTTTGAGTTTAATGAGCCTTGTATTAAGGCTTTTGAAACTTTGAAAAAGGCCCTCACTTCTGCCCCCATTGTGCAAGCTCCGGATTGGAGCTTGCCTTTTGAACTGATGTGCGATGCTAGTGATTTTGCAGTGGGCGTTGTTCTTGGGCAACGCAAGGAAGGAAGGCTACATGTGATAGCCTATGCAAGTAGGACCTTGGATGATGCTCAACGGAATTATGCAACTACGGAGAAAGAGATGTTGGTCGTAGTCTTTGCGTTTGACAAATTCCGGTCTTACTTGACCTGCAATAAGGCTATTGTGTATACGGATCATTCGGCGGTCCGTTATTTGATGAGTAAGAAAGATGCAAAGCCTCAGCTCATTAGGTGGGTGCTGCTTCTTCAAGAGTTTGATTTTGAGATGAGGGAGAAAAAGGGGACGGAAAATGTGGTAGCTGATCATCTTTCTCGTCTCCCTCTTGATGAGAAGGCCTTGGATCCTGACGAGACCCCTATTGAAGAAGATTTGAGAGAAGAAGCATTATTCGCCATTTTGAATAATGAGATTCCATGGTTCGCGGACTATGCGAATTACTTGGCTTGTGGGATTGAACCTCATGATTTCAATTCTCAACAAAGGAAACGAGTTTTCAAGGAAGCTTCGAGGTTCTATTGGGATGACCCTCTCTTGTTTAAGAAGTGCGTCGACGGTGTTTTTAGAAGATGTGTGCCCAATCATGAGATCACTTCGGTGTTGAACCATTGCCATACCTTGGCATGTGGAGGGCATGGTGGAGCAAGCAAAATTGTTGCTAAAGTGCTCCAATGCGGTATGTTTTGGCCTTCATTGCAAAAAGATGCTCGTGAGTTTGTTTTGAGCTGTGATAGATGTCAAAGGAGTGGCATCACGAAAAGACATGAGATGCCTCAACAAAATATTCTAGAGGTTGAGCCTTTTGATGTATGAGGAGTTGACTTCATGGGTCCTTTTGTCCCTTCTTTGGGCAAGATGTACATCCTTGTTGCGGTTGACTACGTAACTAAGTGGGTTGAAGCCATTGCCTCCCCCACAAATGACCATAAGGTTGTAACCAAACTTCTTAAGATGATCATCTTCTCAAGGTTTGGGGTGCCCCGAGTATTGATAAGTGATGGCAGTTCACACTTCGCCAAGAAGCAATTAGAGGCACTTTTGAAGAAGTACGGGGTGAATCACAAGGTCGGACTTCCCTATCATCCCCAAACCCAAGGCCAAGTTGAAGTCTCTAACCGAGAAGTGAAGAATGTTCTTGAGAGAGTGGTAAATAAGACAAGAAAGGATTGGTCGTTGAAGCTTGATGATGCTCTTTGGGCTCTTCGCACGGCTTTCAAGACGCCTATAGGTGCCACTCCCTACCGCCTCGTGTATGGCAAAGCTTGCCATTTGCCAGTTGAACTCGAGCACAAAGCTTGGTGGGCAATCAAAGAGCTCAACATGGATCTTCATTTGGAGGGAGATGCTCGAAAAGAAAAGCTATTTGAGCTTGAGGAACTCTAGTTTGATGCATACTAGAGTTCGAGATTGTACAAGGAGAAAACGAACAAATGGCACGATCACCGGATTCAACAAAGAGACTTCCGGGTTGGAGACAAAGTCTTGTTGTTTAACTCAAGGCTAAAGCTCTTCCTCGAAAAATTAAAGTCCAAGTGGTCGGGGCCCTTCCAAGTGTTGAAGACTACACCTTATAGAGCCTATGAGATTTTGGACGAGAATGATCCGTTTTTGGTGAACGGTCAAAGATTGAAGATCTACCACGATAATTAAGCCATCGGTTCAGTTGGTTGCTTGATGCTTCGCTCGCCCGAGTGCTCCTCTTGAAGAGCATATCCTTTTAGTCAAGCTAATGACTTAAAACAAGCGCTACACGGGAGGCAACCCGTTTCTCTTCTTCGTTTCCTTTTTCTATTTTTATTTTTAGTCTAGATTTTTGTTTTACCAGCTAGCCATGAGAGCTAAATTGAGCTTAAGAGGATTTGAGTTTGTGTTTTAACAGCTAACCATGAGAAGAAAAAAAAATTCCTGGCAGTCTGTTTGGTGCGCCCGCACCAAACAGACCAATTTGGTCTTCTTTTGGCAGAAGAAATGGTGCGCCCGCACCCCTGGGAGGTGCGCCCGCACTAGTCTTCCCGCAATCTGTGAACAGGTCAGAGGGTTTGGTGCGCCCGCACCGTTCAAAATTTTCAAAAAAATCTAGAACGGTGCGCCCGCACCTCTTGGAGGTGCGCCCGCACCATCCTGTCCGCTAACTTCATTAAAAGGAAGGAAGTTTGGTGCGCCCGCACCAAACCCCCAACAGCTTTAAAAACACGATTCCGTGTATTTTGGGCACAAACTCATCATTCTCTAATATTTTTCGAGTTCTCTCTCACATCTCACTCACTTTATCTCACTTCATCTTCTCAAGATCCAACGACCCACACAATATTCTAGCGACCTCCGGCCCCCTTCTCACCGGAAAATTCATCTTCTTCATCTCTACAACACTCAAGTGCATCAATTTGGGGGTTTTTGCAAGATTTGGATTTATAGGGTTTCAAAATTGGGGATTTTCATCTCCAAGTTGGTACTCTCTTTCTAAATTCTTGTTTTTCATTTATAATCTTGTTATTTGGACTACAAGTTTGTTTTCTTTTTGATTGCATGCTTGTTTTTCTTCTAACTTTGGTTTGTTCATGATTTTTGCCCAAATTTGTGTTTGGTGTTGTGATGAACTAGTATAATTTTGTATTCTTTGTGGAAATTTCATAGTCTATGGGGTTTTTGTGAACTACATTGCACTATTTGACGTGATTTGTTGAGAAAGTATTGTTAAACATGTTGTTGGATTGTTGATTGTGTGAGTTGAATAATTTTGTGAGTTTGGTTGAGATCGATTTTGGAGTAAAATCAAGTTCTTGCTTGTTAGCAACTTCGTTGCTATTGATTGTGGGATTTATTTAAGATTTTTCTTTTTTTGGTTTTTTGTGTGTTTATTAGTGTGGTGATTTGTTTGTCCAAGATATTGAAGTGTCCCATTGAAACGGCCACGCCCTTTGTTTTTCCCTCGTTTGAAAGAAAATATTTTTCAAATTGTTTTTAAAACAACACCATGGGAAAAAAAAGTGGCGAAGGATCATCCTCCCGGGCTAAGAGGGCTAAAACAGGGTCCTCCTCGCAGGCACCCTCTTCTAGCTCTAATCCCCCACCCATCTACCCTCTCAAACTCCCAAATGCAACACACCGTCAGATTTTTACACGGCTTTCGGGCCGAACTCTTCGTCCCACGAAGTTCTATCACTCTGGTACCTGCAAGTAGGGGTGTTCATGGGTGGTTAACCGTCCCGAAACAACATTTCGGTTCGGTAACCGGAAGTTTTGGTTCGCTCTTTTTTGCGAACCGTTGCCGTAACCGTTTAGACTGGTTACCGTCTGAGCGGTTAATCGTTTTTTCGGTACGGTTTTTCGGTTAACCTTAACCGTTATTTAAGTTATACTATTATGTTTTACTAAATTTACATATATATTTTCTATTTTTTTTGTGCATATATTTTAATACTCCGTATTATATATACTCTAATATAAAATGTATTATAAAGTGGATAATAAATCCGTTGGAAAACATAACTAACACTAAGAATTCACTCTATTTCCTAATTATAGTGTTTATATTAGTACTAGAGTTTCCAAATAATTACATACTTCCTCTAATTGTTGTAACTTAGTAACAAATATTACCGTGCGGTCACTGAAACCCTTGACGGTATCCGCACCGACCTTGACCATGTGTCTAGGGTGGCTTGGCGAACTCATCTCGCCAATGTCCGCTCCGGACATGAGCCACCCTTCCCTAACCACCCCTACTACCCTCCTGCCTTCGACCCTAGTGCCGGGCCATTTGAGGAGGCACTTTTCCGCCCCTTCCCCCACTTTCCGTCTTACTTCCCAGACGGGTATTCAGGTGCGTCTTTCCCTTCTAACCCCCCTCCCGATGGGGACGATGATGGGAACTATTAGGTGCTCTTTTTTACCCCCCCTCCCCCTCCCTCCTTTTGCAACTCCGAGCACGGAGTTTCGCTTAAGCATGGGGGCCCTTGCATGTATGCCTATGTTTTTGGGAGTTTGGGGTCCTAGGTGGTTAGTTTTGTGGGGTTCTATCGGTTTTGGGTACGGATTGGTGATTGGTTATTTCTACTTGGTCTTTTTCCCTCACCCCTGTTTCATCCAAATCACTCTTGTATAGCTTGTTTTTGGTAGTTTGTTTTTAGCTTAGTTTTGGTACTTTGTTTTTGGTAGGTTGCCTTGCATTAAAAAAAAAGCACAAAAAAAACTTTGTTTTTCCTTTTTCTGCATCTAGGGTAGCTTGGTTGCATGCATGATTTGTAGCTAAGAGTGTTCATAACTTGATTGGAAGACCTTCCCTACATTCGACTTGATGGTTTTGGAAGCCTTGGTGTGACTTTAGGTGATCTTTGAGAACGATAACTTTTGGTAGAGTCTTTTTGAAACTAGGCGAGTTGGTTGATTGGATTGTCTTGTCCCTTGTGCGGTGAACCCCGAAGGAGGGCCAAGAACCTCGTAAGACTCACTTACAACCCTCACCATTGATCGCCTAACTTGTGACTTGCATTTTAGCTTCCCAAGATTACATAAGACCGAGCCTATAGAAGAATGAGTTAGGGCGTTTCTTTTTGCTAGAAATTGGAGCTCAAAAGCCAAAAAGCTTTTACACCTGCATAATTATCCACTTCTCAACCCATTTGATTCTTTCTATCCTATTTTTGTGCAAGTCATGATGAGGGTCATCAAAATGTGGTAGAGGCGAGCTATTATGGTTGAGCATCCCTAGGAGGGAGTCAAACTCGGGACTTAGAAGTCGAGAGGAGTGAGAAATCACTCTTAGAAAGCCTATTTTTCAAGGAGACTCGGTTGATCGGTGAATCGGATCCCTTGAGTCACTCTTGTGCTTCCTAATCATAGTCCCTCTTGTGTTTGATTGGTAACCTAAATCTTGTTATGAACTCATTTAGCTTGCTTGTCATGTTTGTAGCTTTGCTTATAGAGCATTTAGGTTAGTTTGTTGCATGATTTTTCTTTTCCCTCTTTTTCACCTATTCTCTTTCTTCTTTCTCATTCTTGGTTTACTTGAGGACAAGTAAAATGCTAAGTTTTGGGGAGTTTGATAAGTGCGTTTCGAATGCACTATATGAGCTCCTTTTAGCTTGGTTTGATCCTCTTTCCTCCCTTTTCTTCCCTTTTTCTTCCTCATTTCCTTTTCTATTTCTTTCACTTGATCATTGTTGATCACAGTGACTTTTTGCTAGATTTTCGGTCAATTTTGACTGGATTTCTAATACATTTGCTTTCACCATGTTTTCCCGTGCTTTGATTGCAGGTATGACCTTTTCCGAGGTCGAGAGTTGGGAGTAGGGATGGTAATTGGGCGGGGCGGGTGCAGAGGATGGTACCTCCACACCCGCACCCGCATAAAATTCCCATCCCCATCCCCGCCCCACCACCCATTGCGGGGGAAAATTCCAGACCCATCCCCGCCCCACCAAGTACGTATTTAAACCCATTCCCGCCCCACCACCCGCATGGGTACCCGCACATGCTTCGTACCCGCGTCGTACCCACTTCATCCCCGCCCAACCACCCGCATGGGTACCCGCACCCGCTTCATACCCGCGTCATACCCAAATATTTATATTTTTCAAGATAAAATTATTAATAATATAAGTATATAAATAGAATTTTGATAATAAATATGCGGGGAGGGCGGGGATGGAGCGGGCGGGCGGGGACGGGGCGGGTATAGCATAAAATCCACACCCGCTCCACCACCCATTGCGGGTACGATTTTAATCCCCATCCCCGCCAAACCTAGACCCATCCTCGCCCCACTTGGGCGGGGATGGGGCGGGTCTCCTACTTGACCCGCCCCACTGCCATCCCTAGTTGGGAGATACGTCATAAGGAATGAGTTGGAGAAGCCGAGCGGGGATTGATGTGCGCTCGCACCACTTTCTAGGCGCCCGCACAGGTTGGTGCGCCAGCACCATCGGGAACCTTTGAAGCCAAATGTCAGCAGGCACAGTGCGCCCGCACCAGACATGTGGTGCGCCCGCGCCACCTTGGTGTGCCCGCACCCCTCACAACGGTGCGCCCGCACCGTTTGGCGCTTGGTATCAGTTATGAGGCAGAAAGAATGGTGCGCCCGCACCTGATTTTGGTGCGCCCGCACCATTCGAATCTGCAAAAGAAAAAAAAGTCGAGCCTAGTTAAAACAATAGTTTGGTTTTAGTTTTTGACTTATGCTTTGATTCCTTAGACTAGAGACAATTGTTTGGGTTCATATTAGCGAGATAAACACTTAGTTTTTGTTTAAGATTTGAGATCTGTAGATTTAAGTTTGTGATTTCTACAACATCGAAGGTACTTTTTACTCAATTTAATTTCAAAGTTTCAGTTTTTATTCTCTCTTTTCATTGTTATTCTTTGTTCTTCCATATTATTAGATCTTCTTTATCATAGTTTCATAATTGGTTATCTTCACTAGATTAATTATCCCTTAATCATGTTTAGCCCTAGATTAGTTATAGATTTCATGTTTTATTGCTTAGAATCCATGATTAGTGAGTAGTCTCGTATCTAGGGTTAGGGTGAAAGTATGGATTAGGGTTTAAATGTATTGATTATATGATTGTGATGATCTAAAGATGATTATGCATTGATCTTGGTGTTTTGAGGCCTTAGGATAGAAATTGACCACATTTATGCTTTGGTATTTTGGTTTCAAATGTTCTTAGTTGAATTTTGAACTCTTTTATCATCCCCATGAATCAACTTAATTTCTAGGCCAAGATATTGGGTAGAAATTAAGGGGATCCTTTATTAGGGGTTTTCCAAATTCATTGAATCCCTTAATCAATTGACTAAAGAACATTCGAGAGAGGATTTAGTTGATTGATTAAGTGATTATTCTTGAGGACCATTCGAGAGAGGACTCAAGTATTTTAGAGGAAAACTAAACCTTGCATAATTGTCGCCTTTGAATCACAATTGCATTAATAATCGTTGTCCACTTTGATCCATACTAGTAACCTTAATTCTAGTGTCTTCCTATTTGATATTTCATCTCGTGTTATTTGCTAGTTCTTTGATAATAGTTAGTCATTAGTCGTTACCAAATCATTCAAAGCCCCCAAAAATCCGTTAATTAGGTAATCTAGATTAATCCCAATTTCGTTGTGGATCGACCCTTGACTTGCCTTTACTACGTTCTTAGTAATTGCTTGTTAGGATTTACAAATATTGTTTGAAAAGCGATTTTTGGTGCCTTAACGACACACTAAAAACCTCTTATCACCCCCCCCTCTTCTCAAATTGTATTACTATAGCCACCCCAAATCTCTAATAGTATAATCAACTTTAATGTATCATATTTTATTCTAAATTAATATTGCACGTGATATCCTTTAGTTTTTCTTCTAAACAACAAAAACCACGAGTTATTCTCTAGTTTTTGAAATTTCAGGGGGGGTGTTAGCCTTAAGTTGTAGAAAAACGCATTTATGATCCTTATTCTCTAGTTAATTCTTGCACAATTAATATACTAGCTTTGATCGGATAATTAAGAGTACAAATTACTTTTGAAAATGTTGGTATAGTATGATGATAAAGATGGGAGCTGAGGGTAAGGGTTTTTCTCCTATTTATTTCAATATTAATGAATGTTGTTTTTTACATTAAACACATTATAATGTAGAACTTCATCTCTCATCTAGTAAGCAAAAATGTGTCACTTGTTCTAATATCATTACCTCATATTCCACCGTGCCATTATGACTCTTTTACGTGATATATACAATTCATCTAAAACAAATTAAAAATAACCAGCAATTAGACGTACATGTTATTATCTGAAAAAATAAAAAAAGTAATTAAACTAATTATAAAAAATTCATTAAAAAAAATAGATATATTCATAAACAAAAATAAGTTAAATAGAACCTTTACATGACATAGGGAGGTAGCACAAGTTGAATTTACTTTGTAAGCCTCGTGGCTCCATTAAACGACCAAGAATTGAGAATATAGGTGTGACCCTTAATTTTATACCGATTTGATCATTTTGACTCCCATATTGTTAGTATATACTACTCCATTCACTTCTATATATAAGGTACACACACTTTTGAAATATTTTTTGCTTTGATCACAAATAACTCTTGTACATGTTATGATAAATAATTTTATAAATATTGTACCATAAGATTTGTTTTTAAAAAAAGTTTCCTAGTTTTTTTTATATAAATTTAATCAATATGAATTTCTTTTGATAATTTGTGGTAATCTCATTAAAAAGACTTAACAAAAATTATATCGGTATGAAGAATGGATGCAGTTACTGATTGATGATCTGGCATGTACAGAATGAAAACTTCATTCTCAATTCTACGAGAATTTTTCTGAAAGCCTTTCATTTGCTTCTCTTCATGGAAGTTTGATTTATCCAGAATGTATCCTAATTTTTGGCCCAATTCTTCTTCTGATGATCGATTCAACTTATGATAAAAAAGATATACCGTGGTTATATTTGAGAATAATTAACGAACAAAGTTCGTCTTTGAATTTCATGGACGCCTTATAAAATGAAAAGGAGGGAGCAACTTTGATCAATTTTTTTTATTAATATATGGTAAAAACAAATATTGATAATTGTTTAATTCACCTTAATATAAATTTTCAATATGTAACATGTTGATTTTGGGCAATATTCATCCAATATACTTTGACCATTAATTGTTATTTATACATAAGAAAATATATAGTCATGTGGGATCTTGTTTTATTCGTCACGGTATACACTTTCTAAATATATATTTTTTATAATTTTTACCTTTATACAATTAGAGATATAATCGGTCATAGTTGTGCCTCGGCAAATGTGAAAAGTCTAATGTTACATCAATAAAAAACGGAGGGAGTAATTAGCTTTTTTTGAATTTTTTTTTTATTTGGATAGTAAATCATATTGATTGTTTAAGTTATCATTGGTAAATACAAAGTCTCGTAAACGCAATGATTTTTTGATCTGTTGATCATATGAGGTTTTCGCTTTGCCAATGCACAACTTTGAAAAACAAATTTTCTAACTTTTTATTTTTAAAAATAATGAAAAGTCAATATTTTGAACTTACATATCAAAATGACTTTAACAAGACCCCCATATGACTATATTCTTTCTTAAATTTGAACCACAAAAAAGTGTATACATAACGTAAAAGTTTTACTAATGCAACAATAAAAACGCCTAAAATATGTATTATGAAGGTGTACCCACTGAGTACATGCATGGCACACCAGGGTATACCATGCTCCTGGTACACCCAGGGGTAATTTTGTAATAAGTTCTCTAAATAAGCAAAATTTTACTCATTTCTAATCACTTATTTAATTATCTCTTTTCTTTATTTCCTCGTCTTCTTTACTCCTCTTATTCCTTACTGTTTCTCTTACCTCCAATTTTCTCTCTCCTCCATTGTTTCTCTTACCTCCAAATTTATCTCTCCTCCATTGTTTCTCACCTTTAAATTTATCTCTCTTCAATTGTTTCTCACCTCCAATTTTTTATCCTACATTATTTTTTTTCTCTCTCCTCCAAATTTGCAACCTTTTATTGAAATTAATGAAATGCCAAAATCAAATATTTGGAGCTCCTAATTTCATCAATGGAGGGAGTAATTTCATATTTGAGAATTAATAAGAGTTTTCAAAATTCTTGAAGGGCGGAATTAATGATTGATAATGCAAAAAATTGACTTAAGAATCAACACTAGTTTTAGATTTCTCTTACCTCCATTGTTTCTCTTACCTCAAAATTTATCTCCCCTCCAAATTTAAATCTCTTTCATGGTTTCTCTCTCATTGTGGCTAATCAAATTGATGAACTATAAATATATGATCTAGGAAAGTTGGGCTTCATTAATGACAAAAACAAATAGTGATGAAGTTTCGGAGTTAATCAATTGTAGACTTAGTTTCACATTTGAAATCAATATTGCGGTTTCAAAATGAGCAGACACTTATGCTCATTTGAGAAAATGAGCGAATTTGCTCATCTGGGCATAAGTGTTTGCTCATTCTCCCAAATGAGTATAAGTGGTTGTTTGGTATACAGGAAATTATCTAGGCAATAGAAATTCCCATGATTTTCAGATTTGTGTAGTTGTTTGGTTGACATGAAATGGGGAAAATGGAGGCAATGAAAATTCATGGGAATTTGAAATTCCCACAAAATTTAGGAATTTATTTACCTACCCTCCCCTTGGTCATTCACATTTCCTACATAAATTCCTATAAATTGCAACTTTCCTTATGACTACCAAATAATTTAGACTAATTCCTATGAATTTCATAAGGGAATTAATTTCCCATAAATTGTAAATTCCTATAGGAAATTAATTCCCATTGCAACCAAATAAGCACTAAGTGTTTGCCCATTTAGGAAAGTTCACTCATTTGAGCAAATGAGCATAAGTGATTGGAAAAATGTAAAATTTTGCTCATTTGTAAGCAATGATAACAAATATTCTTGAGTGTACATCGAAATTTACTATAAACTAGTACTTAGGTTCGAGTTATGCCCCGAGTAATGATAATTTTCATGTATTTATATTTCACTTTAAAATTATAACACCAAACACTATTTGGTTTAATGGTTAAGACTTTAGTATATAAGCTTAAAATAATGGGATCTAATCTTATACCATGTATTTTTCCAACCTTTTATTGTATGTGGAGTACTGGAGTATATGAAGCAAACACTTTAAGAAATAGCGACACGTGATAAAATTCCTTATTTAGAAATACATTTTAATATATTAGTATAGATTTTGTCCCTATCCACTTTCTCTTGATGATGGTATAATTAAGATATTTAAGGGCCAACGAGCCTTGAACTTATCATCCGGTGAACGTGTGAAATTGAACAATCAATGAATCTATACACTTCAATCTTATGTTATTAGTTTAGACTTTATTTTTTATTTTTTTTTCCTTTTATTAGTTTAGACTTTAGATCTACGAATAACAATTGTTTCATCATCATAAATATAAAATTTCTCAACCACTAAAAAAAGAATTGAAACTGAAATTATTCTCCATGTATTTGACTACCTCTAAAGTCTACAAATTAATACGTGCATCCTAGCAAAAGTCTAATTAGATTAAAAAAAATAAAGTATTGTATTAGATTAATTAGAGGGTGGACCAAACTATTTGGATCAGATCATTTAACTTTACCTTATTTTTTTAACTTTTTGAGTATTGTTTCTATAACCATTCAACTTATTATCGATTTTTAATTATTTTTTACTATCTCTTTTCTTTTTTGCCTCTGTTTACAACTTTACATGAGCTTATTTTTAGGTTTTGCTCTCTTCACCTTATTTTTGTTAAATTTAACTTATATTTTATTAACTTGACTTATTATTGTTGCACTTAACTTATCTTTGCTGAAGTTATTTTTAGTGAACTTATTTTTACTTAACTTAACTTAATTTTGCTGAACTTATTTTTACTAAACTATTTTTACTGAAATGTAGAGTAGTTTTTTGGTAAACTTAACTTATTTTTGTTAAATTTAACTTATCTTTGTTGTACTTATTTTTACATAAATTATTTTTGCTAAACTTAACTTATTTTTACTTAACTTATTTTTGCTGAACTAAACTTAATTATACTTAAAATTATTTTAATAAGTTGAGGAAAACATAGCTTTACTTAATTTATGCTTATCTTAACTTATTTTTGCTAAACTTAACTAATTTTTGTTGAACTTATTGTCAATGAACTTATTTTTGCTGAACTCATTGTTATTGAATTTACTTTTGCTGAAGTTAACTCATCTCTACTGAATTTATTTTTACTAAACTTATTTTTGCTGAAATTAATATTTGTTAAACTTATTTTTACAGAATTAATTTTCTATAACTAATTTTTATTGAATTTATTTTTGCTGAAACTTAAGGTAGATTTTTGTTGAACTTAACTTATTTTATGAATTTATTTGCTAAATAGAACTTATTTTTTGCTAAATTTAACTTATTTTGGTAAACTTATTTTTGTTGAACTTAACTTATTTTTACTAAAACTTATTAACAAAGTCTTAATCTACACTATTTGACTTTTACGGTTGTCAACGCACAACTCTAACCACTAATATCTTTAATTACGTACAACAAGAAATTATAAAAAGCTCATATTTGAAAAATATTTATGTCGAAACGTAACAAACAAGACATTATAAAGTATATGTGTATTGTACACAACACAAATGATAATTAAAATAAAGTTTGAAAATAGTGTTGAAGCAAAAAGTGTGTAGATTAAAACTAAATAGTGTTTGCCCTCTTTTTTTAAATGGTTACACTTTTGAGTTTTTTTTCATAATTATTCACAATTTTATGTTAATTGACTATTATTTGTATTAATGGGTAAGGAAAAATATACTCATATGATCTCTTGTTGGATTCGTCTCGATATAACATTTTGAGATATCAACTTTTTATATTTTTTACAAATACAAAAGTAGAAATATTAATAATTTTATATTGGCAAAGCATAAAATATAAAAGTATAACTATTGAAAACAGAGCTAGTACTGAGTTCATTCATCATACACCCGAGTGTACTATGTGCATGGTACAAACAAGATTAATTTTTGCTCATTTGCTTATTTGAAACTCTTTTTTTTTAGTATATTTTGTTTATTTGGATGATTTCAAATGAGCAATGAGCAAAAAATAGCCTTAGATTTATACTCCCTCTGTATTTTTTTTATCTTTCCTACTTTGACTTTACTCGTTTGTCAATGCACTTATTCAACTTTAAATATTTTTCATTACATATTAGTAAAAATTATAATGATTGAATATTAATAAACTACTCATTGAGACGAATCAAACAAGACCCCACATGACTATATTTTTTCTTATATATTGAGAAGAATTTAAAAGATTCTCTCTAATTGTGAATAGTGTTAAGATTCTAAGTGAGAAAGATAAAAAAATACAGAGGGAGTAATGTTCTCGGTACATCCAAATCTATGATAAATTTTTGGATTTTTTAACTAGAATAATACAAACTTTCGGCGGTTCGCTCGTAATAATACAACCTTTGGATTATTTTTGAATAATATAAACTTTACACCAAAATTCCTAGAGCAAAACAAAACCGGATGTAACCTGATAAACAGGTCAAATGAGACACTTGTCACCATCTCATTGATTGTTTTTTAAATTTGTTCAAATAAAAAAAAAAATTCTTATCTTTTTCTCTCTCTTCCTCACTTCCCCAATTCCCCTCCATGAACCTTCCCCCTCCCCACCCCCACCGGCCACCCCACCGGCCACCCCCCACCCCACCCAACCACCGGAAACACCACGTCTCCCCTCCCCCCCCCGGAAAACACCACGTTTCCCCACCCCTACCCTTGAAAACACCACGTTTTCCCCACCCCACCCCCGAAAAGTGAAAACACCACGTTTCCCCACCCCCACCCCTCGAAAACACCACGTTTCCCACCCCCACCCTTCGAAAACACCACGTCTCCCCTCCCCCACCCCGAAAACCACCAAACTGAACCACCCCACCCGAAAAACAACCAAACCAAGCCACCCCTCCCCCGAAAACCTTCGCCCTCTCTTCTCAATACTGATTACACACTCTCTCCTTCTATATCTCTCAGTCCTGAAACAAAAGCAGCAACACCTTCGTGAAGGCAAAGGTTTTTAGAGGTTTGGTTCTGGGTTGGGGTGGCAGTGCCGAAAAGGGGTTGTTTTAGGGGTGGGGCTGTGGGGGTGGACCGGTGGGGGTATTTTCGGGTGGGGAGGAAGGGGAATAGAAGAAGCTTTTCAAAAAAAAGATATTTACCTTGTTTTTATGTCGCGGGTCAACTTGATATCTTTGGGGAATTTTAGTGTGAAGTTTGTATTATTCAAAAATAATCCAAAGGTTGTATTATTGCGAGCGAGCCGACGTAAGTTATTATTATTCTAGTTTAAAAATCCTAAATTTTTTGCTAGTACATGATTGATTAACAAACAATGTAACAATGTAAAAAAAAAAAAAAAAAAAAAAAACAAAACAAACAATGTAACCGTAAAACCGTATACTTTGCGTTAAAAGAAATAAAAAAGGGAGCACGAGTAGCAGAAGCACATCATTCAAAATCACGAGCATTGATATACGAACCTCCCCGCCACAACCAACCCATAAGATCTCTCCACGTGTACGACGATAACGGTGTTGCGGTGCATGTGCGACCCATCAACTACGGCGCCGCTTCCTCATTTTACCATTTTACCCCTCCTATTCCCCACGCGGAAACAAAATGGGTCCCACTTTAAATCTTAACGTGTCAGCTTTTTATTTGATCAAAGAACGTGCTGTCCCCGTTTAAGTTACTTGGGGCCCACTTGTGCACTCTCGCAACTGCTGTACGGCACTCGAGGAAACGTTTTTCAGTAAATATTGTGTTTTGGCGCCGTTAAGTTATTTTAACTCCGTTATTTGGGGACAGATTTTATGTTTACGGGATTAATGTTTGACGATGACTACCCCGTATTATAACGGCAAGTTGATTGTTACGTCGGTCGTTAGAAGTGACTCGTGAGTCGTGAGTATTAAATTTTATTTGATTCGAAAATGTGAGGCATTTAAGTAAGGATTTGGCGGACCACCAAAATGTCATATTCACGCTTTCATTAATACTTCCTCCGGTTTTTTTTTTTTTTTCTTCTGCCAGTTCCACTTTCAAGGTTTACTGACCGATAGTTATAGGGGTGGATTGCGAAAAATTATGAGTTTAATCCAGTCCTTTTCAAACTTATTGGATATCACTAGACTGAAAAATATTTGGACTGCGTACTCAAATTTCTAAGTCTAAATATTTTTGGACTGGATTTGGATTCACCCCTTTGGAGTCCAATATGTCTAATCCAGTCCAAAAAAATATTTTAGCATTTTTGTTGAAATTTGGACTTTATAACATTCTCGCTCTAAATTCTTTTACCTGGCGCCAGAATTTTCACTTACTCTCCAAAAGTCGAAAGTGATAACTAAAAAGGCAGAGTTACATTAACCCTTTTGACGCTTTTTGTATTTTGCAATTTACATTTTATAAGACATTAAAGATGTATGTAACTTACTTTGTGGAATGGATGTAATGAGTCCGATTCTTCAAATTTCAATTATTCAATCATGAGAAAACATTATAAACCTAAATAGCGAAAAAAATTATCGGACTGGACTAGACTGGATCGGACTCAAGAAAAAAGTTATGGACTAGACTGGACCCAAATAAAGTTTGGATCGAATTTGGACTCAATTTCTCGAGTCCAAAAAAACTTTAGATTGGATTTGGATTTGACAAAGTCCAATTCAGTCCAATCGACTTAGGGTCCGTTCTGTTCAACTTATTCTAACTTATATAAGATTTTATAAGATCAGATAAGATAAGATAAGATAAGATCAGATAAGATAAGATAAGATCAGATCAGATAAGATAAAATAAGATGTTAGACACACTCAATAAACTATTTTATAAGATAAGATAAAATAAAATAAGATAAGATAAGATAAGATCAAATAAGATAAGATAAGATCAGATAAGATAAGATTTTATAAGATCTTATAAGATAAGATAAGATAAGATAAGACAGAATAAGTTGAACAGAACAGACCCTTACACCCCTAAATAGGAGTAGCTTTGGCCTTTGAACATTACTTTTTACAATTAGACCTTCTCTAATTTAATTTAAGTGTACTAAATTGAATTGAATTTGATTCAACTGAACTGGATTTAATTTTAAATATAGTGAACTGAATTTAATTTAAGTGTATTGAATTGAATTGAAAAACTGAGCATAATTAAAATAATTGTAATTTAAACATAAAATAAATATAATAAACAACAATATATAACAACAACAATAATAATTGTAATTTAAACATAAAATAATTATAATAAACAACAATATATAACAACAACAATAATAATTGTAATTTAAACATAAAATAAATATAATAAACAACAATATATAACAACAACAATAATAATAGTAATAACAATAATAATAACAACAATAACAATAAATGATAATAATAATTGAATTAGAACTCAATTGAGTTGCATTTGAGTGAATAGAATTTAATTTACATATACTAAATTTAATTTAAGTGTACTAAACTAATTGAAATTAAGTCCAAAAGAACAGTGCATTATCAAGATTCAAAATATAGTACATATCATCTAGCTTAGTTGACAAAATCTTGTTGGGATGGTACTCAAGTGTATATAAATAATTACTTCATCTATTACATTATTATTGTATAACATTACACCTTGACACATTATTTAAGAAGTAACTAATTTTTAGGCCCGGACAATGCCCCGAGTATTTATATTTTTAATTTATTAATATTTTACTTTAGAATGATTACACCAAATATCACTTGGTTTAGTAGTTAAGACTTTAGTATATAAGCTTGAAGTCATGGGATCATATCTTATACAATGTATTTATTTATTTATTTTAGTTTGTGGATTACATGGAGTAAATATAAGGGATTTTTTAATATAAGAACCAATAAAAAAATATCAGTTCAGGTGGTACATGTATAGTAATTCTTACTAAGAGGTCAAGGGTTTGATTCAAGACATTAGCATATTTTTTCTAAAAATCATGTAGTATATCTATTGTTGGTTAATTGTACACGTGGCAAAATTCTATTGAAAGAGGAAAGGTTCCACGTGGTACATAAATTTTGACAAGCACACCTTTTAATATATTTGTATAGATGTGAAGAGGAGAAATGTAGAGATAGATAAAAAGTTGGACTTATATGATAGGAGAGAGATAGAGAGAACATATTAGCAAATAAAGAAATGTTTCAATCAATGTAAAACTTTCAAATAAGAGAAACATTGTACTTAAAAAAATGGACGAATCATATACTTCCTTTGTTTAAAAAATGTCACAATATTTGCTACATACTATGAATGGAGAGTGAGGGATAGCTCAGTTGGTTAGAGCTCCCCTCCCGGTTCCAGGAGATCCTGAGATCGATTCTCATCCCCGCCCTTGTGGCTCTCTAAACACCAAAAAAAAAACTTTCTAAAATACTCTTAAAGTTGGTGGTCCTATACTTTCTCCTTTAAATTACCCAATTTTTTTTCCTTAACCAATTTCATTTATTCTAAAAGTTGTGTTCCGTCACTTTCTCTCTCAACCTTTCCTAAAAACTCCTCATTTTCTCTGTATAAGAAATATTATATAAATAGTTAGTCGATCAAAGTTAGATATGTATATAGTGTCGAAAATCAAAATGATAGAATATTAGAAAAAACGTAGTTTTTACCTTAGTCTTTTGGAATTTTCATACCAAAAGCAGTATTTTCCTATTGATATCAAAAGACATTTAAAAAGGACATTTGTTTCTCTTTTTTTTCTTAAGCATATTCACTTGGGAATAAAAGATCAAACCACCCATTTATTCAATTTTTTAAAAGACTATGTCAAACTCCTATATTATAAATTTATAATCTATATTCTACTTCATGCATTTTCTTTTAGTTTACTCACTTTACTTTGGGGGAGAATTAAGGATGAGGTACAAAAGTATAGTAGAAACTGAAAAGGTGGAGAGAGATAGAAACTGAAAAGCGAGAGAGAGAAATAAAAAAGTGGGTTAAAATATTAAAAAGTGGATAACATAGGTGAAAAAAGAGGAGAAAGTACATGGGGCATGTTACTAAGAATAAACTAAGTAACAGTGTGTAGATTAAAAAAAAGACCAAAAAGGAAAGTGTGTAGATTAAAAAAGAAGGGAGGAAGTATAAGGAAAGAAAGGGAGACACAAAAAAACAAAGTAAAAAAAAACAACAACTAACTACTTTACTAGAAAAATGTTAAAAAAAAGTAAGAAAAAACAATATCACGCAACATAACTGAACTTCATCAAAAAAAAAAAAATTAAAAAAAATGTATACTCTCCACTGTGGAACTGCAATGTAATGTCCCCTAGCAGTTGCACTATAAATCATTAACAAATATTTCAGGTTATTAGAGGTAACTAGTATTTTGACCCAGACAATGCCCCGGATCAGTAACAATTATCAAATATATTATTATTATTATTGAGCCTATTATCCACGGGGAGTTGAAGACCCTACATTTAGATTTTAGACAACCCCAAATAAAAAAAAATCATCTGAAAAAATGTTGTATTGGTTGTTCAAACCTATAGAACTATGGTCCCCAAATTTTAAACACAACTTTTAGAATTCTGAACTAGTTTTAGGCTTTATTACGCCCGGATCTTATATATTTCATTTATTAGGATTTTACATTGAAATTATAACACCAAATATCACTTGGTTTAGTGGTTAAGACATTAGTACACAAGCTTGAGGTCATGGGATCAAATCTTATACTATGCATAATCTAATTTTTTTTATTGTATGTGGAGTGCATGAAGTCAAAACTCTAAGGGATAGCGCCACATGTCACAGTTCCTTGTTGAGAAACACCTTTTAATATATTAGTATAGATATGGCCCCCAAATTTATTTCCTCTCATCTTTAGCTCTCAAGTCTAACTAGCAATTTTTTTTTTCCTGTTTTCATTATATTGGATAATTATTGGCTTCCTTCTTAAAATGTTGAATAGACCTATCTAACAATATTCTATCTTTACAAAAGAAATTGGAAATTTGGATGAAGTAAGTTACACTACTGTTTAGGCCCATTTCATGTACCAGCCCATTTCTAGCAAAATTACTAAAATACCCCTACTTCTAGGGCCAACAATCCTCCACCAGCTGGAGTTGACCTAAATACCCTAATTTATTGGAATTCACAACCACTATAAATAATGCTTGTCCCATCGAGCCAACGGTATTCAATTCTCACCCAAAAAGTCTTGAAAGATCTCTCTCCACAATTCGCTTTTCTCTCCACCTCAATTACTAACTTGAGCGTCGGAGTATACCATGCATAATCTAATTTTTTTATTGTATGTAGAGTGCATGAAGTCAAAACTCTAAGGGATAGCGCCACATGTCACATTTCCTTGTTGAGGAACACCTTTTAATATATTAGTATAGATATGGCCCCCAAATTTATTTCCTCTCATCTTTAGCTCTCAAGTCTAACTAGCAATTTTTTTTTCCTGTTTTCATTATATTGGATAATTATTGGCTTCCTTGTTAGAAATGCTTGATTTTATCGAATAGACCTATCTAACAATATTCTATCTTTACAAAAGAAATTGGAAATTTGGATGAAGTAAGTTACACTACTGTTTGGGCCCATTTCATGGACCAGCCCATTTCCAGCAAAGTTACTAAAATACCCCTACTTCTAGGACCATCAATCCTCCACCAGCTGGAGTTGACCTAAATACCCTAATTTATTGGAATTCACAACCACTATAAATAGTGCTTGTCCCATCGATCAACAAGTATTCAATTCTCACCTAAAAAGCTAGAGCATCTCTCTCTACATTACCATCGCTTTCTCTCTCTACCTCAATTACTGACTTGAGCATCGGAGGGGCGTTCCCGGAAAAACCCCCGGGGTAGTTTTTCAGTGTGCTTTGCAGGTTTACCGGCGTCAAGACCCATTGGAGCTCTCGTACCCTGTCAGCATTCAGTTGATATCCCCTTCTTCATTACATTAAGTTTCTTGACAGAAAAAGTTTGGCGCCGTCTGTGGGGATACAACAATCTCAAGCCACAACCGAGAGCTGAAATGGCACCAATTCGCCGAAACCGTAAAGCTCCACAGCCAGAACCTAATCTACCCTCTCGTCGCACACCTACCGTCGAGACACTCGACCCTAATGAGGATGAGAGCCCCACGCCTCAGCCAGAGCATGGGCCCCAGCCTCAACCTGCTGGACCACCACCTCTGCCTGCTGAACTCCAGAGGATAGCAGACCAGCTGAACCAAACCATTGAACGGAACCTAAAGGCCATGTTAGCTACTCTTCAAAATGGGGGACAACCACAACCCCAACCTCAGCCTGAGGGGGAGGCGAGGGAAGGAGCCTCTCGAATGCAAAGATCAAATGCCGCTGGACCCTCTCAGCCCTCGGCTCGGAGGCATGAGCAACTGAGAGAGCGAAGACCCCCTCAGTCAGCTCAGAGACTCCCTCAGTCAGCCCATAGACCCCATCGGTCAGAACAGAGACTACCTCGGACAGATAGTGGGCAGAGGGATGCTCGTCAGACAATCGAAGAAAACCGACTCCGTAAGGGGCAAATGGATGCCCGGGAAATCCTAAATAGGAAGGAAGCTTCAAGGGCGGCCCCATCAAGACGCGAGCGTGAACCCGGTCAGCCCCACTCTCCTCGCCGAAAGCGAGAGAGATCCCCTCCTCACTCGCCTAGGCGCCGGGAGGATGAATGGGGCTCGGCCTCATCTCAACAACGCAAACGTGGGGACCCCCAGATGGTCAATAGAGGTGTCTTGAACTTCATGACCCCCTTCAGCAAAGAAATTATGGACACCCCTAACCCAGACAAAGTAAAAGTGCCCCTCATCGAGCAATATGCAGGTTCGACGGACCTGGCTGACCACATGGCCTCATACAAAGCGCAAATGAGTGTGCAAACGGGTTGCGAGGCGGCATGGTGTCGCTACTTCCCAACCCCACTCAAAGGGTTGGCGCTTAGCTGGTTCTCAGAGTTATCTCCCGGAATTATCACTAACTTTTTAGTGTTAGAGGCACTCTTCCTTCAACACATCATTACGGGAAGGAGACACAAGAAGACTAGCATCCATTTGATGTCGGTCAGGCAAGAGAACAATGAGAGTCTAAGCGACTATATCAAGAGGTTCAACGAAGAATCACTAAGGGTGTCGGACCTCCAAGATGGGGTAGCGTTCACCGCGCTTATGTCCGGGCTCTTGCCGGGCATGTTCCGTTTGTCCTTGGCGGAAAACGAAGTCACTACGTTCACGGAAGCCATGACCCGGGCACAAAAGTTTATACAAGCCTCTGACATTTGTAAGCCGAGCAACGACAACTCAAGGAAGAGGAAGGATGATAAGGGCCTTGCGGATCACCGCAACGACCGAGATCAGACTAAGGCTCCTCGATCCAACCCTCAGCCTAACCGGCTTTCCACTAGTAGGGAGGATTCTCGATTTAACAGGAACCAAAGGGATATTTACTTATATCTCAAAGAGAAGTCAGTGTTACCTAAGCCACCCCCCATTAAGACGTCCAACACTCGACGCGACAAGCGATTATGGTGCGAGTACCACAAGGAGTGCGGTCACGCCACCCGTGATTGCAGAGAATTGAAGAAGGTCTTCGACAATCTAGCCGACCAAGGGAAGCTTAACAGGTACCTCAAAAATCCTGATGACAAAGACAAAAGGAAAGAAGATCGAGCTAACAGTGATGACACTGAAGGATACGTCGGTGTTATATCAGGTGGATTTGCTTCAGGAGGCCTAACCGGCCGTTCCCGCAAATCCCACCTCCAAGAGCTGAAGCATCAAGTGTTAAAGCTTGAAGGTACCCAGGCAAGCTGCCCCGTAATGACCTTCGGAGAAGCAACTCTCGCGCATTCGGACACCCCCCATGACGACCCCTTGGTGATTGAGATGAAGATAGCAAACTCGAGAGTTAAGAGGATCCTGATTGATAGCGGATCCTCCGCAGACATCATTACCTTGGATTGCCTCAAAAAACTCAAGTATCAAGAGAAGGATACAACCCCCATCCATCAGCCAGTGATAGGCTTCGGGGGCAGCTCAGTTCATCCCGTCGGCACTATCAAGCTCCCACTGCGATGGCGAAAAAGGCAAAGGAAGAGCCTACCAGTTGACTTCTTGGTGGTGGACATCCCATTGTCATACAACGCAATCGTGGGTCGCTCTACGCCGAACAAGGTCAAAGCCGCGATCTCGGTGTATCAACTCTTGATGCAATATGAGACGGATGAGGGGGAAGTCAGCAAAATTCATGGGGATTAGCAATCTGCAAGAGAATGCTATGTCAATAGCTTGAAAAATGGCACCATCTCATCAAAAGGAGGAGCACCACCCAAAAAGAGAAAGAGGAGTGAAGAAGAAGCACCCCTGGACGACTGCCTCAGCATCTACATTTCAGAGACCCCGAAATGCTACGACCGCCCTCAACCAGTTGAGGAGGATGAGGAGGTCACTCTTGATGAAGAACTTGGCCACCGAGTGAGGGTAGGCCGGACAATAGATCAAGCACTGATGGTATTGAGGGAGTACAAGGACGTTTTCGCCTATGAGGCAACAGACATGCCTGGGTTAGACCCTAATTTCATGTGCCATGAATTGAACATCAAAGAGGGATACCGTCCAGTTAAACAAAAGTTGAGGCACCTAGGCCCGGAGAGAAACGCGGCCGCAGCAGCGGAAGTAAAGAAGCTCTTAGAAGCGGGATTCATTGAAGAATGCCAATACACATAATGGTTAGCCAACGTGGTGCTCGTCAAGAAGTCTAGTGGAGCATGACGGATGTGTGTGGATTTTACGGACTTAAACAAAGCATGTACAAAAGACAACCATCCCCTCCCCAAGATAGACAGATTGGTGGACTCAACAGCGGGGCACGCGCTTCTTATTTTCATGGATGCCAATGCGGGGTACCATCAAATACCCATGGCTGAGAATGATAGACCACACATTGCCTTCATTACCAGTCAAGGGGTCTACTGCTACAAGATGATGCCCTTCGGGCTAAAAAATGCGGGTGCCACCTATCAACGCACAGTGAACAAGATCTTCCAAGGCCAACTAGGCCGCAACATTGAAGTGTATGTTGACGATATGATCGTCAAAAGCAAGCAAGCAACAGATCACGCAGCTGACTTAAGGGAAACCTTGTCTACCCTCCGTCGATATCGGATGATGCTTAATTCCAAAAAGTGTGTTTTTGGAGTGAAGGGAGGGAAATGCCTTGGCTTCTTGGTCGACGAAAGAGGAATTGAAGCCAACCCAGACAAAGTGCAAGCGGTGTTGGACATGAGGTCTCTTAAGAACGTCCGAGAAGTCCAACGCCTCACTGGTTGTCTAGCGGCCCTCGGGAGCTTCTTATCCCGGTCAGCCGACAAGAGCCTTACCTTCTTTCGCGCACTCAAGCGAAAAGAATTTGATTGGGATGAAGACGCTGAAAAAGCGTTTCAATAACTCAAGCAACACCTTTCCACCCTTCCCAAGCTCATCTCCCCCTTCTCAGGGGAAACATTGTACTATCTGGCGGTGTCCGAATACGCACTAAGTGTCGTACTTGTGGCTGATCGAGAAGATGGCCAACATCCGGTGTACTTCGTCAGCCATGCTTTTCGAGGGGCAGAGAACAAGTACAACCAGATTGAAAAGATGGTTTATGCCTTAGTCATGGCAAGTCGCAAGCTGAAGCCCTACTTTCAAGCACATCCTATCAAGGTCTTAACCGGACAACCGCTTCGAAAAGTCATTGAAAATCGCAACCACTCCAGTCGCATGACGGGCTGGGCTGACCAACTGGCCGACTTCGGCCTCGAGTATGAACCTCGTAGGGCGATTAAGGCCCAAGCCCTTGCAGACTTCATCTCAGAGTGTACTTCCGGACCGACTGAGGAAGAGGGATCCGCAACATGGGGGCTTCAAGTTGACGGCTCTTCTACTAAAACGGGGAGCGGAGCAGGGCTAGTCATAATCCCCCCTGTTGGTGACAAGTTGGAGTATGCCATTAAGTTCGACTTTTTAGCCTCCAACAACGAAGCTGAGTATGAGGCACTGATTCTAGGGCTACAAATATGCCTCGCCTCAGGAGCCAAGTCAGTCCGAGCCAAGTCTGATTCACAGCTGATAGTCGGTAAAGTATCGGGAGAATTTGAGGCCAAGGAGGATAACATGAGGATGTATAGATCTTAAACCAAAGAGGTGGTCAATAGCCTACAAGAATTTCAGATCTTGCATGTACCTCGGTCAGAAAATCAACAGGCTGATGCCCTCGCTCGAATGGCGAGCTCAGCTGACGGGCTCAGCCCAAGGACCATCATGTGGGAAGTCATCCATCAGCCTAGCATCAATGCCAAAGAAACTCTCGTGTTAGATAGAACTTCTACATGGATGGAAAAGATGATTAAGTACTTGAGAGATGAGGAGCTCCCCTTGGACAACAAGGAAGCTGAGAAGGTTCAGGCAAGGGCTAAGTGGTTCACCTGGCACGACGGGAACTTGTACAAGAAATCCTACACTCATCCCTTGCTAAAGTGTGTCACCCCTGAGGATGGAGACTACATATTAAGGGAGATACATGAGGGGGCATGTGGAAGTCATCAAGGAAGCAGCACCATCGCTGCTAAGGCACTCCGGGCGGAATACTATTGGCCGACGATGAAAGTAGATGCAATGGAATTCGTTCGGAAATGCCCTAAGTGCTAGTTGTTCTTAGATCTCCCTCGCACACCAGCAAATCCCCTTACCTCCATACAAGCTGTGTAGCCCTTTGATAAGTGGGGTATGGATCTACTCGGCCCGTTCCCTCCTGCCTCAGGTCAAAGAAAATTTCTCATTGTTGCAATAGATTACTTCACAAAGTGGATAGAGGCTGAGCCCCTTGCCACAATCACGGACAAGCAAGTACAAATGTTCATCTGGAGGAACATCATCACGAGGTTCAGAGTCCCCAAAACCCTCGTATCTGACAATGGCAGGCAATTCAATAGTGGGCCGACCCGAGACTATTGTGATCGTTTCGGCATAAGCACCAGGTTTTCAGCCGTCTCAAGGCCCCAGATGAATGGCCAAGCTGAGGCAGCCAACAAGGTTGTTCTCAAAGGAATTAATAAGTCCTTAGACGGAGCCAAGGGAGCATGGGTCGACAAATTGGCAGGGATACTCTGGTCAGCGCGGACAACTGTTAAGGAAGCTACGGGCTACTCTCCTTTTCAGCTCGTCTATGGGAGCGAGGTTGTCCTCCCTGTGGAAGTTGGCATACCTTCCCCCCGTATGACATTTTATGACTATGCTAGAAATGAGCAAGAGAAACCCATCAACCTTGACCTTCTACTAGAGATCAGGGGTAACTCTCTCCTCCGATCCATCACAAGCAGATGGTCACTCCGTACTTCAACCGGAGAGTGAAACACAGGCCTATACAGTTAGGAGATTGGGTTGTTCGAAAGATAGAAGCAACGGGAAACTCGCACCTGCAAGGCAAGCTCAGCCCCAATTGGGAAGGACCCTACAAGGTCACTCACATAATCAAATCAGGAACTTATCGGCTCGAATCACCTGAAGGTATCCCTCTTGCTCGACCATGGAATGCGGATAATCTAAAGAAGTATTTTGTTTAAGTATTGTTATTTAGGGGCATCAATGTACATGGGCCAGGCTTTTGGCCTCGGCGCAATTTTTGTAAAAGGCATTAGTAATGAATGAAAAGAGGCCAAGCAAATGCTTCGGCGCACTTCCTAAGTCTGACAAAACACATGTTGCACCGCATCATCCAAAATAGTGTGAGCCAGGCAATGTGTAACACCCCCGCCAAGCCGAACCCTTTTTCATTTAATAAAACTCGAGATGGGGGAAAATCCACGAAGGTTCGACTCAACGGGCGTGTTACCGCCGCACTTATCTCCTTGGAAATAAATGCAAGGCTACATTATTCATTAACTTACATGGACATTTAGTCCCTTTTTAAAAGAAATACTTTAATAATAAATTAATATTTTCTGGAAATTTCGGCAGAGTCTCCTTTGTAAATTGGACAACCCAAAATGGGAAAATGTTTGAAAAACCTGTTACAAATAAAATATATACCAAATCCCAAAACTCAACGCTTTCGCGGAGTACCAGCTAAAGAAAATCAGGAGCACTATTGCTCAACTAGAACTAGAAATGAAACTAAATCAATTAATTATTTAACTATTACAAAGTGGAACGTCCTCGCCTCAAAGAAAACATAAAACATTCATAGCTGAGATCGTAGTACTTAACCGCTTCTATCTTGGAAGAGATGCTCCAGAACTTCAACCTGACACTATTGTAACACTGCCACCCACCAAGTGACAGGCCACAGTAGTGACAAAACAAAACATTGACATACACATCAGCACAACGCTGAGTACTAACCCATAAAATATTCTTAAAACATGCTTTGGTGTCTACGACTCTCATGTAATCAATACATGTTCACATCATTCATAACCATATCACAACAGCATAGCAATATTCACATAATCCATACGTTCACATGTAGATATATATACAATGATTAATTACATAATTAATCTTAATTAATCCAGTTATTTAAGGAGAGGAAAGAGAACGCCGATAGCGGGGTCAATCCCCTGTAACCACTTACTTCAACATTGTAGGCCGGGTCAATCCCTGTAACCACCTACGGATAACACAATGGCCATAATAACGAGTCCCTAGTGTGCACACCCCTTCTACTTGGATCACAACAAGATAGAAGGAAGACAAGTAAATGAGAAAATCAGCATAGTAACGAGAGAACCCGTAGGGCCACGAACCACTCATACGAGGCAACCCGTTCATCATTTCCCTCCGATATTTCACTTTACGTGATTAACATCTTTTAATTCACGTCATCACATAAATCACGTATACAATTACGTCATCGTTGTTCAATCCAGTGTGAACATATTTCATCCATCATAATCTCAATCCATTCATAGTGGTTTCAATAATCCATTTCATAAACACAACCGTCACTTGAGTTCATTTATCACTGCAGATTCATAATCATTTCATAGCATCGTATCATCATAACTGTCACAAAACATTTCATTTCCCGCAATCCATATGTATAAAACATAATATTAATCATGGCCATAAAACATACTTCGAAGGGGAATGCGGGTGTTAACAGTAGACGTTACCTTCTATACTTTCATATCTTATTAGATCATTCATATCATTCATCTGATAGCCTTAGTAACTCTAAACAATTGTTGCACAACCAGCCTTACTAGAAGACTTCACTTTAGAAAACTATAATCACATGTCATCGTTCCTTCTTATGAGTTTTGATTCAATATAGTTATGCATTTAGACATGTAACCCACATCTGATTTCATTGATCTTGTAATTTATTTAAACTAACTTATAAAATCATTTTAGAATTCCTTTCCAAAATCAATAAAAATAACAACTAAGATTATCAAGTAACTCAATCTACTCCAAAGATCTGATTTCAACCAACTAGCCGACTAACCGACTAACCAATAAAACACCATACTTAGTTCATCTTCCAACACAACCGTTTAATTTGTGATTTCAATTCATGATCATCAACCAATTCAACATCATGAACAATAACTCATGAATTCAAAGTATCAACAGTAAATAACCAATTGTCAGAATTCAAAATCGAAATTCATAATTCATCAAAGCATCAATAGTATTTCGATTCGGATTTTCAAAAAAAATGACTTCTAATTTGAGGGAAACAAGAGGAGGAGAAGAGAGGTGTAGTACCCTCTGCTCACTAGGAGCGAGGGACGAACACGGGGAGGGTGACGAAGCTCGGGCGGCCAGGGTAGCACCGACGGCCGGGCAAGAACGCGGGGAGGTGGCGAGTCCTCGAAGCTCCGGCAGCGGCGGAAAGCGAGGAGACCAACAACAAGCGGCGGCAAACAACCGCGGCGCGGCGCAGCCGCAAGAGGAAGGGAGGACGAGAGAGAGAAAGGAGGAAGGAAGGGAGTTGGGTCGGTGTTCGTCGAACTCCGGTGGGCTGGGAATCCGGCGAGAAAACACGGCAACGACAGCACTCGAAGAAAAGGGAAGTGAGAGAGAGATCGGGGCACGAGAGAGAGAGTACGAACACCCCACACACACAGCTCGCAGCAGCAGCACCGCACACAACACCACCACGAACTAGAGGAGAGAAGAGACGCGAGCAGAGGAGAGAACTGAGCTCCGGAGAGCTTCGGGTTTCCGGCGAGACAGGAGGGACGAGAGAGAAACTGGGCTGGGTTTTTGGGGTTTCACGGGGAGAGAGGAGAGAGAGAAAATGGGTTTTGGGGTTTCCTTTTTGGTTGTTGAACTTGTGATTTCAAAGCTCAATTACTGAGCATTTATAGAAAGAAATTTGGAGGCATTAATGGAGGTGGATAGATGATGGATGGTGGTTCAAATAGGGAAGCTTAGAGTAGGGAGTAAAGAGGGAGTAGAGGGGGGGGGTGGTTGGTCGGTTGGTTTGGAGAAGCTGAACATCAGTTTTCTTCATTCCAATTTTTTTTTCTCTTTCTTTCATAAATCATATTATAAAATCATTTATCATAATAAGTATCATTTTTGTAATAACTAAGGTAAATATACTTATTTTAGAAGATAATCTTCATCAGAATAGTTTCGAAAAATTTTAGGACGTAATTAGTAGCTAATAAAACGAGATTAAAATTCGGGGTATTACACAATGCCTCGGCCAAACAAAGAACCATGAAACAAAAAGTAGAAATTAAAAAATTACAATACTCAACAAAATAGGATCAATGAAGGATAAATATTCTCATTACTAACACAGACACTACAACATAAGGGAGGCAGCCTTGAACAAACAAAAGGCCACCTCTTTAGAGACTACAACGCAAGGGAGGCAGCCTTGAACAAACAAAATACTACCTCTTTCAAGAAATATACAAGCTAAGTCAATACAAAGGCACTAATGAGAAGAGCTGCCGAAGTCCCTACCCTTCTCATCATACCCAGCATTCTCATAGCCCGCCGAGAACTGCTGGGTGTTGGGCTCAACCTGCTGGCCCAAGCCGGTGGTCGCCACCTGATCACGTAGTGAGGCCATCTCGGCTTCACAAAGGGACTGGTAGGTCCGAGTCGAGGTCTCCCAATCAAAGGTTGGGCAGTCCTGGCTCACGACCTTCCTCATCCGAGCCAGTGCGATTTCCTCGCCGGCTTGGAATGAGCTCTCACCAACCTCGGTGTTATACGGCAAGCACTCGTCTGACTCCTGCCAGGCCTTAAACCATTCCGCATAACACCTATCAGCCTTTAGTCGGGCCTCTTTCAGCTTCGCCGTGAGACGACCTACCTTCCGCAAAGCCTCATCACGATCCTTCGTCAGACGGTTAATCTGGCCATTCAACTCATTTGACTTCTCGTTGAAGTCAGCCTGATCATTGGCAATGGCCCTCATCGCCCTGGTTAGCTCGGACTCAGATTTGTGAAGCCTTGTCTCCAAGTCCTTCACAATAGCCTGATGCTGCTGAGCCGCAGCCTCCAGATCAGATACCTTGGCGGACAACCTCTCATTTTCCGCAGTTAAAGCATACGGCGGCGCGCCAGCATAGTCATTCGAATGGACATCTACAAAGATAGGAAAAGGAGTTAGAAAGACATACAAGGCAATAAAATACGAAAATGATCACAACACTTACATCCATCAAGACGTGGTGAAGCTCATCCACCTCGTCCTCGCCAATGGATTCCAGATACTCCTCATCCTTGGCAGATGCTAGCTCCTTGTAGACCCTCCTTAGCCGACGATCCTTATCATCCGTAGACAATCTAGTAAAAGGGACGTCGGCCCCAGCCATAGGCCCACGCACCCTCTTCGGTGGCGGCGAAGGAGAAGAAGGAGTGTATGTGGGAGTTGGAGGAAGCTCATAGTCACCCCCATCAAAGTTGGCATCAAGCCCCGACTGGAGGGATGGCCCTCTACTCGAGGAAGGCCTCATCTCTGCGCTCAAACGCTGTTACTCTAAGGCAATTACTGTCTCAAGGCGCTCCGCTTGATTAGTGGAGCTCTCCTTCTTGCGCCGTGGTTTGGCAGGATCCTAAAGGCATCAAAAGTTAGCATAAGAACATAAGTGACAAAGAAACTAGAAGTAAGGCGAGACTTACCGAAGGTGGCGGGGGTACCCAGATGATCGTCCCATCCTGAAGCTCCCTCCTAAGCCTCTGGGCCATGATGGCGGCGACATCAACTCTCTTGGCCATCTTCTCGTCTAAACGTGATCGAGAAACGACTACACAAAAGCAAAAGCAACACGACATCAGCATACATCACTAAAAGACTAAGTACGAAAATACAATCCCAACCCATTACCCTGAGGGTAGGCCGGGCCCACTCCAAAAGCTGATAGGACGTGTTCGTCCTGAGCATATTTTGGCTTGGGGAGCCAATTAGTGGGGACAAAGACTCTTTCCCCGTTGACCATCCCACGATGAGTCTGGAAGTAGCAGGCAGCCACAGCCTCATCCCTCGACATTTCCGGCACTCTAAAGTTCAAACGACTCTGTGGCTCCTCTCGAGACCACGTGGTAGGTAAATCCCAATCACCACCGTAGTAAACATAAACAAACTGACGTCGGAACTTCTTTTGAGCCTTAGGCATCTTCCGAACTATCTTGTACCCCTTTCGGCATTGGAAACCCCACCAACCGCCGCCGATTTCCTCGGATTCGGGGATCTTTACCAACTTAACCATGTTTCGCCATAAGCGAAGGGTGGGAGTGACTCCCAACGAGTGACAAATCATAACAAAACCCAATATGGTATACCATGAGTTGGGCACCACTTGCGTGAACGTAAAGTTGTACGCTATCATGAGTTCTCTAATGAAGGGATGGAGAGGGAATCTTAAGCCAAAATCTAAACATGCTCGATACACCGCAACGCACCCTGGGGGCGTCGTTAACACCGTATTCGTATTCCTTGGCCTATACAAGGCATAAGGGTCACGAATGAACCACTTCACCCCTAAGGAGGACATATCTCTCATCATCACATTTATCCAAGTAGGATGTGGGTAGCAGTTGACCGGCCCCCCGCCGAGCACGAGTAGGGGGTACTCTACTTGATCCGAATTCTCAATGGCATCACCCTGGTCGGCCATAACTACACCATCATAAAGGACTTGATCTAAGTAACTATGTTGTGCATATGGATAGGCCACGGATACCTCCCAGGGGTAGGGCATGTCTCCCTCAGCATCTTCCACATAGGACCAGGCAGGGCTCGGAAGGAGGACCACATCGGGAGCAGCCGAAGGGTCGAGGCAATGAGCTGTCGTCATCACCAATGTTATTCTTACCCCCCGAGTCTCCTCCGACAATCTGTACACAGGAGGATACTCGGGAGGGGTACCCGACTCAAACCCAGACCCTATTATTTACTCACAAAAGGGGTCGCCATCGGCCTTTATTAAAAAGAAAAGACAAAGAAAGGGAAGTCGGGCGTACCTTATATGAAGAAACCGATCGAATGAAGAAGCTGAGTCCAATTCTAGTGAGGTAAACTAGAGAGATAGAGACAAGGAATGCTTTGAGTGGAAGAAATGAAGATGAGAAAATGAAGTCTCCTTCCCCCATTATATAGAGGAAAGGATGAAAAGTCTTGGACCCCACTCTTTAGATGGGCTTTCATGAGCAAACTTCCAATTGGGCCACACTATTGAGAAAGATTTGATGAATATAAACTCATTGGGCCTCGTTTGCATAAAGAAACTAATACCGACTCGGCAATCGACTTAAAAGCCCCGGGATGCTAAGCCAGGACCTCTCTCGGACAACAAGGAGCGTCCTATACTTAGAAAATTAAACTAAGTATTACTACTTTCATTCCTTCTCGGACGCAGGGGCTCATTAGCCCCTCCGAAGGGTGACGTTGGGACCTCCCTCGGACAACGAGGAGCGTCCTATACTTAGAAAAATAAACTAAGTATTACTACTTTCATGCCTTCTCGGACGCAGGGGCTCATTAGCCCCTCCGAAGGGAGACGTTGGGACCTCCCTCGGACAACGAGAAGCGTCCTATATATACTTAGAAAAATAAACTAAGTATTACTACTTTCATGCCTTCTCGGACGCAGGGGCTCATTAGTCCATCCGAAGGGCGACGTTGGGACCCCCCCTCGGATAATGATGAGCGTCCTATACTTAGAAAAATAAACTAAGTATTACTACTTTCATGCCTTCTCGGATGCAGAGGCTCATTAGCTCCTCCGAAGGGCAACCTTGGGCCTCCCTCAGTCAATGAGGAGCGTCCTATACTTAGAAAAATAAACCAAGTATCACTACTTCACGTACCGCCTCAGCCATTGTGTTCAAGGCCAACAAGAACGAAGCGGGACCCCTCGATCAACTCCTACACCGCCTCGACTTACGACCAGTGACTCAAAAGGAAAAACGCATCAAACGCGCTAAATGCACAAGGACCCCGCCTCGGCCAATCATGTACCGCCTCAGCACGCGGGAGTGCCTCGGCCTGGCTCGACTTGGGCGTACCTCGACCCAGCTCGAGCGAGCTCCTCAGCCGCGGCCCACGCCCTCCTCGGCCTCGGCTCGAGCGAGCCCCTCAGCCTTGGCCCTGCTCTTGCCTGCTGCGGTCGAGCAAGTCCCTCGGCCCAGCTCGGCTGGTGCGTGCCTCGACGCAGCTCGGTAGGCGCGTGCCTCGACCCAGCTCGGCAAGCGCGTGCCTCGGCCCAGCTCGTACATGCCTCGACCCCGCTCGTCGATGCGAGGCACCCCTCTCATGCCTCGGCCTCAGCTCGAGCCTCGTGCATCGGCCTCATGCCTTGGCCTGTGTTGCGCGCAAGCCCAAGTGCCTCGGCCTCGTACCGCCTCGACCATGAGCGAGGGGCCTCGGCCTCAGCCTGGGTCACACACCAGGCCATGCGCTGGACGCTGCCCGTATTGCGCTGCGCGCGGGTGTGATGCGCGGCACGCATTGCACCCGCGT
The DNA here is from genome assembly GCA_947648045.1 of Beta corolliflora. NCBI lineage: Eukaryota > Viridiplantae > Streptophyta > Magnoliopsida > Caryophyllales > Amaranthaceae > Beta > Beta corolliflora. The sequence goes on from CANSZD010003989.1 coordinate 176,607, forward strand.
CAGGCGCAGCTCGCCTCCTTCCCCTCTTTTGGCTATTTCCTTGCATCGCCTCAGCTCGAGTGAGCCTCTCGGCCTCGGCCAGCGTACAAGGGCCTGCCTATGGCCTTGCAAACTCGCTCCAACAACTTGCGGACCCCGCCTAGCCAAACGAAAACGCAATTCTTTTTATTCCGCCAATCAACCGCCCCGGAAAATCGGATTTTCGCTCCGATTAATCGGTGTGGGGGCTAATTGTTGGGGCCCATTTCATGGACCAGCCCATTTCCAGCAAAATTACTAAAATACCCCTACTTCTAGGGCCATTAATCCTCCACCAGCTGGAGTTGACCTAAATACCCTAATTTATTGGAATTCACAACCACTATAAATAGTGCTTGTCCCATCAGTCAACAGGTTTTCAATTCTCACCTAAAAAGCTAGAAGATCTCTCTACAACTGTTTCGCTTTCTCTCTACCATTCATCGACTTGAGCGTCGGAGGGCGTTCCGGATAAACCCGGGGTAGTTTTTGAGTGTCTTTGCGGAGTTTACTGGCGTCAAGGCCATTGGAGCTCTCGTACCCTCTCAGCATTCAGTTGATATCCCCTTCTTCATTACTTTTAAGTTTCTTGACAGAAACAACTACTCATCTGTTCTATGTTGGTAAATGAAACATAGAATAATAAACACATTAAAATGTTTGGTTTCAATCTTTAAAAATACAACGTTGCCGCTAAAAAATCATACCTTTGATTCTGTGAATTGTGATAGCAAAGATAGGGTTAAGCATAGAACAGATTCTTGCGCGTAAAGGTGAGAAGAAAAAAATCGAAGAAATTGATAGAAAAAACAAAAAAGGCAAAAACTATAAAGCTTTAGCATTCGAGATCATGGGCCCAAAAGTTTGTCATAGAATTTTTTTTATTTGACGGGTCATAGCATTATAAAATATCCTCATGTCGATTGAGTTTTATTTTCAATAGCCATTATATTTTAGATTGAAACTTAGCTACAAATGAATGGTCATGATTACAAGCATATAATGCCTATAGATTTGTTGTAACTATTGCAAAACCATTCAAATCTAAGTGGAAAAAGATCTACATATTCTTCATTTTTTTAATTTATTGTTTTTCCACATATCAAATTCTAAAAAATAGCCATCTATCAACTTTAATTGATATAAAAAAATAAGAAATTTACATAAGGTACCTTTGAACTTTTAAAAATGCACGAGGTACCCCCACTCTTAAAATCATACCAGGCACTCTTAAGGTTCGTAACAAATCCACCATATATATACTTAATGACTAAAACAACATAAAAAATAATGGATTTTTCACCATATACCCTGAGTATTTATGTTTTTCATCATATATCTTTCAACTTTCAAAATTCATCATATACCCCCACAAATTCTTTAAAAAATTACCATGTACCCTTAATGACTAAGAAATGTCAACTTTTTTAGTCACTAACCCCTAATACCGTTACTAAACCCTAATTGACCTATGTTTAACCCATTAACGTAACCTTAATCAACCATCATTAAAAAAAACACAACCTATGATTCATTTTATCTCTCTTCATCCATAACTCTCTTTTCTCTTCTATGGCCATAAGTGTTGTTTCAATGGTGGTTTATTAGGATAAATTGATCGATTAAGGGTTAATTAAAATTTAGTAGCAGAATCAGGGTTTAATAATATTAAAAAATTTGACAGTCGTTAGTCATTAAGAGCATGATACGAATTTATAATAACATGAGGGATATGTGGTGAATGTTGAAAAGTTGAAGGATATACAATGAAAAAAAAAGATTACTCAAAGATATATAGTGAAAAATCTGCAAAAAAAATTGTTAATTAGTCCCTCAAATAGTTTGGTGAAATTTACATTATCCTAGTTTATTAGATTACACTCATATATCTAAACAAATTTCTCCCTCCGACTTAAAAGTCATATAAAAATCTCAATTTTCATTATCTCTCTTCTTTCTTTGGTTTATATCTACAATAACAAAAAAGATTTTATTAAATCTATTGGATTTATTTACTCTTAAGTAACACCTCAAAATAAAAACTAGGAGACCATATACGTACTTAAAGAGATGTTATTAGTTTTATGCTAATAATGATTAGTATTTTAATATTTTCTTAGATATAACATTTTGTTTAGCTAGGTTGAAAGAATAATAGTTTAATTTGTATTAATCTATCATGCTTATTTCAAAAGATGATTGTTTCTGTCAAGAAATTGAGGGTTGTAATGTGTTGTGAGGTGTGATGTGGGCCCCAGGAAGGTACGCCTGAGCTCCGTTGTCCGTACGTCGGAAACCTGCAAAACAAGGTTAGCCTACCCCGGGGGTGGTCCCGGGATCGCCCCTCCGACGCTCAAGTCAATAGATGATTGAGGTAGAGAGAGAAAGTGATCAATGTAGAGAGAGATGCTCTGGGTTTGGTAGCTTAGAATTGCTTACCCTTTGATTGGTGAGACAACCACTATTTATAGAGGATGGGACCTCCAATAAATGAGGGTATTTTATTCAGCTCCAGCTGGTGGAGGATTGCCTTCCCTAGAGGTAGGGGTATTTTGGTAACTTCGCCATAGGTGGGCTGGTCCAAGAAATGGGCCCAAACAATTAGCCCCACGTCAAGTAATCGGAGTGAAAATCGCCATTTTTAGTGCGGTTGATTGGCGGAATAAGGTGATTGCATTTTTGCCGATGTTGAGCGGCACCCACGAATTTTCACGTCGGATCGTGGTGGAGAAAATCTGCCGAGCCGTGCGCTGAGCGCCAAGGTGCCGAGCTGGGTGAGCTGCGCCGAGCGAGGATGGCTGCACCGAGCGCAACCCGTGCTGAGCGAGTGGGGGTATTGGCCGACTGGCCGAGCGGGGGCCTTGGCTGAGTGACTCCCCTGGCCGAGTAGGTGCCTTGGCCGAGTAGCCGACCGAGTGACTCCCCCGGCCGACCGGGTGCCCCCGGCCGAGTGACTCCCCGGCCGACCGGTGCCCTGGCCGAGCGACTCCCGGCCGCCCGGGTTCCCCGGCCGAGCGACTCCCCCGGCCGAGCGGGTGCCTTGGCCGAGCGACTCTCTGGCCGACCGGTGCCGTGGCCGAGCGACTCTCTGGCCGAGTGACTCGCTCCTGGCCGACGGGTGCCCTGGCCGAGCGAGTGCCTTGGCCGAGTAAGTATCGATGAAGTACTCCCCTTGGCCGAGCGGGTGCCTTGGCTAAGCGACTCTCTGGCCGACCGGGGTGCCGTGGTTGAGCGACTCTCCGGCCGAGTGACTCGCCCGGCCGGCCGGTGCCCTGGCCGACCGAGTGCCATGGCTGACCGAGTGCCATGGCTGAGTAAGTATCGATGAAGTACTCCCCTTGGCCGAGCGGGTGACAATGAAGCACTTAGCTTGAGTTTGGCTAAGTATGAGAGCGAGTCGTCAAAGGAGAGGGGGTCTCCTAGTGCCCGAGTGGGTCGGACGCCACTCGGATGAGGGGCTAATGAGCCCCATGCCGACCGAGCAGAGCCGATGACGTACTTAGCTTGAATTTGGCTAAGTATGAGGAGCGACTCGGTGAAGAGGATGGGATCTCCTACTGGCCGAGTGGGTCGGACGCCACTCGGATGAGAAGCTAATGAGCCCCATGCTGACCGAGGGGGTGCCACTGAGGTACTTAGCTTGAATTTGGCTAAGTATGAGGAGCGACTCGGTGAAGGAGAGGGGGTCTCCTAGTGGCCGAGTGGGTCGGACGCCACTCGGATGAGGGGCTAATGACCCCCATGCTGACCGAGTGGGTGCCGATGACGTACTTAGCTTGAATTTGGCTAAGCATGAGGAGCGACTCGGTGAAGAGGATGGGATCTCCCTATCGGCCGAGTGGGTCGGACGTCACTCGGATGAGAAGCTAATGAGCCCCATGCTGACCGAGAGGGTGCCACTGAGGTACTTAGCTTGAATTTGGCTAAGTATGAGGGCGACTCGTCAAAGGAGAGGGGGTCTCCTAGTGGCCGAGTGGGTCGGACGCCACTCGGATGAGGGGCTAATGACCCCCATGCTGACCGAGTGGGTGCCGATGACGTACTTAGCTTGAATTTGGCTAAGTATGAGGAGCGACTCGGTGAAGAGGATGGGATCTCCCTCGGCCGAGTGGGGCCGGACGCCACTCGGATGAGAAGCTAATGAGCCCCATGCTGACCGAGGGGGTGCCACTGAGGTACTTAGCTTGAATTTGGCTAAGTATGAGGGCGACTCGTCAAAGGAGAGGGGGTCTCCTAGTGGCCGAGTGGGTCGGACGCCGCTCGGATGAGGGGCTAATGACCCCCATGCTGACCGAGCGGGTGCCGATGACGTACTTAGCTTGAATTTGGCTAAGTATGAGGAGCGACTCGGTGAAGAGGATGGGATCTCCTACTGGCCGAGTGGGTCGGACGCCACTCGGATGAGAAGCTAATGAGTCCCATGCTGACCGAGGGGGTGCCATGAGCACTTAGTCTTACTTGACCAAGTGTAAAGCGGCTCGGTAGAGGAGTACGTGGACTCCATGCTGACCGAGGGAGAGGGACGCCGCTCGGATGAGGGACCGATGAGGCCATCTTTGTCCGAGTGGGTGCCATGACTACTTAGCCATACTTGACTAAGTGTAAAGTGGCTCGGTAGAGGAGTACGTGGACTCCATGCTGACCGAGGGAGTGCCACTGAGGTACTTAGCTTGAATTTGGCTAAGTATGAGGGCGACTCGTCAAAGGAGAGGGGATCTCCTAGTGGCCGAGTGGGTCGGACGCCGCTCGGATGAGGGGCTAATGACCCCCATGCTGACCGAGCGGGTGCCGATGACGTACTTAGCTTTAATTTGGCTAAGTATGAGGAGCGACTCGGTGAAGAGGATGGGATCTCCTACTGGCCGAGTGGGTCGGACGCCACTCGGATGAGAAGCTAATGAGTCCCATGCTGACCGAGGGGGTGCCATGAATACTTAGTCTTACTTGACCAAGTGTAAAGCGGCTCGGTAGAGGAGTACGTGGACTCCATGCTGACCGAGGGAGTGGGACGCCGCTCGGATGAGGACTGATGAGCCCATGCTGTCCGAGGGGGTGCCATGACTACTTAGCCATACTTGACTAAGTGTAAAGTGGCTCGGTAGAGGAGTACGTGGACTCCATGCTGACCGAGGGAGTAGGACGCCGCTCGGATGAGGACCGATGAGCCCATGCCTGTCCGAGTGGGTGCCATGACTACTTAGCCATACTTGACTAAGTGTAAAGTGGCTCGGTAGAGGAGTACGTGGACTCCATGCCGACCGAGGAGTAGGACGCCGCTCGGATGAGGGACCGATGAGCCCATGCTGTCCGAGCGGGTGCCATGAGTACTTAGCCATACTTGACAAAGTATAGAAGCGACTCAGCAAGGAGGGGAGCTCCTGTTGACCGAGTAAGTTATGAGGCTACTCCGATGAGGGGCTAATGAGCCCCAGGCTGTCCGAATAGGTGCTAGCTGATACTAGGCCATACTTGACCAAGAATAGAAGCTACTCGGCAAGAAGAGGAGCTCCTGTTGACCGAGTGGGTAGGACGCCGCTCGGATGAGGACTAATGAGCCCCATGCTGTCCGAGTGGGTACCATGAGTACTTAGCCATACTTGACTAAGTGCAGAGTGACTCGATAGAGGAGTACGTGGACTCCATGCGACCGAGGGAGTAGGACGCCGCTCGGATGACGACCGATGAGTCTTATCTTTGTCCGAGCGGGTGCCATGAGTATTTAGCCATACTTGACTAAGTGTTTGAGTGACGCCCGTTAAATTGCTGAGTGAGGTCATGTGACGCTCCTCGAGATACCGAGGGAGGTCATGGGACGCTCCTCGAGATACCGAGGGAGGTCATGGGACGCTCCTCGGCTCATTGGGGCTTATGAACCTCAAGTGGTCGAGGGGGGTCCTTAGCCTTATTTTGGCTTACTATTTGAGTGACGCTCCTCAAAATGCTGAGGAGGTGCCAATGAATATGTTTCTCGACTCGGGGGAGCTTAAGAGCTCCATGTTTCCCGAGGAGGTTTCATGACACTATTCGAATATCGAGTACGTGCCAATTAACGATACTTAGCCGTTTTTGGCCAAGTTAGTAGGACGCTCCTCTTATGAGCGAGGAGGTGCTGATGGAGAAATTTTAGACTTCGAGGCTTATTAGCCCCATCCTTCCTCCTTTGAGAGTTTTTATTTGTCCAACTGAGGGGTTCCAAGTATTTAGCCCCACGTCGGATGAACGGATAGGGTAGCATCATTCCTTCCCGAGGCGGTCGTCCGGCGGAAATCGAGAGAGACCCATGTGCAGAGTACCCCGCTAGTCCCGAGAGGGGGGGGACTCGGGATTATGCATCGCTTCGAGTTAGGTGCCTTGATGTGTGGTTCATTTTCTTTGTCCAAGTTCGCTCTTTAGACCAAGGGGGGTCGTGCTTGGATGGAGGTAGCTCGCACATGCCAAGTTGATGGAGGTACCGTGGATGAGTAGGTGCTTCTGATGAGTAGGCACCTATGGTCAAGTACATTTCTTGGCCAAGTGGGCATCCAAGGATGAGTGGGTACCTTGAATGAGTAGGTACCGTTGATGAGTATGTGTGGCTGAGCCGGACCGTAAACTTGAGAGTGCCACTGTTTATTCTGGAGGGGTTTTGCAGTTACGAGTCACTGTACCCCTCTTCTCGGTTGGGTATTCTTGAGTCGTGCTCTTCGAGACAAATTCTTCCGATCGATGACATGTCTCTAAGGAGCCTTAAAGTGGCGTGAGTAGCTTGCTTCTCCTTGGCTGATTTTCCCCTTGAAAGCTGATGTGGTTCTTCCCTCTATTTAGGTTCCAGCCGGTTAGGCTTAGAATCTAGGGAGGGACGAATGATCTCTTCGTGACGAGAGTGGTAACTATATCCATCCGACTTTGCTGGAGAGTTTGTTGAATTTGAGCTGGAATCAAGATGATGTCTCTTGCAGTTATGGGTGGAGGGTCAGCTGCTTATATCTGACCCGAGGCCGCGGGATGACCGACTTCGTGATGCCAATGGATTCCCCATTGGGGTGGAATCATCATCATTGGGATTGGGAGATAATACCGTAGGTGCATGATGGGATGCTTGAGCTCTCCCGGAACGATTGGCTCGGGAGCGTGTCTTCTTTGTTGGGGCCATTGCTGAGTGGCAATGAGGTGATTCTTACTGAGTGGTGGCGAAGCGACTTTGTTTGTAACTTCCCCACAGACGGCGCCAAACTGTTTCTGTCAAGAAATTGAGGGTTGTAATGTGTTGTGAGGTGTGATGTGGGCCCCAGGAAGGTACGCCTGAGCTCCGTTGTCCGTACGTCGGAAACCTGCAAAACAAGGTTAGCCTACCCCGGGGGTGGTCCCGGGATCGCCCCTCCGACGCTCAAGTCAATAGATGATTGAGGTAGAGAGAGAAAGTGATCAATGTAAAGAGAGATCTTTCTGCGGTTTTGGTAAGCTTAGAATTCTACCTTTGATTGGTGAGACAACCACTATTTATAGAGGATGGGACCTCCAATAAATGAGGGTATTTTAGTCATTTCCCATTTGGTGGAGGATTGCCTTCCCTAGAGGTAGGGGTATTTTGGTAACTTCGCCATAGGTGGGCTGGTCCAAGAAATGGGCCCAAACAATGATAATAAAGAAACACAAATTATTGGGTGTAACTGTTAGACCATAATTTATGGTGTGACAACTCACAGACCACTGTTTCTTTTGTAAGAAAAATTCAAATGACATGAAATAAAAGACATAATGATATGAGATTCATGTCATTATTTGTATAGTGCATGTCATTCTTGTTGGAGTCTATAGTCATTATGCATGTTACACAATAAGTTATGGCGTAACATGTTACACTTAAGACGCAACCATAAAGAAAACTATTGTTGATACAAACTTACTATTTATTTAGCTTAAAAAGATCTGCACATCGAAGAAAGCACCTTTGGTGACTGATTATTTTTATAAATATATACAAGAAGTCTCATTCCATGACAATTAACAACTGTGTTTCTAAATGTCATTTTACAGAATTGTTGATTTGTTTGATTTCGTAAACGGGCCTACAATGTTAGAGATTGCACAACGATTAGCATGTGAAAAGATCTCTGATGTTCTTTGGACATGCAATTTCGATTGGGATTTAAAACCATAGAGCTTTTTTTTTAATGAATTGGAAGTTGTTAATAACAAGGGTTTTATTATTTGTGGCGGACAGTGGTAGTTTATGGTGGAAGGGGGGTATATAAGAGCATTATGTTATTTCACAATATTCTCAGAGGACATATTATACGGTATTACGGTACATATAAGGTGAGATTTATTGTACTTCATAGTTACTCTCTTGAGAGGAGTGTCCTAAAAAAATTGTACTTCATGGTTATCCTCTAATGAACTATTACAAGTACTACATCTACTAGCTAAGTAGTAGTCTTGGCTACAGTGGTTTTGTTTGTATCTTATATCTTTGAGGTTGTGGGATCAAACTCCACTTAGGCAACACTTTAGGAGTGGAAATTTCACCTTACCATCCGTCCTACTCCCAATGGGCCTTGCCTACAAACCCGGGCTAGGTTGACTTGAATGAGGTTCCGGTCGGGTATGGGTTGGGGAAAATCCGTTTTATCGAACCCGAACCCAACGTGAAATAAGTGTGTTTGGGTTGAGATTTTCGAGAACACATACATTGAAAAGAAACTGTAGCCATGCAGACTTTTAGGTGAATTTATTGTTGAAAAATAATTAGGCTTAACTAAAATTTAATAATAGGAAAAATATATAAATGGGTTAGACAGGTTAAATGAGTAACCCGTTTAATAAATAGGTCGGGTTAGGATTGAGTTCTTTAACCTGATTAATAAATTGGTTAGATTTGGGTTGAGGCAATGTTCAACCCAAACATGAACCCGACCCTGACCCGATCTTAGCATCCCTAGATAGGGTGCCTTCTCCTTACCTTTAAAAAAAGGTACTATATACTCTGATACTAAATAATACTTGGTGTAGTTGATAGGTTTCACACCTGAAAGTTACGGGTTCTAGCCTTACAGTTCTAAAAAAGTCACAATCTTAGGGATCAGACTTGAACTAAGTCACTCAACCAATATTGGTGTAATTAATACCTAAACTATGTAAAAAAATTACCATTTCGTTTGAAACCTAACATCTTTTCTGTATTCAACTTAACTTTTACTCCCTCCGTCCCATAATATAAGTCCTGATTCTGTTTTTACGTGGGAATTAAGGTAAGATCGAATCTTGTTTTATTTGAAAAAAAAATCATTTTTATTGAGAAACACTTACATTGTTTTTTTCTTTTTAACAAAAAATAAAAACTGTCATTTAATGTTGCATGGTTCAATGTGTAGAGGAGTTCAATGGGGTAAAAGATTCCATTTTGTCATTAATAATGGTGCATTGGAAGCTGAAATTATGAGGACATTTTGGGAATTAAATTATTTTCATGAGGGTATTTTGGTCATAATTATTAATTGAAAATAGAAACAGGACTTATATTTTGGAACACTTTATAAGAAAATAAGACTTATATTATGGAACGGAGGGAGTAATGTTTTTGATACGACTCCGTCAAAAAAATTTGTTTTGATATGAATTTTGCACTACAAATACAATAATAGCTCGATGATTTCTTATCACTTCCTTACAAATTCAACAAATATAGCGGAACAAGAAGTTTCCGATTTAGCTATACATGGCATCCTATACAAATGTGAAATGTCTGTATAAGTCATTATCATACTATTGGCAGTCGATACCTATTTTTACATCAAGTTGCGTGAGCATTTATTGTGTAACAGGGCCTACATAGTTAACAATCACAACGTTGTTTGAGATTGCTAATCGATTATCATCTCAAACGACAATATCGTGTAATTGTTCCCTGGACATTAATTTTTGGATTAATAAGAATCCAAATGTTATAATTAAGATGAATCAATCGTATGATTCTGATTAATAATTAATGAGATATCACAAGGAATTATTTCTGCGTTTAATTTCGTTGAACTATCACACTATCCGATTCATTTCATAAAATGCTCTCATTTAATTTGCTTTTAGATGATATACATTTATTATTATTATATTATTAATTTCGTATTAATATAATTATGATACTATTAATAACTTAAAACACATAAAATCAAAATTAATGTACACATCATAATGTTTCTTTTATGCACAAATCTAGTCTCATCCCTTGCAAGAGTGATCCCCAAACTTCCCCCTTATTTCCAAGAGACTTCAACTTACCTTACTAAAAAAAAAAAGTTTTTGACCACATAAACAAATAATAGATGTGCAAAAGTTCACGCTACTATAATGTAGAGATTACATTGTATAAGATGCAATGGTGTATCTACATTTTTTCCTTAAGTAGGTAAGTTGAACCTCCCAATTTGTTATCTTCTCGGCTTCTCCTCCTCTCAAGTAAAAAATTTCATTTTTTTTGTTGTAATGGTTACCTTTTCACTATGGAACCAAACATCCAATAAAAGTAACAATTTTTCTTACCAATCCCCTTCTCTATATGATTTCTATTAGGGTAATTAACCATATAAAGAATAGAAGGGATTTTTACATTAATCAGGTCTGTAATATATTTACTATATATAGGAGTGTTGGGGCAACCATTCTAAGGTTAGCCACAATTCATAATCAATCTCTGTACATGGTATCACAACCTAGGTTTTCTCTTTAATTTTTTTTTCTCATGACGTCGATTCCTCCTCCAGCCTCGTTTGGACTTTCCTCCACCATGGATGATCATTTTTTGTCTAATCCTACGAACACTTTGCAATCTTCTTCTTCCGCTGCTGTCTTGGATCTTTCACAGCCGTCGATTGCCTCCACTCCTGTTCGTGGACATGGTTTTTGTCTTATTGTATCAATTTCTCATGGCTTGCCGTCTCTAGTGCGCAGCCCTCAGGGCCTATGGCTTCTCACCGCAGCTTCCTCCTAGGTTTGGCGTGCCATCCTTCGTCACTGCCGCCCCCACAAGGGTGTTCTCAGCTCCTCCTTTCACGTCGGGATTTCCAGGCTATTTGTTGTAGCCTTGGTTCTCGGCTTCTTCGGTTTCCCAGCTCGTGTGGCTGTACCCATCGTCGCACTTGGCTCCACCGCTTTGCCCTCCATGGCTCCTTCTTCGGTGTTCAGCTTGTCGCATCTGTTCGCCCCTAATGTGGCTAATTTGGTCACGATTCAACTATACTCTCCTGAGGATTATTTGCTTTGGAAAACTCAACTCACCTGCTTGTTACTCTCACATCAACTACTTGGTATATTCGAAGGTACCACTCTTATTCCTTCTCCTACTAATTCTGATGCTACTGATGCTTCTTTTCCCAATCCGCAATTTTATGAGTATCTTCGTGTTAATCAACAAGTTAAGTCTTGGATTTTTGCTACAAATTCTCGTAATGTTTTTGTGGATGTTCACGAACTGCGTACCTCTGCTGAAATTTGGACTAGATTACAATATCGTTTTATGCATGCGAGCATGGCTCGTTCCATGGAACTGAAGGGCCGGTTAACTCATTTTGAAAAGGTTGAATCTCAATCTATCACTAGTAGAATAATTGCTTATTGCTGCGGTCATTAAGTGGCCTATTGCGGCGCTTTTGGCCGTGCAGCAATTTAGGGAGCAGCAATAGGTAATTAACCTATTGCTGCGGTTTTTGACCGCAGCAATACGTCAACTTATTGCTGCGGTTTCTTCCCACAACCGCGGCAATATGTCTTTTTTTTAATATTAAAAAAATGCACCTATTGCTGCGGTTTTGGGCCAAAACCGCAGCAATAGGTGCAGGTTTTTTTTTAAAAAAAAATTGAAATTAAAATCTTCATGCTATTTTCAATGTTAAAATGCAATATAAACTTAAAATAACTAAAACCCACTGGTACAACACATTGAATCCATGTATTGAATATAAAATCATAAATAATAAAAATAAAACAATTACAATATATAAAAAATAAAATAAAATAAATCAGAAAAGAGAATGAGGAAATGAATCTGACTAAGGAACAAATTGAAACTAATTAAAAAAATACCCTAAAAATTAAATAAAAAAAGTTACAGGAACTCTAACATAATTCTTTCAACAAAAGTAAAAACAAAAAAAATACAAATCCTAAACATGATCAGATCTAAACTAAAAATAATAAAAATTGAAGAAAATAAAAAATACAGAAGAACCGTTCATTATTTCACAGGGCTCGAGCGAAGAATTGTCTTCGTCTGGTCGAGCGAAGAAAAGCCGACGAAGGAGAACGACGAGGACTCGAGTAATCTGGTCGACCGAAGAAAGGCCGACGAAGGAGAACGACGAGGACTCGAGTAATCTGGTCGATCGAAGAAAGGCCGATGAAGGAGAACGACGAGGACTCGAGTAATCTGCCGACGATGACGGTGCTGCGAAGTGTGAACGAACAAGAAGAACGATTGAGAGAACTGAACGAACAAGAAGAACGATTGAGAGATTGAGAGAAGAATTAAGAGCCGAACGAAGGAGAAGAATAGAGGAATGAAGGAGAAGAACCGAACGAAGGAGAAGCACAGAGGAATGAGAGATTGAGAAAAACGACGCCCTAAAGGACCAACTAAGAACTTAGAACTGAAAAGCTAACCCTAAAGACCTAATGGCGTGTTTTTTTTATATATTAGATCTATTGCTGCAGTTCCCTCTAGAACCGCAGCAATAGATTAAAATTTTATTAAAAAAATAAAATTTAAATATATAGCTGCGGTTCTGGGTGGAAACCGCAGCAATAGCTTTGGTCAAACTAGTCAAACATTTTTGAAAAATTCCCGTTGACATCTATTGCTGCGGTTTCCACCCAAAACTGCAGCAATATGTCGATTTTCGATTTTTTCTTTTCTTTTGACGTGGTTTATTGCCGCGTATGGGTAAAACCGCAGCAATTCAGCCGCAGCAATAAGCAATTATTCTACTAGTGAATGGATGATTATTTACGAGACATAAAAGTTATTGTGGATTCCCTTGCTGCTATTCAGTCTCCTGTTTCCAATTCCGACTTAGTTCTTTATACTTTGTTTGGTATTGATGGTGATCTTGAATATGCTCATCTTGTTACTACCTTGATGCATTATCCCCATGAGCTCATTTTTGATGATTTGTGTCCTAAATTATTGCTTCATGAGCAACGTCTTAAGCTCACAAGGGCTACATCTAGTCCTCTTCGCATCATGCTATGGTTGTTGTGCATTATTCTTCTTCCTCTTATGGCTCCGGTTCCAAGAATCAAGGGGGAGGTAAGAATAAACGTAAGAACAAAGGTGGTAATAGAGGTCGTGGTAATAACAATAATAAATGTGGCAATGGTTCCAACTCCAATAATCGTTCTCAAAGTCAAAATCATAACAACAGAGGTCGTCAAAATGGTATGAGTAATTCATCTAACTTGTCATGTTTTGTATTGCCTTTCACCAACTGTGTTGCTAATCATCTGTGCTCAACAGGAAATAGTTCATCTAATGACAATTTCAGCTCTACCCCTTCTTCCGATACTTGTGGTCTCTATTGGAATCCAGGTCATCAAGCGGCCTATTACCCTCACAGATTTAATCCTAACCTTTTGCCTTCTAACCAAGAGAGTGTCACTCGAGCCCTTACTGCACTGTCTGTTGGTAGTGAAGCCAATGACTCCGTCTGGTATTCTGATTCGGGAGCTGTCTCTCACATGACCCCTCAGGATGGTAAGTTTTCTACTATGCTTCCGTACAATGGGTCTAGTTCTGTTGTTGTTGGTGATGGTACCTCTCTCCTATTAAAAATGTTGGAAAATTGGAAATTAACACGTCTAATCGTCCTCTTACATAGTCTTATGTGTCTCATGTCCCTAAACTCACCCATAATTTATTGTTTGTTCACAAGCTATGTCAAGAAAATGATTGTGTCGTGTGTTTTGACAAAAATTATGTTTGTGTTATGGACAAGATCACGGGGGAGGTTCTGCTTCAGGGATCCAGTAAGGTTGGTGTCTACCCTATTCGACCTCTCTTTGTCAGTCCTCCGTCTTCTGTGCTTGAAGGAGTCCGGTGATGTCTGTCATGCTCGTCTCTGTCATATTTCTTCTAAAGTGTTAGAGACTTTATGTAATCCCCCGTAAATTTATGAATTTTATAAATATATTTTAATGTATAGTTATTTATATTTAAATATATTTTAGTATTTAAATGATTTATTTCTTCAAATGTTGACTATTTGAAAGTCAAAGAATTATTTTAATGGTTTAAAGAAGTCAAACATTTTATTAAGTCATGCTTTGAAAAATATTTGAAAAGTTTAAAACACTTTTTGGATTTGGAAAAGGATTCCTAATTGGGTTTGAGGAACCCAAACACTAATTTCATCAATCATTAAACTCTAGTTTGAGCCCAATCACCTTTTCCTAAGCCCACAAGGGGAACCTATATAAACCCCCAAAAACCCCAAGTTTTCCCACACAACTTTATTTTCTCTCTCGTCCTTCTTCCCCCAAATATTTCGGCCCCCTCTTCCTTCCTTCTCTCTCAATTTTTCTTCTCTCTCCTTCGTCGACAGTCGCCTTCCCCGTCGGCCGACCACCGCTGCCAGTCGGCAGCAGCGCCGCCGACCACCGCCATCGATCCTCTTGTCCGACGCCTTCTTTCCTCCTCTTCCGTTACTTTGGTTATTTTTCTTCCTCCTCAAGTTTTATTTTAATGCAAAGTTTATGTTTTTAAGATTGTTTTAATATGATTATGTTTAAAGATTATAGTTTGATGATTTATTTATGAATCTAAGTTTATATAATTTATGTATTGAAGAAATAAAAAATCAGATTTACTTATTATGTTTGAATATCAAAGTATGGATTTTCAGGGTTTTAAAGGTTGGAAAATCATAGTAGTATATTATAGTTCATGAAATTGATTATTTTTATGATTTTAAATATGTTTAAGTAAGTTTAAAAAGAGTTTTAATATGTTATATATTGCTGGAAATTTAAAGAGAGTATTGATGATGGAGTTTTATGATTTAAACATGGGTTTTTGAGAGTTTTGACAACTAGTGTAGTAGTACTATACTAGGAGGTTTTAATAATCAAATTTTAATGATGGGAAAGGTTTTTAAACACTTTTAGGAAGGGTTTAAAATATTTTATTATTGCTGTAAATTTATAAGGGATTGATTGTGGATTTTTATTGGTTGTTTTAGGCGGAGAATTCTCTATAGGCGACTTTTAAGGTTGTGAAAGTGGCCTCTCAATTTGTTTACACAAGGTACGTACATACCTATGTGTTGATTGGATTAGTATCATGATTTTAAGGATGAGAATTATGTAGTATCATGTATTGGAACTATTGTTAGTTCATATGTGATTTCTATCAAAGTTAGTTTTGCATGTTTTATGCCGTTGTGTGAAACATGTTGATTATGATGTTTATATTATGTTTGTATGGAAGATTGATGCAAGCATAGAGGAGTTGGAAACTTTATGTTATTAATGCACATGGGGGATTAATATATATATTGGTTTGGATCATGATTGATCATGTTGTTCCCTTTTTATTATTTAATTACTTTATAAGGACCGAGGGTCTTATTTGGTAAGTTGAGTTATTATACCTTTGAAAGGTAGTTTGGTTGTTGGCTAGGTTCAACAAATAAAGGAAGATTGGATTAAAGTTGGAATTAATCTTGGGTTGTTAAGTTGTTGTTGATCACTTATCTAATCCTAAGATAAAAAAATGGAAATTTATGAATGTTTGATGATTATATATATTATTTGTATTGCTTGTGAGTCATAACAAGTGAATATATTATTAATTATGTAAAGTGAAACATGGATAGCAATAGCTTTAGACTTGTGCACGTCTGAAGTGTTGGACAAGTATGAGTTGGAGTACATGGTGGTAGCCCATGGCTTTTCCTGGAACCGGATTGATCATCGTGTCCTATTTTTATTTTAAAGGGTCCTCGATATCGTAGGTCATGGGAATACGGAGTCGCACCCGTATTTCGTCTTCCAAAGGGAAGGCGAATTTAGTCAGACAACTCGTTCCATTCACTATTCCATCTAAGTAATTAAAACGTTGGTTGTGAAGTTTAGTTCAGTAAAAGTTATCTGCAAGGTTATTATATTATTATTTATTCTTGCTTATCATATATTAGAATCATGTTAGGATTATTTATTTGTTATTATGTAGTACTCAGCTTTGCTGATTACGTGCTTTATGTGTGTATGTTGATCATGGCTATGCCTTATTGATCCTGTGATGACCCTTTTGGTGAGCAATCTCTAGGGATCAATAGTGCATTGTCCATCTACAGGTTTAAAGATGATGCATCATTGGGTTCGGGATTGGAGAGCTTGTGTAGATTATTTATCATACTCTGGTTTTATCCTTATCGTAGTTGACTTTGACTTTTAAGTTTGACTTTGACTTTTGTTGGTTTGACTTTTGGAGTTGACTTTGTAGTTGACTAAGTTTTATTTATAAAGTTATTTATTATGTTTTCCGCTGCAAAATTCTGAATAAGCCGATACGTTTTCACACGGGCGATAATACTTTGATGATTCTCTAAGTTTTATATTAAAAAGGTATTAAAAAGGTGTTACAGTTTTCATCATATATGGATCCTGAAATCAACAAATTACAGCCTAAGTCAAAATATTCTCGTCCTTAGGGGATAATTGTGAGTTCCGAGTTTTCGTTCTGCGCAAGGATAATTGCGTGTTCTTGATTAGGCTGTTAAAGCTCATTGTTATGAAACTGCAGAGTTTAAATGAGGGAGTATATGTCATGCCAATCCCGCTGGGTGACGTCTATTATTACTTGTTAGATACGAAGGTTAAGGGGGTTACCCAAAAAAAGATTACGCTTTTGATTGATAATGTGTGTTGTGATTTTCGGTGCACTAGAGCATCATTAGGGGTTACATCTGAGTCGCAAGGCTCGTATATAAGAAATATTATACTTGTTCGAAAGAATAATTTTTTAATGGGAAATTAAATTAGTAACCTTGTAGTTTTCGGTTTCGATGGTAACCTTGTGGTTTCAAATTCTAAAAATGACCTTATCTCTTGTTAAATTCCCAAATGTGACTTTTCCGTTATATCCTAATCGTTAAATCAATGCACGCAAATTGAGATGTTTCTGGAATGCAAATTTCGGCGAATCTGATCATTTTTTGCAAATTTCGACCTCAAATTTGACCCATAAAGGGCTAAAATGACCATCAAAACCTTGACATGCCTATTTTTTCGGAATAATTTGCGTTCTAGAAATATCTCGATTTGCGTGCATTATTTTGTGTGTCGAAAAAAACAGCCCGGTCAAGGTTTTGGGGGTCAATTTAGCCCTTTAAGGGTCAAATTTGAGGTCGAAATTTGCAAAAAACGATCAGATGCCCCTCAATTTGCATTCCAGAAACATTTCGATATGCGTTTATTGATTTAACGGTTAGATATAACGGAAATTTAACGGAAAAAGTCACGTTTGGGAATTCAACAAGAGTACAAGGTCATTTTTGGGAATTTGAAAACCACAAGGTTACCATTGGAAAACCGAAAAACTACAAGGTTACCAATGGGAATTTCTCATTTTTAATTGGGGAGGTTGAATATGATAGATGTATCAAATTTTCGATCCAGATCGAAAAATTATACTAGTGTTTGGTCCAAGTTTTTTGAAGTTTTAATTTTTCTCATCGCGCTGGCTCGACGATTATTCTTTTTTGGCTTTTGCATAACTTATCTGTAAAATTTAATCATACTATAATTCTTTATGCACGTTTTATAGGTAATACATCAAAAAATTATTATTATATTATTACTAGCTATATTTTCAAGTACTAAATATATAATACGATAATTTTTTAAAGTGACAAAAAGAAAAAAGAATGTTAAAATCAGTCTAAACGACCCAGAGCAGGATCAGTCTAATTTTTCTAGAGAATGTTTTTATATGATGGGCAAATTTTTTTTTGATAAGTAAGAAATTTCATTGATAGAACCCAAAATACAAACTAGACATGGAGTTAACAGCCCTTCTAGGAAGGCCTCCTAACAAACAAGTCTAGTAAAACAAAGGCAGAAGCCTCAACAAGCAATCACCTATAGCTGAACCAGTCAGTTTTGATCCTTTTGACACGCTTTACAATTCAGAATTAACTGCACTCTAGTTCGAATTATACATTGAATCTCTCTAAACAAACTAGTAACATTAGGAACACAGTAGTTATATAGGGCACTATTTCTCGCCATCCATATAGCATAAATGACTGCAGCTACGGCAGCATATAACACCCTTTTCCTTGCTCTACCAGTAGCTCTCCTTTGAATCCAGAGTACACATTGTTCCATGTTAGTCCACCTCTTCCTGATTTGAAGCCAGGAAAGAACTGCCTCCCAACAAGCACAACTGAATGGCAAGAGAAGAAAAGGTGTGCAGGAGTTTCAGCATGCATACCACAAAGCAAACAAGTATCATCTTGACAAATTCCATACCACTTCAATCTATCTCTAGTCAAGAGTCTATGTAAGACAGCTAACCAGAAGATGAAATTATGTTTTGGGAGAGATAATTTGTTCCAAACAACCCGATCCCAGTTCACCTTTATGCCTTGGTTCTTAATAGCTTTGTAAATAGTACTAATGGAGTACTTTTGGCCAGCTTGTGGCAACCAATTAGCATCTCTCATCTGATTCTTCACCTTACACATGTACCTCCATATCCAACTCACATGAACTGGTGGGGTATAAAGCCACCAGTCCTTATTCTTGATGTAGACTTTGTTCACCCATTTTACCCACAGAGTGTCTTTCTTCTCAGCTATATGCCATATGAACTTCCCTACAACAAGGGTATTCCAGAGACCAATGTCTCTAACACCAAGGCCTCCAAACTTCTTACTGCAACAGACAGAAGACCAGCATACATAACCAGGTTTGGATTGATGTTCATTACCTTGTCAAAGATAATTCCAACAAACCTGATTATTCTTTTAATAACAGCTTTCGGAAGAATGAATATTTGCATCCAGTAGGTACAAATACTCATGAGAACAGAGTTCACCAATTGAAGTCTTCCAGCAAAAGAGATATTCCTTGATTGCCATGATCTGATTCTTGCCAGCATTTTATCAACAAGAAGGTCACAGTCAGCTGTTCTCAGTCTGGTAGTACTAATAGGAGCACCCAGATATTTGAAAGGCCATGAACCAAGCTTAAAACCAGAAACTTTACAAAGTTTTGTTACCTCACTATCCTCCATACCAACCTGATATAATTCAGACTTCCCTTTATTAGCAGCAAGGCAGAAGACTGTTCAAACAGGTGCAAACCTTAAAGCATCAGATAAGTGCTCTGGTAATCACCTTTACAAAAAATCATGAGATCATCAGCAAAACTGAGGTTATTCAGCTGTAATCGACCACATCTAGGGTGGAAATGAAAACCATATTTTGTGCCTAAATATTTCAAAGTTCTGGTCAGATACTCCATGCATAGGACAAAGAGAAGGGGAGACATAGGGTCCCCCTGCCTCAAACCTCTTTTCGCTGTGAACATATCAGTACAAGAGCCATTAAAGAGAATTGTATAGCTAGCAGATCCAATACAACTCATGATAACCTTAATAAAATGAGGAGGAAACTTTAGACTAATCAGGAGGTCATTCAAGAAACACCATTCAATGGTGTCATAAGCTTTCTGCAAATCAACCTTCAAGAGGCAGCTCTTTGAAGTTCTTTTCCTTGTGTAATGCCTAATAATGTCCTGACAAACCAGATGTTGTCCAGTATACTCCTTCCAGTGATAAATGCCCCATGGTTCTGGCTTACCAGATCCAGAAGAATTAAAACGAAGCTTTGAGCAGATCAATTTAGTTATGCACTTGTAGATGACAGTGCAACATGCAATTGGTCTGTAATCACTCACCTTTTTTGGGCACTTCAGTTTAGGAACAAGAGTTATCGAGGTTGTGCTAACAACTTTAAGCATTTTGCCAGTTAGAAAGAACTCCTTCACAGCTTTCACCACCTCCGGGCCAGTAATGTCCCAAGTCTCCTTGAAAAAGGAGCTGCCATAACCGTCCACACCAGGAGATTTATTGCTGGGAATAGACCAAATGGCCTGCCTAATATCCTCATCTGTGAAATCAAGAGCAAGTTGAGTGAAATGGTGATCTTGTAAACGCAACCCCTGATCCACAATCTTCTTCTTCACAGGAATAACCTGATTCCTGGCAGCATTAAATAATTGTTGAAAGTGAGAAACAAACATCTCCTTCACAGCATTATAATCATAAACCCAACTACCAGTAGCATCCATAACCGTATTGATTCTGTTCTTATGATATCTCATCTTGAGACTGCTATGAAACATTTTAGTGTTTGAGTCCCCCTCCTTAAACCAGCCACATTTGGCAGAGAAAAGAAACATAATTCTGATGAATGCTTTTATAAGCACTACTTGCCTCATACTCCTTATGAGCCCAATCAGCAACATGAGGCTCCTGGTGCATTTTATCCTGATAGAACTTGACATCCATAGCTGCCTTAGAGTCAGCAACATGAATATCCTGAAAACTCTCCTTGTTCAGCTTCTTTAAATCATCCTTAAGGCGTCTCAGTTTTTGGACTACTTTGTACATAGTATGTCCAGTAATCGAGGCCACCCAATTTTCTTTTACAACATCATGAAACCTCGGACTAGAGCTCCACATATGAAAAAATTTAAAAGGTTTCTTATCCTGCACTGAGGGAAAGCATTTGATCAACGTAGGGGAATGGTCAAAATAGCCTTCAGGCAAAAAAAGAACCTCTGCAGTAGTGAAAGCATCCACCCAACTAGAATTTGCAAGCACTCTGTCAAGTTTTGCCATAACCCTCTCTGCACCATCTTGTTTGTTATTCCAGGTATAGAATCTTCCAGTGAACTTAACATCAATTATTTGACAATCATCAAGGCATTTCATGAAAGGTTCAGTTTCACTTCTAGTTACATCAGCTCCCAGCCTCTCCTCACAGTTGGAGACATTATTAAAGTCCCCCATGACAGTCTAGGGGCCAATTAAAACATTAGCAATGGTGTACAAATCCTGCCATAAGCTTGCTCTATTGGTCTTATCATTATGAGCATAAACGATAGTACATGCAAAAGTAAGCTTAGAAACACAAGGAGTCACAATACAATGTACTAATTGATCAGTGCAAAGTTTAATATCAACATGGAACATAGAGGGATCCCAAGCCACGAAAATTCTTCCATTACCATGCCAAGGCAGATTAGTGGTGATACACCATCCATGACAAAGAGAAAGGTATAAGGCACCCAGCTTTTGGGCCTTTACCTTAGTTTCCAGGAGGCACAACAATTTAACATGATTGTTGGAAACAAGTTTCCTAACCTCTTTGCTTTTATTGTTGAGCCCCCTGACATTCCAGCAAATAATGTTATCCATGCTGGTCAGGGGTTGTCAGCCCCTTATCAACCAGCACTGCACTATGAGCATTATCTCCCAGAACTTGAGTAGGCACTATAGCCTCTACCTCCTGCGCAGCAGTAACTAGTAAATCGAACTTGTCGGCAGTTTCAACAGGTACCACAGGTGCTTGCTTATTCCTGAATTTGCTTGAAATCACTCGGAATCCATCCTCATCTACAACCAATCCCTGAGGAACAACAATAGTTGCTATCTCTTTAGGCCTCCACACCCTCTTCTTCCCCTATGCCCAACACTCTATTTGAGAGTGCCCCAATTTTTGGCACCCCTGGCAAACTATGGGTTTCCACTCATAGATCACACTCTGTGTTAATTCAACACCATGCTCATTAACAAAATTGAACTGATCAGGGATGTTTTGGTTGACCTCTACCTCAACCATCACACGGGCGAACATCAATCTTTCCCTTTTCTCCGTAGCTTGGTCCATTTTAATGGGTAAACCAATTACATTAACAAGTTTAAACAAACATTTCTCTCCCCATTATTTTATGTTTAGCTTTGGTAATTGAATCCAAATAGGAACCCTCTTCATTCCACACTCTGCTACATTAGATTCCTCATCCCATGCCTTCACCACTAATGGTTTGGAATCAAAGCAAAAGTGTCCAGAGATCACTCTATCCTTTCCACCCATATCCATAAATCTCACAAGAAACAACCCCTTTCCAATAGGTGCTATCTTATCAATCCCCATTTTACCCCATATCCTCTTAAGGAATCCCTCCATCACATGAAATGGTGGGTTGGATCCTAAAACAAAACAAGTAACAGCACTCTTCCAGTACTCAACCTTCTCTTTCACATCCTCTAATTCAATTCTAGGTATGTGAGGGGTCCCATTACTATTCCCCTGACCCTCAGACACTTTGGGAGCAGTATCAACAACTTGATTGACTTGCCCAACCACCATAGCATCCCTTCCCTCATTTGGAAACACCACATTAACGGCCGATCCAAACTGAATCGGTCTAATAATATGCTCAGAAGAATTAGGTATAAGAGTCATACCACTAGTTGCAGCCACTGCCGGCGGGGATGGTCGTATAGCCGAAACCCATTCCGAAAGCTGTCGGGGAGGGAGGGAATCCCTCATATCCCGCGGTGTAACTTGAATCTCATCCTCATCACTTGAAATCTCCAGGTCAGACACCTTGAGATGATCTCTAGCAACCACCTGTAGTGGTGATTTACCGATGTTGTGCAGTCCGAATTTATCGCTGCTCACCGTCTTTTTGCTACTCTCACCTTTATTAGATTGCTTCGTCGGTTGCTTCCTTGGCCGCCCCATCTTACCTCCAGCCATGGCATCCACTTAAAGTGGGGAGAGAGAGAGAGGGAGAGAGAGAAAATTTTTAATAGTTTTTGTTGTTTATTAAACACAATACTGTATAGTTTGTTTCTAGCTATGATGATGGGCAATTTGGTGAAGCCTTTCATAGTTCCAAAGACTTTTTTGTTGTTTTGCTCATGTTGAAAAAAATATTAGGTTTCCAATATGTTTACAGTACTATTATTAGGAGTAATGATTATATTTATAACATATAACAACTAGAATATTTAAAATTTAAAATGAATTTCTTGATGCCAAATGGTGATATATAGTATCCAATATTCGATGGGTGTTGTCCCGTGAGCATGTTAATGAGAAGGAGTGCATTGGGAGTATCATCAAGATGAACGTCTAATTGTCTCCGCATCCGTACTCTTGGGGAGTTGGTTCGGTGCCACTTTAGTCTACAGAGAGGGGGACCGCGACTGAATTCCGATCTTCCGTTGGGATGACCGATCTCCTGTTGAGATATTTCGTTATGGGTTTTCAGCTCGTCAGGGTATACTACAAAGTCGATCTACTATGATCTCGACCATCACATTCATCATGGAGGACCACCTATGGAGCGGCCTCGACAATATACCCCACTCATGACACACACGTATGTGTGAGTATGACTTTGTCTCTCCACTTTACCCCTACTTAGGGGTGTTCATAAAAACCGAAATCGAAAAACCGTACCGAAATACCGGTTAAAATGGGTGGTAACCGTACCGGTAAAAAAATGTTTTAACGGTATGGTTACCGAACCGATAAAATTAACGGTTAAACGGTACGGTTACGATTATGATTTTTGAGTGAACGGTTAACCGAAATACCGAAATATTTTTTTCTCTATTTAATTATTGTGAAACATTTTCAAACAATTACATTAATTCTGATATTTGTTACTAAGTTACAACAATTAGAGGAAGTATGTGATTATTTGGAAACTCTAGTACTAATATAAACACTATAATTAGGAAAATGGAGTGAATTCTTAGTGTTAGTTATGTTTTCCAATAAATTTATTTTCTACTTTATAATACATTTTATATTAGAGTGTATATAATATTAAAATATATGCACAAAAAAATAAAAAATATATATGTACATTAAGTAAAACATAATAGTAAAACTTAAATAACGTTTAATGGTTAACCGAAAAACCGTACCGAAAAAACGGTTAACCGCTTAGGCGGTAACTGTCTAAACGGTTACGGTTACGGTTACGGTTCGCAAAAAGAGCGAACCGAAACTTTCGGTTACCGAACCAAAATGTTGTTTCGGGATGGTTAACCACCCATGAACACCCCTACCCTACTACCCAATCTCGTACACGTGGTTTCTTGTACGAGATCTATGATCTAGAGGGTATCGTGGCCTCTGAGTCGTTACGAGTGTACCGACACATAGGGAAGCATGATGTTTTATTCTTCGGGATAACCCATCCACGCTTTATATATGCTGCCTACTCTTTTGACATTCTACCTTCTAGAATTTTCTATCACTTCTATTTTTTTTATTTTTTTTATTTGTTTCATGGTAAACTTCCATTAATAATTTTTTTGTTCTTTGTATAAAGAAAATCATTGCAAGTTGGGTAATCAATAGGAAATAAATTAATTCCGATTAATCACCCAACTTGTCAATGATGAGAAACGGTATGAAGACGTCCTTTCGAACATCCCTTGGAACAAGAGATGCTCTATTAACATCTCACTCGGGCTGATCATTACATGTTGTACTAGCATAATTTCATTCTTTTCTTAAAGCTAGGTTTAAGAGGGTCTTTTGTGAGTCTAGGCTCCAAGATCACACAAAATCTCGGTTTGTGTATTTGAACACTTGGTTCTATACAAGCATAAATAAGCTTAACACTTTCAATTTTTAAACTCTAAAACTTAATTTTATTAATGAAAACAAAGCCTTATATAGGTGTGTAAAACAAAACCCTAAACATATTAAGACTAGGAAACTAAGAACAAAATAACAATGAAATAACAAAGTCCTAACCAAGTGGAACAAACTCCAACTTGGGCGCCTACTACCACTCCTACTCCAATTAGACTCCTAAGGTGCTTAAAGTAAGAAAAACTTATTCCAAGTGGAATAGTAAAAACTTACAAGCAAAAGAATTTAATTGTCGTATAGTTTGTATTACTATATTAACAATTTAATTAGTCTTGTTCCTAATTTGTATAATTACCCTTCTAAAAATTTCAACTAGTCTTGTTCCTAATTTGTATAATTACCCTTCTAAAAATTTCAACTAGTCTTGTTCCTAATTTGTTAATTTTCTATTTTCAGTAATTTAATTAGTCTTTTGTTCTCAATTTATTAGGATATCAATTTTTAGGTTACTATCTCAATTATAGATTTTATTTATTAGGTTACTATTTCAATTCTCCATAAACACTTTGTTGTAGGCTTGGAGTAACACTCGAAGCTTACAAGGAAATGATTCGAACAAAAACAAACACCAAGGAAGCAATGAACTTCGACTAAGTGAATGTAGGATAGTTTAGCTATCTTTAATCTTCTAAGGATACAGTCACACCACCTTAGTTAATTAAAGTTCCCTAAGATCACAAATTAGTCTAGCTAGGACTAATTAAGCAAAGGCAAATTAATCTACGTTTCCAAATCCAAGAAACAAGAGTAATTCAAGGTTAAAATAAAACTCGATTTTTAGGCATAAACTTCAATGATTCTTTCATTAATGAATCAAGTGCTTAAATACATAAGTTCATGCCCTATTTTCTAATTTTTAGAAATTAAAATAAAGAAATTAAAAATGCAACTAAGTCCATAATGTCGAGTCATGGCTGAATGTGGCTGAACATGTCTTGATAGTTGCTTAGGACAAGAGAAGTGGCGTTGAGGCACCAAGCATGATCAGCACGTCTTCCTTGAATTGTGGAACAAACTCCACTCTCCTTGCCTTCATTCAAACACGGCTGATGGGGAGGTTATTGGCACGCTTCAACAATAGGAAATGGTTCCTATTATTAAGCCAACTCCAGCTTAACTTCCTCCAACAATATCAACAATGCAACGGCTATGAGCAAGCATGACTCGCACATGATTACAATTGCAGCAACTCAAACATACTACTCCTACTAGCACTAGGACTCTTGCACAATGCACTCCTACTAGTACTAGGACTCCTTGTACTTAACTAATAATCATTACAACTCAATGACTTTTAGAAGTACATTTTAGGGAATGGAAAATACAACTCGAAGCAAACTTAATACACGAATTAAACAAAGCAAACTAACAACTAACAAAGGGAAATAATTGACGAGGACAATTCATGCATGAACTAAGTTAATCATAACCTCGAACTCATTTGACTTGACCATGGATATTGACTTGAACTTCAACAAAGCTTCACCTACCATAGCAAGAGGAGAATGTGCCTTGTTGAGGATCAATGATGGTGCTGCATCTCCATCACACTTGCCACAGTTTCTGCTATGCACCTTCCCACGGCTGGTCGTCGCCTCTCGTACAACTCCATTTTAGAGATTTTAGAAATATAAGTGCAAACCTACAAATTGGGACCCTTATTAGGTCCAAGTTTTTTAAAGTATCAATTTTTTGGTCTGGACCAAAAAAATAAACTAGTGTTTGGTCCAAATTTTTTAAATTTTGAATTTTTCGTTTCGCACCGGTTGGACGGTTTTCTTTTTTGGCTTTTGCATAACTTTTCTATAAAATTTAATCACACTATTATTTTTTTATGTATCTTTTATAGATAATACATTAAAAATTATTATTATATTATTACTAGCTATATATTGAAGTATTAAATATATAATACCATAATTTTTTAAAGTGAAAATAAGAAAGTAAAAATCAGTCCAAACGACCCAAACTAGGATCAGCCGAATTTTTATGAAATGTTTTCAGATGATGGACGATTTGGTGAAGCCTTTCATATTTCCAGAGACTTGTTTGTTGTTTTTCCCTTGTTAGAGAAACATATTAGGTTTCCTTATATGTTTTAGAGAACCATTTTTAGTAGTAATGATTAGATTTAAAACATAAACCAACTAGAATATTTAAATTTTGAAATGAATTTCTTACTATAGAATAGAGATACTAGTCTATATTCGAGGGGTGTTGTCTCGTTTCGATAGCGAGGAGCATATGTTTATGAGAATGAGTGCATTGGGAGCATCATCAAGATGAACGTCTACTTGTCTCCGTACCCGTACTCTTGGGGCTTCAGTTCGGTGCGACTTTAGTCTACAGAGAGAAGGGGCGCGACCAAATTATGGTCTTTTGTTGGGATGACCGATCTCCAGTTGAGATCTTTCCTTCTGGGTTTTTAGCTCGTCAGGGGACACCGCGGAGACGATCTACTACGAGCTCGACCATCACATTCATCACGGAGGATCACCTGTGGAGCAGCGTCGACAGTACACCCCCAGACAAGACACACACGGCTATGTGAGCATGACTTTGTCTCTCCACTTTACCACTCCTACCTGATCTCCTACACGTGGTTTCTTGTACGAGATCTATGCTCTAGGGGGCATCGTGGCCTCTGAGCCGTTACGAGTGTACCGACATACAGGGCAACATGAGGTTTCATTTTCCAGACAAATCCATCCGCGCTTCATATATGCTGCCTACTTTCTTGACATTCTACCTTCCAGGTTTTCAATCACTTCTGTATTTTTATTTTTCTTATTTGTTTCATGTTAAAATTTCATTGATTTTTTTTCGGTTTTTTTGTAGAAAGAAAATCATTGTAAGTTGGGTGATTAATTGGAATTAAAGTAATTCCTGGTAATCACCCAACTTGCCAATGATGAGAAACGGTCTGACGACGTCCTTTCGAACATCCATTGTACCAAGAGATACTCTATTAACTAATTCAACACTTAATCTCATCCGGACTTATTACATGTCGTACTACCATAATTTCATTCTTTTATTACATGTCGTACTACAATAATTAGAAAAACAAAAATCTCAAGCTCCTAAGATATTAGGCATCCAACCTCAATTCTATTATCATCTTTTGTTTCAAAAGATTTAACATGATATTAGAATCGAGGAGCAAGGACAAACAAAAGGGGCAAAAATTTTGGCAGTGGATTCCAATCATTTGCAGAGATCTTGTTTGAAATTCATTTACTTACACAAATCGTACAATTTTCTCAAAATACACAACATCCTAGATAATTCAAAGCATTACACCTTCACATAGATGAACTCATATATATGGCACAAGCAAAATCGCAAACACTCATATACTCAACCATCAATTTTCTTAACTCCAATCATCAATTCTTAACCACTAATAACCGAAACTGATTTCAAACTATCCCAAGGTCCATTATGAGGCGTAGCGGTCGATATATCAGATCTAAAAAAGTAATTGTCCTCCATCCATACCTTGCCCGCTGTCTATTTTCAGTTCATAAACTAAGCCATCAAATTAATTTTGTACTCATAATAATTCAATAATATTTCCAGAACCAACAAACATACAACACATACATAACTATGACCATAATACGAACTTATTACCAAAACGGAAAGAAGATTCCATACACAAAAGGGCATTTACCTGAAACACAATCTAATTCCTTCATCTCCAAATCCAATAACTTAGCACATCCAAGGTTCCTTAATTTCCTTTAGTTCCATACACCACTTTCGATAATTCACCTCAACAACAGTGATAAAACTAATTACTAACCATTCTCACAAAATCTTAAATGAAGAAACTAATCCAATTAACTATTCCTAGAAGCGATCTTGTTACTGGTCGTGTTTATATTAGTCATCATGTTCTTTTTCATGAGAAGCAATTTCCTTATCATCGTCATCTTACGACTGCGTCGAAATTGCCTTTTACTTCTCCTCTTGTCTTGGATGCTGATTGGTCTCCTACTTTATGTGGCCCTCCTTAGTACTAGGAGTGTGCTTCCCCCACCCGTGGTGTCCCCTGCACTACTTCCCCCTGTTGCAGCAACCCCCACGCCCTCCCCTTGTCTAGCTGCTCCTTCCCCCTGCCCTCCCGTGGCAGCTAATGCTTCCCTTCCCTCCTCGGCAGTAGACCCCACGACCCCCCGTGGCATACCCTCTCCTGCCACAGCTTACCCGTGGCAACCCCTGCCACTTTTCCTCTTTTGGCAGCAGCTCCTACGACCCCTACAAGTCCTACTTACGCCCAACCCGCAGCTACCTCCCCCGACATAACGCCCAACTCCCCTTCGCCTGAACCATTCCCCGTCTCCATGTCGTCTTCCTAGTGTCTCATGTGTCCCCTCCGTTGCCTCTAGTTTCGTTTGTTTCTAATGTTCATCCCATGCTTACTCGTCTCAAAGATGGCATTACTAAGCCCCGTCATTTAATGAATTTAAAAGCGGATTTAAAAACGGATGTCCTCGAGTCGGAACCTACTAATTATAAACAAGCGTCGAAAGACTCGTGTTGGCGTCAGGATATGCTTGATGAGTACACAACTTCGATAAAAAATGACACATGGGAGTTGGTGCCTCGCAACTCTGATTGCAACTTGATTGGTTGTAAGTGGGTATATAAGATTAAATATAATTTTGATGGTACTGTAGAACGGTTTAAAGTTAGACTTCTTGTGTTCGGCAATCATTAGCAGGCATATATTGCTTATTTTGAAACCTTTAGTCTTGTTTTTAAGGCCACTATCGTGCACTTAGTTCTCACTGTTGTTGTTTCGCTTAGATGGATTGTTCATCAATTGGATGTTAAAAATGTCTTTCTTCATGGTTTTCTTCATGAGGAAGTTTATATGCGTCAACCTCCTAGTTTTGTTCATCCTTCTAAACCCACTCATATTTGTCGGTTGTATAAATCCATTTATGGTTTGAAACAGGCTCCCCGAGCTTGGTTATCTCGTTTCAACAATTTTCTTTTATCTATTGGTTTCAAATGCAGCAATTGTGACACTTCCATGTTCACTCTTAAACATCGAGGTTATCTTCTGATCTTACTTCCTTATGTGGACGACATTGTTCTCACTGGAAGTAGTTCTCCTCTAGTTCACGATCATCTTAATTCTTTCTTCTCAGTTTGCTATGAAGGATTTGGGGGATCTCCATTATTTTTTAGGTATTCAGGTGGTGCGTACTCCTTCTGGTTTGCTGTTATCTCAACACATATATGTTACTGATTTACTTCGTAAATTTCATCTTCATACGGTCAAACCTATACGCACACCTAGTGTCTCTAGAATGACTTTGTCTCTTCTTGATGGTGAGCTTCTTGCTGATCTCACTGATTATCGTAGTATGGTTGGTGCATTGCAATACTTAACTATGACTAGTCTAGATATAACTTATGCTGTTAATATGGTTTCTCAATTTATGCATGCTCCCCGTACTACTCACATTCATGATGTGAAGAGAATTTTCAGGTATTTGTAGGAGACATCGACTTTTGGCCTGTTTCTACACACCACTAGCTCTCCTTCTACGGTGATTGCCTATCACGATGATTATTGGGCAGGTTGTCCTGACAGTCGTACCTCCACTACTAGTTATGCAGTCTTCTTAGGGAAGAATTTGATTTCCTGGCGCTCTTAGAAGCAACCTACTGTGTCTAAGTCCTCTACTGAAGCTGAATATCGGGTTGTTGCCTATACTGCCGCTGAGACCATTTTCTTCGTCAACTTCTTGCGGATTTAGGGTATTAGCTATGTCTCCCAGTCACTCTCTATTGTGACAATGTTTCTGCCACGTATCTTACTGCGAATCCTATTCAACATGATCATAACAAACACATCGACGATGATTACCACTTTGTTCGTGAAATGGTTGCTCATGGTGGTCTTCGTGTCCGTCATGTTTCGACTCAGTCACATGTTGTTGATATTTTCTCTAAAGGTCTTTCGAGTGAATTATTTTGTAAACATTGTTCCAATCTATCTGTCATTGCTCCCCGTAAAGATTGAGGGGGTGTATTAGGGTAATTAACCATGTAAATGATAGAAGGGACTTTTACATTAATTAGGTCTGTAATATATTTACTATATATACGAGTGCTAGGGCAACCGTTCTAAGGTTAGCCACAATTCATAATCAATCTCTATACGATTTTGTTCCCTTTCATTTCATAACTTGAACCAAACAAACACTCAATAGCTACTTCAACTCCTATTTGTTCCGGTATGGAATAGGTGGTAGGGAGTGAACCGGTATCTCCTCTGTATAGTAAGCCGGTTCGATGTCCTGCGAGACAAAACAAGTAAACTAACCTCGGGGGTTGATCCGAGGCACGCTCCTCCGATGCCTAAGTCAGTAAAGGGTAAAGCCGGTATATCTCAAGTGGAGTATATTAGTATATGTGAACGTACCTTATGACTCGGATCATGGGGGTATTTATAGGAGCCGGCAGTGTCCTGAGCAAGATAGGACACTGCTCCTATTGGTTGGATACATTTTCATCCTCTTCTGATACTTATCTTTAGGCCCATAGGCGCATTGAGTAAGTACTGGATCCCATAGGCGCATTGAGTAAGTACTGGATCAATCCAGGCCCATTTGGTAATGGCCCAGGTGATGGACACCGGTAAGGTATGTCAATGCAACCGGCATGAAGAGTATGCTGGCATCGGGCTTAGCTCATACCCAGTAAATAGGGTTTCCTTTGACTGAGGTGACCATGACGGTCAATGGCGGTCTAACTAGACTGGTAGGGAACTTATACAGCCCCATACAACTAGCCCCAAGTCGGTATGTCTGGTACAGGCATATCCTGCTTATTCAAATTGAGCCGCTATGGATGGTATGAAAATCACGTTTTTCATCCTGAAACCGTTTAGAAATTTCCGGAAATGGGGTTAGTTAACAGAATACGAATCGTCGCCTTGATCTTCGTGATGATTTGATTAGCGTGTCAGTAACTGCTCACAGCTGTTTCTGAGCTCAAAATACACGTGGCATGATCGGGACGGGAAGACGAAACGTCACTTAATCCGAGCCATGAAGCTCTCTATAAATAGTGTTTGGCCAAACGCATTTTCACACTTTCACACTGCTCTCGAACTTTCAAGCGCTTACTCTCAGCATATTCTCTGAGCCCTAGCGTCATCCAGTTACCAGCCTTTCGTCGTGACACTCCGAGCCGTGACCAACCATTCTTATCAACTTCCTTACCGGTTGATTTCGGTGTCAACTCCTGCTCTTTTTCTTCTTTCCAGGTATTTCACAGAATTTTTTCTTACGCAATTTCTGCTTTTAATCATGTCTTCTCATTCTGACTCTCAAAATATTTCTGAAAGCCCCCAATCCTTAACCGATAGCGACTTTAATTCTGATAGCAAATCTTCTAGTCCTACCACGTCTAGTAACTCGCCGATTGTAAATCCTCCCAAAGAACGTAGGAGTAAATCCGGCCATGATTGTAGTACTTCCGGTAGGGCTTTTGAAGATCCAACACTGCATGCTTCTCCCCTTACCGCCATTAGGGCTTTCGGAGAGGCCATAGGAGTACCGGTATCCGGCCAGTACGTTACCATGCTGGGGATAGCTGAACGCTCCCCTCTTTTATTTCCCTCTCTGGCCGGCACCCCTAAAGTTTTCCCTGGTGAACCTTCCTCTTCCAAACCAGCAGGGGTGTTGGAGGAGAATGCGCCGCCCTTCACCTCGTCTGATAGTGGTAGGGATGATGACGCCGGCTTGGAGGATGAAGCATCCTTTGTTGCCTCTGAAGATGTTGCCAATGTTGTTCGCGACATGATGTCGGACGGAGAGTCGGTATCCCTAGAAGCCGACGAAGATGAAGAGCCACCATAGATCATCCCGGAGGATGATGATGAGACGCTGGACAATTTGTACATGCCTCCCTGCGAGGCCGGCAGTCCCTCCTTTGTGCAAATTGACAAAAGCTGGAGGAGGACGGCATTGAATAGCGAATTCTGCCGCAAGGGGGCCGAATATTTCGCCTTTCCCGACGAGTACGAATTGGTGATGCCGTCCGAAGGATGCCGAGTGACAGATTGCCTGCCTGGGTATGTGGCGGCTTATGCCCACATGCTGGTTTTTGGGTTGAGGTTTCCCCTAGACCCCTTTATAGTTAAGATTTTCAAGGCCTGGAACATCTGTCTGTCCCAGCTGACGTTGCTATCTTGGCGCAATCTTATATGCTACGCCTGGACCGTTCGGTATAAGAGATTTCCTAAAACCCTGAATCTCTTCCGGAAGCTTCACTGGATCAAAGAAGACGGTTCTGCGAAAGGCAAGGGGAAGGGCAAGAGGAAGAGATCACAGGCCGAGAGGGAACTTGGCCAAGGTAGATGGATGTCTATGTACACCAAGCCCAAGAAGCTGACGGTGTATCCGAAACTGACATCACTGAAGAACTGGCAGCCCCGTTTCTTCTGGGTTCGAGTGCCTGATAATTTTCCCCTTCGCCGGTATTGGACGAAGCCCCGTCCCAAGATGGAACACATTCCTGACCGGCGTCTGACACGCCGAGAGTTGGAGGCGTATAAGTTTTTTGATGCTTCCACCATGCCGGGACCTAAAGGTGGCAAGTCTGTCCCCATACCGCTAACTTGGCTACCTCATTCCAAATACATCTAAGGCAATGCGCCTCTTTCGGCCCTTGGCTTTTGCCAATCAGAACCTCATGGTAATCATGGGCCCTATCGGTTTTTGAAGAAGTTCGCTATTTGCCTGTACTATTTTTTCTTCTGTGTTTAATTTTAATGTATCTGACCTGTCCGTTTTCTTTTTGCAGGCCGGGAACATCTGATTCGGGTAGCTCTCCACCTCAACCTCAACATCATACCGATCAGGAACATGCCTCCTAAGCCCGCCAAGAGATTCACCTCTATTCCCCCCAGCATTGGCGGTTGGGGTGGACAGCAGAGTCGGGGTGCTGGTCACGGTGATGGTGGTGAGCTTGCTATCCCGCCTCCCTCAAAGAAGATTGCTCCTGCTCCTCCAATGAGGAAAGCTGAGGGGGAGGGCGACAAAGAGACAAAGCGGCCTCCCTCCAAAGTTTCTCGCAAGGAGAAATTCGAGAAGGAGGTCCAAGTGGCTGAGAAGGACCCTAAGGTCAGACTCATGGGCCGCGTTGCCGAGGTTGGGACCTCCTCTTTAAGGCCCAAAATCTACAAGCAGCTGACCTTGCCGGCGATGATTCCGGAGCTGGAGCATTTCGCCCGGTTATGGAAAACCGGCTTCATCGTGCAGGCTGAGGTGGAGGTCCCAGAGATCCTCCGGAAGAGGTGGGCCCGGTCCTCGGTTCATGACGGCGAACTATTTCAGCCCAAGCTCAACGTCCTCGACGATGAGTCTCTTCTGCTGGATCGCCCTCTCGAGGGTGGTAACTTGGGTTACCGGCTCCTGAAAGGCCTCCAGCTTAAGTACGATATGCTTAGGTGGACCAAGTCCAGCCGCTCATCGTACATGCTCATAACTTGGTCGTGGTAAGATGTCAGAAGTATTTTATTTTCCAAGTAGCTTAACGGCTCTATATCCTAGTTATTTTCATCTAACTTTTCTGGTGTTTTGTTGGTGCAGTCAGCACATTCCGGTAAAGAACTCTGTGATCTTTACCGGTACTTTCAGGGTGCGTACTATGGTGAGGTTGAAAGTCACCAGGCCACCCAGGATCAACTTACCGCGAAGAACACGGAGTTGGTGGATGTCACCAACAAAAGGAATAAGCTGAAGTCGGTGCAGACCGACTTGGACACGGCCAAGGCGGACCTTCAGTCCGCCAAAGTGGAGGCCGCCAGCCATAAGCTCCTCCTGAAGAACAAGGACGTTGAGCTTCAGAAGGTGAAGGAGGAGCTAACAGCTGCAAAGGACCGTGAAGCCAACGCGGTGGCTGAATACCGGCGTTCCATTGACTTTGCCAACCGCTTAGCCAACCGGTACAACGGGGGTTGGGCCGCCGCTATGCGATGTACTAGGCACACCTTCCCCGATCTGGACTGGAGCAAGGTTGAGGAGGCTCATGGCCGCCAGGAATTCGAGACCCCGGTAGAGGGTGAGGAGCTGGATCTTGGGGTGACCGAAGCCGACATAGCCAACGCCGATCCTCGTGCTGAATTTGAGGAGGATGAGCCGGAGGCTGCTGGGGAGCAAGCCGATATGGGGCTCAAGAATGATCCAGCTAATGACATCGTCATTCTTGACAAGAGTCCTGACGGGTCAAAACCTGAGACGGCTGCCGATGACGGCAAGGCTCCATCTTCTGAGGCTGTTCAAGACGCTTAGCTTAGTTCTCCCCCTTCCCCTTACAATCGTTCTCGGTCGGGCCGTCTGTGGCCGACCTATATTTTGAACTTTTTGCTTCTTAGGCTAGTCTAGGATGTAAATTTATTTTTCGTATTAATGGAAGCTATTTTACCAACTCTCGTGTCGGTTGTGCCATTATTTTGTTATTTATTTCTTCGTTTGTTTTCTTTTACCCTATCGGCAGATCCACAAGGGTTCGTAGATCGGTAAATAGTTTTATTTTACTATTTTATTCCGGTAGATCCACTAGGGTCATTGACCGATTCTCAGGTGAGATATTGTCCTGCCGGCAGATCCGCGAGGGTCATTGACCGGCAGTGTGTACTTTGGGTTGGCAGATCCTCGAGGGTCATTGACCATCCCCAAGCTTCATGCTTGCTTGCTAAATCCTGACGGCAGATCTACTTAGGTCATTGACCGTCAGGCATCTTGATATTGTTAGATTCTCTCGACGGCAGATCCACGTACATCATTGACCGTCAAGGAACTTGCTTCTTTCTTCCCCCCATTTGACAGCAGATCCTCATAGGTCTATGACTATCAAAGGGCTCTATTATGGATTATTTAAGTCTTCCTTAACGGCAGATCCACGTAGGTCGTTGACCGTCTAGGAACTTTTTATAATTTGTACACGTAATTGGTCTAATAGAAATTCGTCTTATTGAGAATGAATGACACTAGCTGAAACTGGCTTAGATGCCATAGTACTAAGTAATGCTGATACTGGCTACAATGTCGTTTTATTCTTGCTATGTAACTAAACTAATAAGCATGCTTAAACGAAATACTTCTTGAGCACGCTGTCATTCCAGCTGTTTTTAAGCGGTTTGCCCTACATATCTTCCAGCCGGAAAGCTCCCGGGACTATTTCCTCCTTCACAAGGTAGGGTCCCTCCCAGTTGGCCGTTAGCTTGCCTTCGGCGTGAGCTTTCCCAGTGGCCGCTGTGCGTCTGAGCACTAGGTCTCCTTTCTTTATCGGCCGGCTTCTTACTCTTTTGTCGTAGGCCTTGCTTATTCGATCTTTATACGTTGCCGACTTGAGTTCTACTGTGAGCTTAACCTCTGGCAAGAGGTCGAGGTCCTCCCGGTGCAGTTTACCATTCAGCTTCGGGTCGTAGTTCAGGATCCGCCAGTTTGGCAATCCGACTTCGACCGGTAATACCGCCTCGGCCCCGAAC
This sequence comes from Beta corolliflora, assembly GCA_947648045.1. Taxonomy (NCBI): domain Eukaryota; kingdom Viridiplantae; phylum Streptophyta; class Magnoliopsida; order Caryophyllales; family Amaranthaceae; genus Beta; species Beta corolliflora. The sequence goes on from CANSZD010003989.1 coordinate 212,871, forward strand.
GCCAGTCTGAACGGGGTTTCCCCGGTTGCTTCTTTTTCGGTGGTCCTGTTGGACCATAGTACCGCTGGGACCATGTCGGCTCAGGCACCCTTCAAATCATCCAGCTTCTTCTTGAGGGCGTTCAAAATTTGTTTATTGGCGGCTTCGACTTGGCCGTTGCTCTGGGGATGACACACGGATGAGTATGCAAACTTGATGTCGTACGGGTTTATAAAGTTCTTTATCGGCCCGCAGTCAAACTGGACGCCATGGTCCATGACTATTCCCATAGGAATTCCGAACCTTGTGATGAGGTTTTGCCAGATGAACTTCCTAACCTAATTTGCCATTATCTTTGCAGTCGGCTCAGCCTCAATCCACTTTGTGAAGTAATCAATTCCGACTATTAGGAACTTCCTTCTTCTAGATGCTGGTGTGAATGGTCCTATGATATCCATCCCCCACTGAGCAAAAGGGATTGGATTCAGGATCGACTGCAAATCATGTGTCGGCTGGTGTATGACCGGTGCAAACCTCTGGCATTTATCGCATTTCTTCACGTAAGCCTGTGCATCCGTCAGCATTGTTGGCCAGTAGAAACCAGCCCTTAGGGCCTTTAATGCTAGTGTCTTTCCTCCGATGTGGTTTCCACATACACCCTCGTCGATTTCTTCGATGATTTTTGTGGTCTCGTGGGCCAATACACACCTAAGGAGTGGGAGTGAAAGACCTTTCTTGTACAGTTGACCTTGGAAAACACAGAACCAGAGGGCCTCTCTTTTCAGCTTTTTTGCCGCCATCTTATCGGTGGGTAAGCTTTCGGTCAGCTTGTACGCCAATATATCGTCGTACCATTCCTTCTTCTGGATGACTTCATTCACCTCCACCTTGGCGGTCTCTATGCTTCTTTCCGGTAGTATCTCTATCATGACGCTGCGTTTGAGATCTGTGGTGCTTGAACATGCTAGCTTTGACAGAGCATCAGCCGCCATATTTTCTATTCGAGTGACCAGTACCACCTCGAAGCTCTGTAGTGCGGCCGTTATCTGCTTTACCTTTTGTAGGTACTTCTGCATTACCGGCTCCCTAACTTCGTAGGTGCCCTCGATCTGGCTTGATATGAGCTGGGAATCCGTTGTCATCAGTATTTTCTTTGCTCCGGACGCTATGCATAAACTGATTCCTGCTATTGCAGCTTCGTACTCTGCTTCGTTGTTGGACGCCTTAAACCCAAAGCGGACGACATATTTGAACGTGTCCCCTTCTGGAGACGTCATGACCACCCCGGCACCTGCCCCTGTTTGGGCCGCTGAGCCGTCTACAGATATATGCCAGGTGGCGGCTGGTCCCTCAATTTCGTCACTTGTGGTCTCAACAATGAAGTCGCCCAAAGCTTGTGCCTTGATAGCTGTTCGTGGCCGATACTCGATATCAAACTCGGACAGCTCTATTGCCCATTTCAGCAACCTGCCGGCTGTATCTAGCTTATGGAGCGCCTTCTCTAACGGCTGATTCGTGAGCACCTGGATGGTATGGGAGTCGAAGTACGGTCGAAGTTTTCTTACCGCTATCAGCACGGCGCATGCCATCTTCTCCAGTAATTCGTATTTCAGCTCTGCCCCAGCCAAGACATGGCTCATAAAATAGATAAGATGTTGTTGTTTATCCTTTTCTACCAGCAGTACGGCTGCTACCGTTTTAGCCGACACCGAGACGTATAATTGCAGCTTATCCCCCATCTCGGGTCGGGTGATAGTCGGTAGTTGCTTAAAATGTTCTTTAACGGCCTCAAAGGCCTGTCTCTGTTCATCCCCCCAATCGAACTTCTTGTTTCCTCTCAGAACTTTGAAGAACGGCAGGGCTTTTTCAGCCGATTTTGAGACGAATCTCGTCAATGCCGCCATCTTGCCGGTCAGCTTCTGGATGTCCCGGATGCTCTTGGGTTCCGGTAGCTCACTTATCGCCCTGATCTTGTCAGGGTTAGCGTCTATCCCCCTTTCACTGACCATAAAGCCGAGGAACTTACCAGATCTTACCCCAAAGACGCACTTCTTGGGGTTAAGCTTCATCTGGTATTTTCGGAGAGTCGCGAAGGTTTCCTCGAGGTCCGTGATGTGGGATTCCTCCGTCAAGCTTTTGACGATGCTATCATCGACATAGACTTCGACATTCCGGCCTTTCTGATGCGCGAATATCTTGTCCACTAGCTTTTGGTAGGTAGCTCCTGCATTCTTCAGGCCGAATGGCATGGCCTTGTAAGCATATACCCCAGAATCCGTTATGAATGTCGCCTTGTTTCTGTCTGCCTCCAGGAGGTTGATCTAATGGTACCCAGAGAAGGCATCCATGAAGCTTAACAGCGCGTGGCCGCTAGTAGAGTCAACCAGTTTGTCGATCCCAGGCAATGGGTAGCAGTCTTTTGGGCAGGCCTTGTTGAGGTCGGTAAAATCCACACACATCCGCCAGGACCCATTGGCTTTCTTCACCATCACCACATTCGCCAGCCACTCCGGGTAGTCGCAAGGCTCAATGAAGTCGGCCGCTAGCAGCTTATCGACCTCCTCCTTGATGGCCGCGTTCTTCTCGGCTGAGAAGTTGCGCTTCTTCTGCTTCACCGGCAATACGTCCTCGCTGACATTCAGTCGGTGTACCACGAATGCGGGATCGATTCCCGGCATCTCGTCCGCCGAGAATGCGAATACATCCGCATTACTTCTCAGCAAACTGATTAGATTGACTTTGACTTTGTCGGCCAGATCGGACCAATCTTAACTGTCTTTTCCGGCCTATCCTGCTCGAGACTGACTTCCTCAGTCTCTCCTTCCGGGCTAGGTCTCGGTAGGTCTACCGGCCTTCCCTCGAAATTCTCCATTGACAAATCTTTATTTGCTTTATTCTCAGCCCGCCGTCTCTTCCTTTCCGACGGCGGGGACTCGGCTGGTCGCTTGTGGTTGGAATTTTTAAGAGCCGTCAGGTAACATGCTTTAGCTGAATCTTGATTCCCCTTCGATCTTTCCGGCTTGCCGAGGTTTGATGTGTAAATCATCGTTAGGTGGTAGGTGGATACCACTGCCTGGGCGTCGTGGATCAACGACCGTCCTATGATGGCGTTGTACGTAGCCGGCACATCCACTACCAAGAATTCCACCAAGAGGTCTCTGGACCGGGATCCCTCTCCCATCTTGACCGGTAGCTTAATGGTTCCTTCGAGAACGATAGAGGCCCCTGTGAAATCAATTACCGGGTATGAGACCGACTTGAGACATGACCTCCCCAGGCCCATCTTTTCAAATGTGGGCATAAAGAGAATGTTGGCGGAGCTGCCGCCATCAACCATGATTCGGTGGACCATCGTCGTAGAAATCTGGAGGGACACTACCAAAGGGTCATCATGTGGGTAGATGATCTCCTTGGCGTCCTCCGCTGTGAATGACACGGACGGCATAGTTGGCGGTGCCGGCCACTTACCCGTATTATGGTAGTTTACTTGGTGCCTCACCTCTTTTAGACTGGCTTTGGCACCGTGGATGCTCCCTCCATGGGCAGGTCCGCCTGAGATGACATGTATCTCAGTAATCCTCTCCTTGGCGGGCTTTCTGCTGTCGTCACCTCCCTTGGGTGACTTTTTCTTGGCGACCTTTCTCTGGGTGATCTGGCTCGGTCAGCTCGGGCCTGATACTGCTTGAAATAGCCTCTTCGTATCAGGTCCTTTATCCCGTCCCTCATATCTTTACAATCGTCTGTGACGTGGCCATAGTCTCTGTGGAAATCGCACCACTTGGAATTGTCGCTCCCCTTGAAGTACATCTTTCGGGGGGCGCTGCCACTTATCGTCTTTTTTGTGCAACTCGTAGATCTCGGCCCTAGACATTGGCAGGGGAGTGTAGTCATGGTATCGGTCTGGCCGTCCTTCTTGGGCCTTTTTGACCGAGTTGCTTTCCTCTCCTCGTCTTCCCGAGCTATCGGACTTCTTGTCCTTGCGGTACTTTTCTTTCTCTTTCTCCTTCTCCTTGCCGTCCCCTTCAGACCACTTTGAAGTCGCTGCCTTATCGAACTCCTCTCCTCTGATGAACTCATTGGCTTTCCTGAGGACGTCAGTAAGGTTGGTCAACTTTTTGTGACTCAAGTAGCTTCTAAAGGCGGTGCCTTCCTTCAGACCGGTCATCAACGCCAGAACTGCAACCTCCTGCTGCAGGCTGTGTATGGTAACGACCTCAGAATTAAAACGGCCGATATAATCTCGCAGGCTTTCCTTCTCGCCCTGCTTGATGGACATCAGCTCGCCGGTCGTCTTCTCCCTCCGCTTATTGCTAACGAAGTGCGTGACAAACATGGATGTGAACTGCTGGAAATCAGCTATGGTTGCCGGAGGAATACTCTTGAACCAAGTCTGTGCCAGGCCAGCTAAAGTTGAGGGGAATAATACAGGATCAGTGTCGGTGTATAGCAGCATGTGTCCCTCATATGCGGAGATGTGATCCTCAGGATCCGTTTTACCGTCATACTTGCATGTCGGCATCTTAATCTTCTCCATCGGCTCTTGGAGTATGGCAGTTGAGAAATGAGAGTTTCGTAGGGATACTGGCGCTCTTCGCCGAGCAAACTCAGTATTTCTCCTCGAGGGCTGGGATGAGTGCTGGACCTCAGTGTCCTGCTGCTCATCCTCTTACCCATCCCCCACAGGTTCGGTGGGAGTTTTCGAATGTTCCGCATGCTCTGGGCCCTGCCGGCCACTTATGAAAGAACGCATCTTCCTGACAGGACTATGCGGCCGTACTGGGGAACGCTTGCTGGCGCAACCTGCGGGCGGTGTTTGGCTCGCCATGGCCTGAAAGACCTCGACGGCGCTCCTGAGTTGTTCAGGGCTGAACATGTGTTGCAGTGCTTCGAACACATTGGGCTGTGGGGCCTCAGTGGTCCCCTTATCCTTCTCAGTAGTGGGCTTGGAGGATCCCACCACTGGCTGTGGGGTCTTGAACCCGGGAGGCCCATCCCCCACAACATTATTGTTCTCATCAGTTTCTGGCATCCCCAAGTTCTTCTTAGGATCCATGAGGCAGGTATGTAGGCTGGCTCGATCGCGGCTTAAGACCAAAGTATAGTTGACCCCTCCTTCTAGCGCCAATTGTTCCGGTATGGAATAGGTGGTAGGGAGTGAACCGATATCTCCTCTGTATAGTAAGCCGGTTCGATGTCCTGCGAGACAGAACAAGTAAACTAACCTCGGAGGTTGATCCGAGGAACGCCCCTCCGATGCCTAAGTCAGTAAAGGGTAAAGCCGGTATATCTCAAGTAGAGTATATTAGTATATGTGAACGTATCTTATGACTCGGATCATGGGGGTATTTATAGGAGCCGACAGTGTCCTTAGCAAGATAGGACACTGCTCCTATTGGTTGGATACATTTATATCCTCTTCTGATACTTATCTTTAGGCCCATAGGCGCATTGAGTAAGTACTTGATCAATCCAGGCCCATTTGGTAATGGCCCAGGTGATGGACACCGGTAAGGTATGTCAATGCAACCGGCATGAAGAGTAAGCTGGCATCGGGCTTAGCTCATACCCAGTAAATAGGGTTTCCTTTGACCGGAGGTGACCATGACGGTCAATGGCGGTCTAATCCTGACAGTAGGGAACTTATACAGCCCATACACTATTCTTTAACGATAATGACTAATGAACGAAAGCAATAACCACTACTCCAACAACTAAATTTTCCAACCCAACCCAACCCAACCCAAGAAAACAGCTAACACCTTATCTATACTAGGTAAAAGGCCAATACTCTAACCCCACTCTTCCCCAATTAAAATATTGTTCAAAATCATCAACCATGTTGTAGGATAGTGGTCCAAACTTGCAAACATTACCAAGTGGAATATTTAAATATTGCTCCCTTTTATTTGACGGAAAATTGATTCTTCCGTTACATAACTTTTTTCTTTTACTTAACCACAGTGATGGCAACGTTTGAAATATCACAACATGTCCAAGGACTTTTCTTGAACCAACCAAACCCAAAACCTCCTTTCTTTAAATATAATCATTATAATTATCAAATATTTTACCATTATGACCACTTTCTCTTTTCCCTATGATACGAAGTAGTATTATCATAAATGAAAAACAACACGTGTTTTTTTTGCCAAACCAACCAAACAACTGTAGTATTCTCCAACTTTTTATTTTATTTTATTTTTTAAAATAAAAAAATAAAAAAACAAAATGTCTACATTTTTTAAATTTCTTACCATTCATTTATAAAATGTCGCTCGCCTCCCTCATTTCTTCCCCACTTCCCCTCTTTCATTTTTATTCCTCGTGGCTAAATCTAAGCAACCCAAGAATCTTCAACACTCTCTTTTTTTTCCGGCGAAAATTTGTTCCTTCATTTCATTGTTTTTCCGTTGTTTTAATTCATTTCTTCGCCGGAAAAAGTATGTCTACTTCGCCGGCGATTAGTGATTCCGGCAGATTTTCCGGCCAAAAGATGAGTTTCTCTCACACCTGCAATCTTCTCAGTCAGTATGTTAAGGAAAAACGTGCTCTTGGAATTTCTGCAAATCTCGATTCCCGAGGTAATTTTTTTTTTTCTATTTTTATTTAGTATAGATCTATCTAACTACTTCGTTTTCCCAAACTTGGAGTTAATTTCAAAATTAAAGAGTTGGGTTGTTGAAATTTTGTTGATTTTTTTGTGGGTTTTTTATTTGGGGAAAATTTATAGGGGGTAGCTACTATGAATTTGTTCTGCAAATATGTTGTAATTTTAAAATTAAAGAGTTGGGTTGTTGAAATTATAATGTTAATTTTTGTGGGTGTGTTTTTTTTTTGGGAAATTTATAGGTCCAGCAACTATGAATTTGTTTCCGGTAAGTGGGAAACAAGTAGCTGAAGATACAAATGGTTGTGTTGGAAGAACTATCAATCTCTTTCCTCAGCTTTCTGGGTTTAATTCTGGGTAAAGTTTGAATTTTTTTGTCTATTTTAATGTTTTCCTTTAGTAGTAATCTATTTATTTTGTTACGGAATTATATGCTATAATTGTGTTTGAAGTTTGGGTTTTAAAATTGTTTTTTGTGGTAGTGGTATTGTTTCACGTGATTAAAATTATGGAGGTAATTTTGGGTGTAATTATGAGATTAGGTTTTTGACTAATTTGGGAATTTGGATAAAGTTAAAGTAGATTTTGAAATTGAGGGTTGTTGTTCACTTGGTCTTGCTACACATGTTTTTATTTTGTTCCTTAAGAACTCAATTATCTTGAGGTGGATATAATATGTAGTAAATTGAAGTTCAATTATTAACCGATATATTCTGTAAATTTGTTGGTGAGAAACTGGAAAGTGTTTGAGATGGGGCCTTGTTTTGAAGTAGATTAGGAGAGGCCACCTAATTTATCTAGGATTTAGGATATATTGGTTATGCATGTGGGTTCACTTGCATTCATTGATCTTCCTCTTCACTTATTGAACATTAAAAATGAAAATAGGATCACATATTGGAGTTTTCTTACCTTTTATTTGATGGGCTCGAAATCGCACTTAAGCTGTGCGTTGTCGAGTTATCATAGGCAATTGGTTTTAGGTTGAAACTTCACGTGGGCTAGGATTATGTGCTCGCTTTATTTAGACCACGTATGGGATTTTTGGCACCTTTTTTACGCGTTATTTGATTCTTTTTAACTATAGAACAAAGTAGGTATAGTTTAGGAGTCCAAGGCTTACATCGTGAATACTTCTTCCATATTATGAAGTTGGGATGTGTAGGAGTTGAGCGTTGTGCAATTTCGGTTAATGTTTACAGCTTTTGTTCCGATCTTTCCCTAGAATGGGGAGTTTGATCACTCTGACTCATTTAGTTGTGGTATTTCAGTGTGAACAAGCGTGCTAGTCCTGAGCCTCCTACTCCACAAATGACCATCTTCTATGGAGGGCAAGTCTTAGTTTTCAATGAATTGCCTGCTGACAAGGCAAAGGAAGTCATGGACCTAGCTAGCAGCTATGAAGCTAGTCTCAAGAAGAGGAAAGTCGAAACTACCACTTCGACTCCCCCTAGCCCAGTTGCAGTCCCAGTTTCGGCCCAAAACCCAAAACCTAACCTGGTTCCTAGCCTGATTCCAGCCAAAAAGTCGACCCAGAATGTGAACATTGCTCCCAAATTTGTGAACAACACCATTTCAGCTGCTGTGCCTAGTGTGTCTGGTAAATATCCTGTGTGTAGAAAATATGATGAATTAAGGGAGAGCCTCCAGATGTGGGGTTTTTTTTAACTCTTTAATTTTTTGCTGATGTTAATTTTGCTTGTTTTGAACCTGCAGATCTGCCTATTGCTAGGAAGGCTTCTCTTCACCGTTTTCTCGAGAAGAGAAAAGACCGGTAAGTGATTTGCTAAGTTCCAGAAGTTGTCAATTTGGAGAAGGCGTAGGGATAGTTGCCTTAAAATTGTTGTTCACTTGGATTTAAGAACTTGGTTAAAGTTTCTGTTGGAACCCGAAGAAGAAACGCATGATAATACCAATTAGTTGAAACAAACTTTACTATAATCATTGCTTGAGTTTAGTAGATTTTATCAAGTATTTGATTTTGTTTTTGTTTCGAAATGAACAGACTTGTGGGCAAACTCCCTTCCGATGTTGCGAGCGGAATCTCTTCGAAGCCCGCTGAGAGCAAGGCCTGGTTGGGTCTCAATTCTCTTCCTGCTTTCCAGATGCAGAAGCAGCAGCAACCCTAGTATTAGTGCCATGTTATTTATGTATACTATAGGCTTCATATATATAAAAAATTATATATAACCAATGAGATTATTATTAGCTTGTAGTGTTTATGTTAGGGGTTTTGATTATTGAAAGCCTCTGTTTTAAGTTAGAGCTGACATTTTTGTGAAACTTGCTAGCTTATGTAATTATTTTAAGCTAGTGTAAGTTCATTTCTGAGTTGAAATGAATATATATATGATTTATATAAGTTTTTGTTATTGTAATTTTGATTTTACTTCAAAACTTTAGTTCCCATCGAGTTGATGAAAAAATGAAACTTGTGCAATTCTATGGTCGGTTAAATACTTAAATATGTCTGTTTTACGTATACATCAAATGTACATGGGCTTGATGTTGTTGAATTGATTTTCAACAACCAAGAACAACATTCCAATATCCGAATTGGTAGTTGGTACTTCTATATTTAGTGCTGAACAAAATTGTCCGAATACTCGAAAATCTGAAAAACCTATTCAATATTTAATCAAAATGAAGGGTATCCAAACCGACTTTTATATCGGTCTCAGTAACCGATCTGAAAGTTTTGATGTATGATACATCGTGTATCTAGACTTCGATTTTATTTTATTTTTGCTATACTAGTTTTGAAGCCCGTACGGGTTGTTGTTTATTTTATCTTTTTGTAATTTTTGTTGTTAATATTATTGTCAATTTTGTGTTGTTGTGAAATGAGATTTTTCAACACTATTGTATTTATAACTTCCTCCATTCCTTTTCTATTACAACAATTACCGTTTTGGGTAGTTTCATCTTTTGGAACCATTTCACTTTTGGTAAAACAAAAGCAACTATTGTTGACAATATTGTCTTTATTTTATGTTAATAAAACCCTCATTAATTATCCAAATTGCCTCATAAAGTTGCGTTTACTTTATTAAGGATTATTTATCCCCTACTCTAGTTAACTAAATGGGTACCTCTATGCTAAATTGCCCATTTTTTATTTCCTTAAAAACCATGTCCATACCAATTGTTGTAGTAGAAAAAGAATGGGGAAAATATTTGTCATTATAATATAATTTCAAGATTTGTTATTGCGATATAAAAATTTTATAATTTTTAATATCCAATTTAATATTGTAACTAACTCTATTATTAAATGGTATCCTAATAATTGGTATGACTAACAATAATTAACACAGTTTTAACATGAATAATACCCAAATGATACTTTAAGAAAGTAGAGCTAGGGTAATAATTTAATAGATGCAGGACAGAAAGAATAGAGAAAAACATGAGTGTCAGCCACAACTTCAACTTTTAATATAGCACATAAACACTAACGCATATACGATGGAAGATGGGAAAGCAAAAAAGAAGATCATAACGATAGTTTCATGAATAAAATTAATTAAATGTAAAACTAACCTCTAATAATAATTGAAAATACTATTTAAGAGAGAAAAAAATACCTCTTCATCAATCATGACCATATCAAGACTTATCAAACTTCCCCCTTTTTTATGATCTGTGACCTTAAACAGTCTAGAAACGCAAACCTTGATTTCCAAATAGTTTTAGTAGAATTAAGTTCATGGAGAAAAGAATAAGATCTGACATATAGATATATGGAAAAAAACATAAATAATTATGTATGCAATAAATATTCTAGGAATAAAATAATTAGTTAATTGCATAATACCTCTGCAATCTCGATGACAAACTTTCATTTGATTCTTCATGTAATGCCATCATGGAATGCTATAGGTTCAAAACTATGGATATGAATCTTTTATCTTTATATAACTCAATTTTTAAAAGTATGATTTTTAAAGACATAATTAGTATTGTCATGTATAATACGCTATTTTTATAATTATTTTTATATGTATTTAAAATAAAGAATAAATAATATGTTATTGTTCATCTAGATAAATATATTTTCATACGTTGTAAAACTATATTGTATATAGATCTTATTTCAAACCATACTACTGCGAATTATGTAGCAAAAGTTATAATCAATTTACATTGTATAATAATTTAGATTTTTTATTTAAAACCAGACTGTCAATTTTACATTGTTGTTTATTTTATTATATTTCATAAGTTGTAGAACTATATTGTAAATGGATCTTATTTCAAAGCATATTTAGAGCACTATCCAATGGTACAAAAATTATAATATTCCGAAAGTTATACACAATTTACATAATATAATAATTTAGGTTGTTAATTCAAAACTAAACTCTAATTTTCGCTTATCAAAAGCTCCTTATATGCATTTAAATCTATGTAATACTCTATTTTTTAATTTTCCCCTATTCAAAACTCTTTTATGTATTTTAATATATGTAGAATTCTATTTTTTTTTCAAATATTTAAAATAAAAACTAATGACATGACAATCCTATGTGGCGCTCTATATTTCATAAGTTATATAATTATATGGTAAATGGATCTTATTTCGGAGTATATTTCGAGCACTATCCAATGGTACAAAAATTATAATATTCTGAATTACGTAACAAAAGTTATACAAAATTTACATTATATAATAATTTAGGTTGTTCATTCAAAACAAAACTCTAATTTCTGATTATTCAAGACTCCTTATATGTATTTAAATCTATGTACAACTCTATTTTATCAAAAAATAAAAATAAAAAATGTTGACATGACAATCCTATGCGGCCCTTTATATTTCATAAGTTGTAGAACTATATTGTAAATGGATCTTATTTTGGAGCATATTTCGAGCACTATCCAATGGTATAAAAATTATAATATTCTGAATTACGTAGCAAAAGTTATACACAATTTACATAATATAATTATTTGGGTTGTTAATTCAAAATCAAACTCTAATTTTCGCTTATTCAGAACTCTTTATACGTATTTAAATTTTTGTAGAACTCTATTTTTGTAAAAGATAAAAATAATAATTAATGACATGGCAATCCTACGTGGCGCGCTCTATGGCCTCGAAAATTTTGAGGAGCTCCCTATGCTCCGTGAAATGTTCCTCCTTTATTTATATACTAGTATTGGGACCCGAGCAAATGCCCGGGCTTTTTCGTGAAGAAGAGGTAGAGTTTTGAAATACTTAGACCCCTATTTTTTGCCGTTATTTTTGTCTGATATATATCAACTAAAAGTTATAATATGATGTCGTCATTATCTTTGACGTTGGTTTCTAATTTATATGTCATGAACCAACTCACTTTATCATTCACAAACATATTATATCATGCAAAAACTACATTTTGTTGCCCCTAGGTATGTTGTCAAAAATATCTGTAGAGACAATGTTCCTTGTATAGTTTGATGGACCAGATCCCTGGTTATCAATGAGTATTCGTAGTTCCTCCCTCAAAGTCACCCTTGAAGCTGCCACATATAGCTGGCCATGGGTGAATACTGGTTTTGGCAGATTGAAGAATGACATTCTACAAAGTTTGTCCCTGACTCTTGTTTATTGTCATTGCATAGCATACTTTTACTGGAAATTGCCTCCTTTTGAAAGTGAAGGGTAGTTTAGATTCAGTCGGGGTCATTATTATCCTTGGTGTTTACGTCTTATTACCTCTACATTTCCCGGTTATTATTTCTGCTTCTATCACCCAAGTCGATAAATGTGTTACGGTTAGTCTTGTTCCATTGCATAAGCCAGCTGTTTGGTTTAGGTTCCTTTGCAGGATAATCGGAGTCCCTACTTTGAGTTGTAACTCATGACCAGGTATCCCCGTTAAACTTCAAGCTGTTGAGGAACTCTACTGGGTAAAGGACATCTTGGTCGGTGACTTCTACGGAACTTTTGCAAATTGAGTCTGAGTTGAGGTATTTTTTGTTTCCCCCGGAAGGGTATTCATTATATAGGTGTTGATTTCGTCAACCGTTTCGTTCTTTGGGGCTAGAATGCACCACTCATATAAATATGAAGGATCCTTGTATCGAGTCTCTAGAGCTTCATATGCTGCCTCTACAATTTCTTGCATTGCATTTTCCTTAGGATCAATTATTAAATCCTTTGGTATTTCGATCCACGAGGGATCTTCTTCATCATCTAATGTCATCGACGGTAAAGAGCCATCCCCAATTGAAAGTATCCAGTTACTAAATTCTTTGATTTTCTCTCTGTCCTCGTCGCTCTTCTGTTCTAGTCTCATGTTCTTGCTTAGAGTGAAAATCTTGCATTCGCTCCATAGATCTGATTTGCTAATTGTGGCTCGGACAATATCTTCTCTTCTCCCTTTCGGCACTATTGCAGTAGGTTAATTGAATCGCTAATTCCAATTGCAGTAGGTTAATTGAATCGCTAATTCCAATCGTAGTAGGTTACTTTAATACGTTAGTATATAGTCAATGTTTCCTTTTATAGGTTACTTTAATATAAAATTTTAAATATAGTATAAATGGATCTTATTTTAAAGTACTTTTTAAACACTTTCTAATGGTACAAAAATTATAATTTTACGAACTATATATTAAAAGTTATAATCAATTTACTATATTTTAGTTTTTCATTGTGAACCCAACTCTATTTATTCTTATCCTAACTTCAATTTGTATTTTAATCAATTAAAAACTCTATTAATATTTTTTTAAAAATATGACATGGCACTTAATGAGCGCGACAAATGGCGTCCACCAATGAGGACGCCAAATGTCGCGGCCTCGTGATCTGGCTTTTGCCAAATGTCGCAGCCTCGTGATATTTCGTGAATAAGAGGTAGAGTTTTTAAATATTTACACCCCTATTTTTGGCCGTTATTTTTGTCTGATATAGAACAACTAAAAGTTATAATATAATTTTGTCATTATCTTTGACGTTGGTTTCTAATTTATATGTCATGAAGAAACTCACTATATCATTCAGAAATATACTATATCATGCAGAAACTACATCATTTATGAACAATCCACTATATCATTTCGACACTCACTATATCATGCAGATTCTCACTATATGATTCAGACATTCACTCTATCATGCATAAATTATATGTTACTTTAATATAAAATTTTAAATATATTATAAATGGATCTTATTCTAAAATACTTTTTAAACACTTTTCAATGGTACAAAAGTTATAATTTTACGAACTGTGTATTAAAAGTTGTAATCAATTTACTATATTTAAGTTTTTCATTCTATTTATTCTTATCCTAAACTCTATTTGTATTTTAATTAATTTAAAACTCTATTTATATTTAAAAAATAAGGTGACATGGCACTTAATGAGCGCGTCAAATGGCGTCCAGTGAGGACGCCAAATGTCGCGACCAACCCTATTCTAATTGAATCCCTAATTCCAATTTTAGTAGGTTACTTTTATAATTTAACCCTAATTCTAATTGAATCGCTAATTCCAATTGCAGTAGGTCACTGTAATACGTTAGTATAGTCAATATTTCCTTTTATATGTTACTTTAATATAAAATTTTAAATATAGTATAAATGGATCTTATTTTAAAGTACTTTTTAAACACTTTCCAATGGTACAAAAATTATAATTTTACGAACTATATATTAAAAGTTATAATCAATTTAGTATATTTAAGTTTTTCATTGTGAACGCAACTCTATTTATTTTTATCCTAAATTCTATTTGTATTGTTATCAATTTAGAACTCTATTTATATTCAAAAAAAAAATATGACATAGCAATTAATATAATGAGCGCGACAAATGGCGTCCAATGAGAACGCCAAATGTCACGACCTCGTGAGCTGGCTTTTGTACTATGCTTTATATAATTGGCGACCACATTCTAATTGAATATCTTATAACAATCCTAATTCTAATTGAATCCCTAATTCCAATTGCAGTAGGTTAATTGAATCGCTAATTCCATTCGTAGTAGGTTACTTTAATACGTTAGTATATAGTCAATGTTTCCTTTTATAGATTACTTTAATATAAAATTTTAAATATAGTATAAATGGATCTTATTTTAAAGTACTTTTTAAACACTTCCTAATGGTACAAAAATTATAATTTTACGAACTATATATTAAAAGTGATAATCAATTTACTATATTTTAGTTTTTCGTTGTGAACCCAACTCTAATTATTCTTATCCTAAACTCTATTTGTATTTTAATCAATTAAGAACTGTATTAATATTTTTTAAAAAAATATGACATGGCTCTTAATGAGCGCAACAAATGGCGTCCACCAAAGAGGACGCCAAATGTCGCGGCCTCGTGATCTGGGTTTTGCCAAATGTCGCAGCCTCGTGATATGGCTTTTGCCAAATGTCGCGGCCTCGCGATCTGGCTTTTGTACTCTGCTTTATATATTTGTTATATGACTAGTATTGGGACCCGGGCAAATGCCCGGGCTTTTTCGTGAAGAAGAGGTAGTGTTTTTAAATATTTACACCCCTATTTTTGGCCGTTATTTTTGTCTGATATAGAACAACTAAAAGTTATAATATGATTTTGTCATTATCTTTGACGTTGGTTTCTAATTTATATGTCATGAAGAAACTCACTATATCATACAGAAACTACATCATTTCTGAACAATCCACTATATCATTTCGACACTCACTATATCATGCAAATTCTCACTATATGATTCAGACATTCACTCTATCATGCAGAAATTATATGTTACTTTAATATAAAATTTAAAATATATTATAAATAGACCTTATTCTAAAATATTTTTTAAACATTTTCCAATGGTACAAAAATTATAATTTTACGAACTATATATTAAAAGTTGTAATCAATTTACTATATTTATGTTTTTCATCGTGAACCCAACTCTATTTATTCTTATCCTAAGCTCTATCTGTATTTTAATCAATTTAGAACTCTATCTATATTTAATAAATAATGTGACATGGCACTTAATGAGCGCGACAAATGGCGTCCAATGAGGACGTCAAATGTCGCGACCAACCCTAATTCTAATTGAATCCCTATTTTGGCCGTTATTTTTGTCTGATATAGAACAACTAAAAGTTATAATATGATTTTGTCATTATCTTTGACGTTGGTTTCTAATTTATATGTCATGAAGAAACTCACTATATCATGCAGAAACTACATCAACTCTGAACAATCCACTATATCATTTCGACACTCAATATATCATGCAGATTCTCTCTATATGATTCAGACATTCACTCTATCATGCAGAAATTATATGTTACTTTAATATAAAATTTTAAATATAGTATAAATGGATCTTATTATAAAATACTTTTTAAACACTTTCCAATGGTACAAAAATTATAATTTTACGAACTATATATTAAAAGTTGTAATCAATTTACTATATTTAAGTTTTTCATTGTGAACCCAACTCTATTTATTCTTATCCTAAACTCTATTTGTATTTTAATCAATTTAGAACTCTATTTATATTTAAAAAATAATATGACATGGCACTTAATGAGCACGACAAATGGCGTCCATTGAGGACCCTAAATGTCGCGTCAAACCCTAATTCTAATTGAATCCCTAATTCCAATTGCAGTAGGTTACTTTTATACTTTTACCCTAATTCTAATTGAATCGCTAATTCCAATTGCAGTAGGTCACTGTAATACGTTAGTATAGTCAATATATCCTTTTATATGTTATTACTTTAATATAAAATTTTAAATATAATATAAATGGATCTTATTTTAAAGTACTTTTAAACACTTTTCAATGGTACAAAAATTATAATTTTACGAACTATATATTAAAAGTTATAATCAATTTAGTATATTTAACTTTTTCATTGTGAACGCAACCCAATTTATTTTTATCCTAAATTCTATTTGTATTGTAATCAATTTAGAACTCTATTTATATTCAAAAAAAATATGACATGACAATTAATGAGCGCGACAAATGGCGTCCAATGAGAACACCAAATGTCACGACCTCGTGAGCTGGCTTTTGTACTCTGCTTTATATAAATGGCGACCACATTCTAATTGAATATCTTATAACAATCCTAATTCTAATTGAATTCCTAATTCCAATTGCAGTAGGTTAATTGAATTGCTAATTTCAATTGCAGTAGGTTACTTTAATACGTTAGTATATAGTCAATGTCTCCTTTTATAGGTTACTTTAATATAAAATTTTAAATATAGTATAAATGGATCTTATTTTAAAGTACTTTTTACACATTTTCTAATGGTACAAAAATTATAATTTTACGAACTATATATTAAAAGTTATAATCAATTTACTATATTTTAATTTTTCATTGTGAACCCAACTCTATTTATTCTTATCCTAAACTCTATTTGTATTTTAATCAATCAAGAACTCTATTTATATTTAAAAAAAAACATGACATGACACTTAATGAGCGCGACAAATGGTGTCCACCAATGAGGACGCCAAATGTCGCGGCCTCGTGATCCGGGTTTTGCCAAATGTCGCAGTCTCGTGATATGGCTTTTTCCAAATATCGCGGCCTCGCGATCTGGCTTTTGTACTCTGCTTTATCTATTAGTTATATGATATCGATTGTTTCTTCCTAGACCCTAACATCCTATATTTTTTTCTATCTCTAAATATATTAGCAAATAGTAGGGTTTATTATGTTGGTAGATGGTACTTACGGCCTGTTTGGTTGTTGGTTATAAATGGTGGTAATGTGAATGAATTTGTGTGTAGATTTGTGAAGAATATCATTGTCCATTCACATGGTAATGCTAATATATCCTTAAGTGTCTACTTTTCTTCTTGAATTTCCATTCCCATCCAATACCACCTTGTAGGTGGTAATGAGTGGTAATGAAAATTGCTTCCCATTGGAGACAAAAACACAAGTTCAGGGGTGAGATTGTTTGCCCATAGAGAAAAAATGCCTCCCCATGGAGATTTTAAGGGTGCTTCCCTAATAACATTACACTTAAAATTCATTCCCATTACCGCAATTTATTAACAACTACCAAACGGGCCATTAGCGTATGTTTTCCCCAGCTTATTTTCAATTCAGTTCAGTTCAATTCAGTTCAGTTCCTAAATTATTATCATTACTATTAATTAATTATAATTTAATTCAGTGCAGTTCAGTTCAGTTCAGTTGTTTTATGCCGAAGAAAACCGACACTTAGAATTATGTGGTGATGTTGGTAGTTAAAGAAGTTATAATCAAATTTCAAACTCCTAAGTTATCTTATTGTAGTTATAACAAGTATCTAAAAGTTTTTGAAACCTAACAAGTATCTAAAAGTTTTTGAAACCTGACTTCTTGGATATTTGAACTTATCGAATTGGATAATGAATTAATTATTAGTGTTATTCAGTATTGGATACCCAATCTAATATCAATATCAAATCGGATACTCGACTCATCCCAAACCATAGAATTATCGATTTATCACCTTTCAGGCTCCTACAATAGATTAACCCTTTTCTTTTCTTTTCTTTTCTTTTCTATATTGATTGAATCAAAACTATTCTATTCCCTTATATTCCTTTCTTATCTATTATTTTATTCGTTTGTTATAAGTTACTTTAAAGTACTTCTCCAATCAACTAAAATCTCTCACCTTGACCATCTCTTTTTTTTTCCTCTTTTTTGATTCCATGGTACTTCCTTTTCTAAGTCCATTAACATTCAATTCACACGCGGATGTACAGCTTGCACTTGCATCATGTTCGGATGCTCCCGTACAAAAACATCAATGCTAGAATCTTGAAACGCAAGCCTCACCTCTTTATTTTGGAATTTTTTTATATTGCAACCCTTTGTTTTGAAAAATGCTACATGGTTGAAAGAAAAAATTTGTACTCTTTCAAGTCACCCTGTATTATTGTTTTAACTACTAAAGTGACATTAATGAGCTAATTTTGGTTAAGTAGGTTACTTTCCAAGTATTTCTCCCTCATTTGCTTATTGCCTTCCTCAAACTGTCGCCTAACAATCACCATAGCCAGTTAACCACATCTTCAAATATGAAATATCAACATCAAAGCGGACCAACCAACCACTTCTCCCACAGCTCAAAGACCTCTGGCAAAGCCACAAGGCCTCACTCGTTGTCTGCTAGACATGTATGCGGCCTTCTATGCTGCAAGACAAGCATGCGGTGTGACTCGTGAGGAAGAAGAATAGTTAACCGAAAAGGATGATTAATCCACCCTACTTAACATAACTAAACTCATCAATGTCACTTGGGTACGGTTTTTCCTTATCTAGATAAGGGGTCCTCTTCCTTGAAAGACAGGGTATTTCTCCTCTCTTAGTGAGAGACTTTTCTCGATTTCTAATATCTATGATAACAAACCTGATGGATTAATTAGCTCGTGTTGATAAAGAATTATGTGGGATTACAACAATTATCAAATTTTCATATACATTCAAATGAATCCGATGAAATTCATCCTTGCAACTAGAACAAATTGTCAGACTGTTTCTCAAAAAATGTGGTATATTCCAGCCATATGTGTGAGAGATGTATCATAGTGCAAAATCTACTCAATGATCGTAATTTTGGTAAAGGACGATTCAATTTTTTTATGTGTTTGTTAGACTTGAATAATTAATCCATATGATTTAAAAGATATGTTTATGTTAAGATGAGATAAATACACAAAATCAAGAGCCGGTAAGAACCACACTCTAAAATGAGAACTAAGAATCAATATGGGCCCCTAGATCATCAAAGTCGGATGGTCTACATCATTCCTTGTCATTAATGACATTTTTGTAATTATGCAACTTTTCATACTAGTTCCCAATTTCTTTAATTCTTACAGAAGTTTCATTTACTTTTGGACCAATTTTACTACTTTTACTAGGGTGTTGTTTGGTTGGAAGCTATTTCCCTTGGAAATACAAGTTCCTAGGAAATACAATATGAGTGTTGTGTTTGGTTGGAGGGAAATGAAAGAAGCATAGGAAATACAAATTCCAAGGGGAATAGAATTTCCCATGGAACATGGGAAATCACTCACATGCCCCCTTGGTGAGTAATTTCCTAGGAAATGCAATTTCCTATGGTGTCAACCAAACAATTTTGCCTAATTCCTAGGAAATTAACAAGGGAAAGAATTTCCCATAAAATGTAAATTCCCATGGGAAATTACTTCCCATGTGAACCAAACGAGGCCTAGTTTTTGCTTCACTTTTAATAGTAAATTAACTTAAACTTATCCAAAACAGTACTTCACTAAATAGATTGAAATGTTGATTGTCAATGATATATTATGGTCATTAATGTCTTATTTTCCTTAAAAGTTAAAAATAACAAGTATAAAAAGTTGTTTATTTGGTTATTTACTTTTGAGTCAATATGATTTACTTTAGTGCCTTTTGCTTAATGTTAAGGACTGAAATTGGTCTGTTCTTTTGGATTGAATTAATGAAAGTTCAGTTCAGTTCAGACAAGTTCAGTTCAGTTCAGTTAGTTTTCTCTCACAGTTTTCATTCAGTTCAGTCAGTTCAGACAAATTCAGTTATGTTCAATCCAAAAAGACAGAGCCTTCTTGGTTCTCATTGGAACTTGATCCTATATAATGTTGTGTTTAACTTATTTGTGGAATTCCAACGGAAAGTCTAGGTACCTCAAACTAGTAGTTCTAATGCAAGGTCATATAATGATATAGGGGTTGTTTAAGATCAATGTTGTTGGTTTGTTGAGCTTTTGGGCTTTGGTTTAGTTGGCTTGTTAAAACCTAGTTGAAAGCGTTTGTATGTAGTGGCTTTTTAAGGTGGTCATTTAAGCCAAATTTGTTTCAAAAGTATTTGGCAAAATTAATTGTGTTGTTGTACATTTTATTAGAGAGTTTGTGGGCGTAAAAGCCCAATCAAAAAAAGGCTCCAGGCGACTTTTTTATTTTGGCTTATAAAAGCATTTTTCGGCCAACCAAAAAGCCAATAACCAAACACTTTTTTAATTTGTTTGACCAAATTGTGAAAAATGAAAAAGCCATTTACCAAACAGGGCCATAATCAACAGCTTTTGTCAAATATTCCCAATTAAGAAATCAGGTTAAGCATTGTAAAAAATCTTTATAAAGTGCACGTCATATTCCCCGTAACCCGTGACTCGATATTACCATAACAATGATAGTTTTCAAGTCACATTGAACAAATTATTGAAAAACTTGTTTTATATTTTGGGTTTTTCTATTTGTGGACCTATAACATACTCCTATTTATATTACAATATCGTTAAGTACTTTTCTGGAAAAAGTATAAAAATTTGATATTTTGAAAATATAGATTGAGACGAATCTAACAAGACCCCACATGACTATATTTTTCCTTACATAAAAATTACAATAGATAGTTAAAGGATGGTGAGTGAATAGTGTAAAAATCTCATTGTTGCAATAGAAAAAGAACGGAAGAAGTACTAAAGCAAAAATTAAAAAGGACATATGTCAACCTCTCCTTAAAAATTAATCCATCCCCAAATCATATGTAAAAAATTATGGGAATTAAAATATTTCATTTTATATAGATATTATTTTCTTTAAAGAATTTTTTTAGATAATATCCTTAAATTGATTGATAAATAATTTTATCAAAAATTTCAAACAATCAAGAAGATTTAAATCAGTATATTCAAATTCAATCCATTAAAAAAAGCACTTTTTAATATTATAGAACATATGTCGAGCTAAGCTCGAGCCATAAATCTCGTTGTTACTAATATTATAATTTATGAAAAGCTCATCCGTTGGTGAGTGTTAACAATAGTACGTATTAGATCATTAATATTTTATTTAAATTTTCTAATTCTATGCGTCATTTGTAGCATTCCTTGTGGATTAATCTTTTTATGATAAACAGATAGATCGCACTAAATTTATTAAACCTTGTATAGTTAGACTTATCAGTTCTGCAGCCAAATTCATGAAATGAGAGAAACAAATGAAGAAATTTCATCTTTAAGAAACCCTACTGATAGATTTGAATCTATAATTTCTCAATGAAAAGGTTAGAATTCTACCATTGGAGGTACCAAAACTTGATTATTTCCCTTTATTTGTACCACTTCTTTCGTTTTTTAGGATTTACAATGTTAAAATATGTACAAGGATAAAGGAGATAAATAAAGAGAAACAAAATAAGGAACTTTCATGTATTATGAGAGAGAATAATATTAAAAAGATATCAATGTTATAATTAATGAAACACCTTTTTAAACGAGAAATGTTATAAGTATTAGAAAATCGAGAAAAGTGTAACTCTAGGGTGTGATTCGTGAACTAATTTGGAGATCAGCATCATGTCACGGGTGGCATTCCACGGCCCACAACATCGCTGG
Organism: Beta corolliflora; assembly: GCA_947648045.1. Lineage (NCBI taxonomy): Eukaryota > Viridiplantae > Streptophyta > Magnoliopsida > Caryophyllales > Amaranthaceae > Beta > Beta corolliflora. Next base: position 234,819 of record CANSZD010003989.1, read on the forward strand.
GCAGCAAGCAGTGGGCTGGGCGCCCTGCGCTGGCCCAACGAAGGTAAAAATGGCACGAGGCATCTGGTGGGCCAAACGAGCTCCAAATGAGCTCAAATTTGGGGGTCCGCCATATTTTGGGCTAATAAAGATAATGGTCGAGCCAGATTTTGGATTTGAGGCCCAGAATCAATTGATGATGGTGCACGGCCATTTTTCGGGAAGTGCATGGAAGCTTCTAGAAGGGCCTAGCAAGGTCTTGGAGGTGAGCTTCTAGGCTAGGGACTTCTAGAATGTATCTAGAGTTTTCCTTGCTGTACATATATGTTGTATAGTTTCTAGAATGTACTAGGGAGTACATTGTGTAGAACCCTCCAATTGAGGAGGTAGGAACTTTCTAGAAACTAGGGGAAGGTAGGATGGAGGCCTATAAATAGGCATCCCCCTTCATTTGTAGAGATCAACCAACACTTGTATTCTCTCTCAAGCAATATAAGAGCAATCTTATAAATCTTCTCTATAGCCATCTTCCATACTTAGCCAATTTCGTAGCACACTTAGCTTAGCCAAGCTAGCCAAGCAAGAAATCGGGTGCCTTGACTTGCCTTCCGACGGGACTGTGAAGCAAGTAGGCCACGTATAGCGACTGGGAAAGAGTCGGTACGTGACAAGTGGTATCAGAGCAGCGACGATCGTTGGGGCGTTGTCGTTGAAGTTGGGTGAGGCATTGGTGCTGTTGTGTGGACGAAGCATTAGTGTGGGTCGGAGTGATGGCATCACAACCGAAGGACAGTGTTGGTGCATCAGGGGTCGTAGATGAGACCCTACGGAAGAAGAAGCAAACGACCACAGAGCTTGATGGTCGTCTTGCTAAGGTTGAGCTCGCGATGGGGGACCTTGTCGACAGCATGGGGGTTGCCGAGCAAGGCATCGCGGAGCTCAAATCGGGTATGTCGACGCTTGAACAAGGTATCGACGGGATAGATAGCCGTGTTCAAGTGCTCGAACTGGGAGTTGGTACAACGGCAACGGAAGCCAGGGAGGTTGCCCAACTTCTCGTGAATGAGGTGGCCGACTCAATTCGGGCAGAGTTGGCGCAACTCAAGGGAACCATCATGGGGCAGCTCCAAGCCATGAAGGAGCAACTAGATTCGGTCCGGGGGGACCTGAACTCGTGCAAAGCAGACATGACGCTTTGCAAGGTGGCCGTGGCCGGGGGAGCCACGATGCGGGAAGGACCTAGGATGAAGATCCCGGAGCCGCCAAGGTACGAGGGTAAGCGTGACCCGAAAGCTCTCGACAACTTTCTATGGAGCGTCGAGAGATATTTCGAGGCCATGCACGTGGAAGACGATGCTTCCAAAATTTGTACCGCCACAATGTATTTGTCGGACGACGCAGTCCTTTGGTGGGGGAGGCGACAAGAGGACATCAAGAAGGGGCTATGCAGCATCGCGACGTGGGACGACTTCAAGAGGGACTTGAAGAGGCAGTTCTACCCCGAGAATGCCGAGGAGCTTGCGATGAAGAAGCTACGAGGGCTAAGGCAAACATGGGCGATTCGGGATTACATTAGCCAGTACTCGTCGCTCATGCTCGAGATCCTCGACATGGAGGAAAAGACTCGCCTCATTTTCTTCATGGACAGTCTGCAAAGGTGGGCGGAACAAGAGTTGAGGCGACGGGGAGTCAAGACTCTTGCGGAAGCCATAGCCGTGGCGGAGTCCTTGATCGAGATTCCGAGGGAGTCGAGACGGGACAAGGGCAAATGGGTCGAAGAGGACGACCACGAGGAGGAAGAAGCATCGCTTCAACCGAGGGCCAAGTACGCGGATAGCAGCAAGGACAAGGCCCAGTCCAAGGGGGATAGTCGCGATGGAGGTAAGCAACACAAGCCACTTAAATGCTTTCTTTGCGATGGACCGCATATGGCTCGTGTATGCCACAAGCGACTAAAGTTGAGTGTTATCATCGCAACTCTGGGAGAGGAGTCGACGACAGAAGCGTCGATGGGGGCGATGTCCTTGGGTGAGGAAGCCAAGCTCGCCAATGTACGACTCCTCAATGCGTCGGAAGTCGTGGAAGAGGAGCCGAAGAGGGAGGCATCCACGACAACACAAGAGACGAGCATCAAGCAAGGAGGCAGCTTGATGGTCGTAAACGGGTCGGTGAACGAGGTTCACACTAGGGTGCTTGTCGACACGGGGGCAACGCACAATTTTCTTGCGCTACGGGAAGCCAAGAACCTAGGTGTGAAGTTCACCAAGGTGGATGGCGAGATGAAGGCCATCAACTCAGGAGCCACGCCAGTATATGGGAGAGCGTGGAATGTTCCTGTCCGCTTGGGGAAGTGGAGAGGAAAAATCGACTTCTTGGTAGTCGACATTGATGATGAGGACGTAGTGCTAGGCATGGAGTTCCTTAGCACCGTCATGCCATTTCGGGTAGGTGACGATATGTTATCGATCACCCACAAGGGGTGCGAGTATGACATCCATCTCGCACAAAGCAAGGAACTGGGCGTAAGAATCTCTTCCTTAAAGGCTACATGGGCGCTAAGGGATAAGCGTCCAAGGTCGATCCAGGGACGGATCGAAACCTTGATGTCGAGGGGTCGGCATCGAAACAAGCTCCGTTGGACGAGCAACAAGGCGAAGCATGAGAGCCACATGCAAGGGACGTCAAGTGCTAGCCGAAGGAAAAAGGGCGACAAGCACGAGACACGGGCAGACGGGACTTGCCCGAGGGTCAATCTTGACGAGGTCGTCAAGAATTTGGGTGGGGGAGAATGTCACGGGTGGCATTCCACGGCCCACAACATCGCTGGGCAGCAAGCAGTGGGCTGGGCGCCCTGCGCTGGCCCAACGAAGGCAAAAATGGCACGAGGCATCTGGTGGGCCAAACGAGCTCCAAATGAGCTCAAATTTGGGGGTCCGCCATATTTTGGGCTAATAAAGATAATGGTCGAGCCAGATTTTGGATTTGAGGCCCAGAATCAATTGATGATGGTGCACGACCATTTTTCGAGAAGTGCATGGAAGCTTCTAGAAGGGCCTAGCAAGGTCTTGGAGGTGAGCTTCTAGGCTAGGGACTTCTAGAATGTATCTAGAGTTTTCCTTGCTGTAAATATATGTTGTATAGTTTCTAGAATGTACTAGGGAGTACATTGTGTAGAACCCTCCAATTGAGGAGGTAGGAACTTTCTATAAACTAGGGGAAGGTAGGATGGAGGCCTATAAATAGGCATCCCCCTTCATTTGTAGAGATCAACCAACACTTGTATTCTCTCTCAAGTAATATAAGAGCATTCTTATAAATCTTCTCTCCAGCCATCTTCCATGCTTAGCCAATTTCGTAGCACACTTAGCTTAGCCAAGCTAGCCAAGCAAGAAATCGGGTGCCTTGACTTGCCTTCCGACGGGATTGTGAAGCAAGTAGGCCACGTATAGCGACTGGGAAAAGAGTCGGTACGTGACAAGAGCTTATGTTTGTTTCAAGATCATGTGTACTTAATATGTGGTCACGACTCACGATTGAGGAGAGGTGTGAATAATGAATTGGGTCCCTCCCAGCCGACAAAGCATGTGATCTCCATACAAATACGTGCAATGGCTATAAAAGCAAGTGGTAGCCAACCCTTCATAATTTTTGACGTTTTCATTTTCAGAATACAAAACTATAATTATTTGATTTCAATCTCTACATGGAGAACGTGACAATATAAAAACTTAGAGGGGGTACCTTCTCCAATCTCCATTGACTATAATTCCAATCAACTTTTGCCTTTGGGGGGGGAGGAATAGTAGTAGGGTTTCAACTTTACACACGCATTTACCTACTCTTTCTTCCCGTTTGGTTGTGACTCATGAGTCATGCCCACCTTTCTTTACTATTTAGTGGACCACATATATCATATTCAAATATTTTATACTCGTTGTCTAGAGACAAAAAATAACTGTAATATTTAAACTTCATATACTTTTTGAGTCTTCGTAGATACTTCTGGTTGGATTTTTCTTACTAACATATAGAGCATATATTCTTATGTCTTGAGAATGAGGGAGTAGAAGGATGGTAAGCCATTTCATCTTCCACCCACATATTGTGGGTTCGATTCTTATCAGGGGGGTTTGGGGGGCTTTGGAGTAGGTTGTATTTAGGTGCCCTGTGAAAGGGCGTTAATGTAATTTATCTTACCAAATTTTAAAAAAAAAATATTCTTATGTCTTCTATTCTATATTAATCGCAACACTAATACTTTTCCAGAGTTTTATGGGAGCTAGATTGTACGTCATTTCTTTTGATATTTTACTGTAAAAATTAGATATAATAATAGATGAATAATTTTATTTAAGGAATGGGGCATTGGCCCATTTATAATGTATTTTATTAGAAAAATATATATAGTAAAAGAAATAGTGAGACCACCAACAAAGACAAATCAATTGAATTTTAGTGGGTCATTGCCATTTTAAAAAGTGTTGTAATTACTTAAGTCACTCAAAACGATAAGTATTACGATTATTTTGGAACGAAGCAAGTACGTGTTATATATAGATTTATCTCAATATTTTTTTTAGATTATTAACTTCTTAAAGAAATGGGCAACTAAAGTTGTTCGTTAGGGATGGTGAAGGTCGTATTTTTTATTAAGTGCAAAACAAAAGCAATACTATATTGGTGTCAATTTACTAGCTACATATTCCTTTTTTGGACGTCCCAAATTATTTGTTATAACTTGGTTGCTATAATACTACCACTGTTTTTTTAGTTGCAACAAATGTCTTTTTGCACAAATACTAAAGAAAGAGGAGATAGAGTATAATTTGACCCAACTGCCCATACTTTTTGCATGTGGGATAGGTAAAATGAGGATAAAATGGTCAAATTGCCCAAAAACCTTTACCAATAAAGAAAATGTTGCAACTAAATAAAAACACCTAAATATGGAAATTATTGCAACTAAAAAAACAGAGGAAGTATTTATTATGTGCACAAAAAATTGTTATAATTACAATTTATTGTTTATCAGCGCATAACTCTGAGCTCTATTATATTTAAGTATCTATTGGTAAAAAAACCTATACAAAAACTTGATATTTTGAAATATACTTCTTCCGTTCTAAAAGTAAGTGTAACACTTACGATTTCGAAATTTTCAAAATATATAAATGCAACATGAGTTTATTTGGCATTGACTTATATATTTTTTCATCATATGGGTCCCTCTTTAATTTTGATTTTTCTATTTCTCTCATCTCCTTGGTTCTTGTGCTTCCTCCTATGTTACATCTAGTTTAAAATAGAGGAAGTATATGCATTGTAACAAATTCAATAACATTATATGTAATACTATTTATTAATACTTATTAGTAAAGATATGGTCACATTGATAATGTACTCCTTCCATTTTTGTAAGATCTTTTCATTTTCAAATTTAACACTATTCATAAATAAGGAGGATTTCCTAAACTCTTTCCAATATATATATATATATATATATATATATATATATATATATATATATATATATATATATATATATATATATATATATATATATATATATATATATATATATATAAAAGAAAAAATGTAGTCACGTGGGTCTTGTTTGAATCGTCTAAATGTGTACATTAAGAATATCAAATTTTTAGAATTTTTACTAATATGTATTTAAAGATATTAATCATACAAAATGTGCATCAACAAATGTGAAAAGTGGAGAAATGAAGATATTTGAGGAAGGAAGAGAGTATGTGAATAGGAAAAGGTCAAACAAATTCAAGGTAGAGAAAGAAGGAAAAACTGTTTTTGTGAACGTTGTTGTACTATCAACTTTTTCTCTAATGTTAGGCTCCACAATTGTCGACCTATTTTTTTATCCCTATTTTATTGATTCTAGTAATTTCTTACAAAAAGTATTTGGAGCAAAGTAGAAAAGAGAGAATAATAAATAATAAATATAAACATGAATGATTCCTTAGACATTGCTCAAACTGAAACAAAACACTCCACCACTCATGTTGAATCGGATTAGAATGAGATCTGGAAAGAATGATGGAGAAAAATACTCTTACTATTTCCTTAAAAATCTTCCTATTTTTGGTTTGAGTCCGTTTCTAAATGATTTTCTTACGTTGACCTTATTCCCAGGCCAACTTGATATACGTTTGTTTTCTTTCCATACTAACTCAATATTTTTTTTTTAGGGGAAAAGCATGCTAGACTACTCCATTGATAATTTGTCCATCAAAATGTAAGGAGGCCACCTCCAGGAGGAGGATTCTCTCCCAAATCTTGTCAACCCGAGGGAATAACTTTTCTTCAGATTATGGCGACAACATTCACGTCTCGTTTAACATGAGACCAAATAAGAGAGTTAAAATGCACACTAGAAGCCAAAATATTATGGAGTACAATATCAAGATCAGAGAGGAAGATGGCATGCTTAGAGAGTCGATTGATCACCGTAAGACAATCCGATTCAATAATCACATTTTGGAGACCATATCTGCAACTTAGACGAACCACCATTTCAATACCCTTTGCTTCAGCAATCTCCGCACCCCAACAAGCACGAACCCGGCGAGTAGCAGCAAAACACACATCACCATTAGAGTCACACGCCACAATACCTATCCCGACTCACCCATCAACAGCGAGGGATGCATCAATGTTCAGCTTAGTCATTCCTTCAGGGGGAGCCGACCAGATTCGTGGCCTAGGAACATCGGCCGACACACAAACTGGGTAAATTTTGGTACAATACGCACCATGTTCTTCCACAAGTCGTGAGACTCGTGCTAGTAGGACATGGTGGGGAGTAACTTTGCTGTTGAACACGAGATGGTTCCTTTCACCCCATACAACCCAGGCAAGGAAAGCAGCTTTGGTGACAAGAGAATTAACACACGTACGCCAAGCCTGCATTGTATCACACATAGGGGGGGAGGGAAGTATGCTGGCGCAAAGAATCACAATCACTATCGAGCCACAAGTCATGCACACGAGGACAATGTATAATATACTTGTTGGACTTGTATAATATCACTTTCCCACCACCACTTTCTGGCTCCTATCTAAATAAATAAAAATGACTCACTTTCACACTCGCCTTGGTTTCTATTGTTACAATAAAGAAGATATTAGAAAAAAATAAAGATAAAGGAAGTCGTTTGGTGTGATGAATTTTGTTTATACATGTGAAGATTTGGGATTATATATTCTATATTTTCAATTAGACGGAGTAAACATAATTATATATCAATTTAGCAATCATTTTTATAACAAAAGTTATAGCATTCTATGTCAATATAGTAGATCGATCAATACGTTTTGTTTTATTATCTAAAGGTTACACGCTTAGCATTATCAACATTTTATAGGTTACTTAAGCAATTTAAATCATATTAATAATATTCTTCCATCCTCCATTAATTGCCTAGTTAATTTGGACATGCATATTAAGAGTGAAAAGTAGGGGAGTGTGGATTATTTAGATATATAAAGTTATAGTAATAATAAGTTGTTTGAGTAAGAGGTAGAGATAGTAGTGGCCTATATCACATGAGTATGAAGAGAGAGTGTGAAAGAGAAATAGCTAATTTAAAAATTTATAACATACAATATCAATTAAGTGGGTGGGATCATGAATAGAGTAAGGGTCCGTTCTGTTCAACTTATTTTAACTTATATAAGATTTTATAAGATCAGATAAGATAAGATAATATAAGATAAGATAAGATAAGATCAAATAAGATAAAATAAGATGTTAGACACACTCAATAAATTATCTTATAAGATAAGATAAGATAAAATAAGATAAGATAAGATCAGATAAGATCAGATAAGATCAGATAAGATTTTATAAGATCTTATAAGATAAGATATGACAAAATAAGTTGAACAGAACAGACCCTAAGTAATCTATATAAAATGAATAAAATAACGGTTTTTTCACCAGGTACCCTTGAGGTTTCACAATATTCACCTGGTACCCTCGCGTTTTCAATAATTCACCTGGTGCCCCTGAGGTTTTGAAAAATCACCAATATACCCTTAATGACTAACGGACGTCAACTCCGTTAGTCATTAGGGCTAAATCAATGAAATTAACCCCTAACTAACCTAATTAATACTAATTAATCCTAATTAACTATAATTAAACCTACTTAATACTTTTAGTCCCTAATTAACCCATCTCTCTCCCTAACCCCCTAACCCCACCACCCTCCCACCACCCCACCACCCACTCCCCCACCCTTCCACCACCCCCCGGCCTCCCCTTCCCAACCCCTCCCCCCCACCCCCCATGACCCCCTCCCCCACCCACCACCCCACCCCCACCCCCACCCCCCGACCCCTCCCCCACCCCCCACCCCCCCCAGTGACCCTCCCCTTCCCCGTGACCCCCCCGTCCCGCTTCCGGCGACGCCTCCCCTTCCCGCGAACCCCCCTCCCCAACCCCATTGCCGTCGCGAACCCCCCTCCCCTCCCCCGATCGTCGCCGCAACCCCCCTCCCTCCCCACTGCAGTCGTGCACCCCCTCCCCTTCCTCCGTGACCCCCCATCCCCTTCCCCGAACCCTAAAAAAATTCGAAATTCGAAGGGGAGGGAGATTGTGTTTCGAAAATCCGGGTTGTGTTTCGAAAATATGGATTTTGTTTCGAAAATCCGGGTTTCGCGGGCGAGTTTGTGATTGATTTGGGATTGCCGAGCTTTGTGGAGAATCGGAGGAAGGGGACGGGGTTACTGGGACTGCAGGGGGAGGGGAGGAGGGGGCTGGGGAAGGGGGAGAGAGGGGGCCGCGGGGGAGGGCATGGGAGAGGGGTCAGCTGGGCAGGGGAGGGAGGGGGCTGCAGGGGAGGATTGGGGGTGGTGGGGAGTGGGGGCCGTTGGGGTGGTCTTTGCGGGGAGTGGAGGAGGGCTGCTTGGGGTTGGGGAGGGCGGGGGGGTGGTGGGAGGGTGGGGAGGGGGTGGTGGGAGGGTTAGGGATTAGGGTTTGGGTAGGGTTAGAAGTTAGGGTTAAATTAGGTTAATTAAGTTTTTTTAGGGTCATAGTTAACGGAAAGTTGACGGTAGGGTCACGTCAGGAATTTTTCAAAACCTCAGGGGCACCAGGTGAATTATTGAAAACGCGAGGGTACCAGGTGAATATTGTGAAACCTCAGGGGTACCTGGTGAAAAAACCGATAAAATAATTATTATCAATTAACCAAAATACTATACAAAAAAATAATTATTTACGGGCGGGGGAGTGGTAATATTAATATATGCACTAGCTAATTGAAGAACAATTGGTTTTATAAGAGACCGCCTACTTTTAGTTTAAAATTAGGCAACGACCCAAGTCCAATATTAAAAAGAGAGTAGACCACCAATCTGAATATAGTAACTAGTTTAATCTATTTAATGATCAGTTTAATCCATTTAGTGACCAGTTTAATCCATTCAATAATCATATTCTTTAATCCATTTAGTGGCTAGTTTAATCCATTTAGTGACTAGTATAATCCAGTAAGACTATCAGGTTATTTGAGATTCAAAGGAAAGCAAAGGAAGGAGAAGGGAAGGGACGACTAGGTTGGTGCAAGATGTTTAGAGATAATGTCGGATTAGAGTGAGAAGAATTGGATTTGTTAGAAAAATATAAGATTAGATTTGTCTAATTTTATGTTATAATTAAATTGTCTATTCTAATAATTAACGATTGAAGAAAGGTATCTCCATCGGCCCATAGTTTCAAACATGTCGAGTTTTAGTGGATCTTGGTCTTTTCTTGCTAAAAGTCGATTATCTCATACTCCAACAAATCACGTTGATGGAGGAGATATCCTATCAATTATATTATATACGTACACCTCAAAGAAAAAGTCATTGGTAAATAACGCGTTTTGAAATAGTGAGAAACTTCATTGTCAATGTGTCTTTGACTCTTTATCTCATACTTTCGTTCATATCATATTACATACTCCCATATGAATATAGAATTTGGTGGGGGTGTTTATGTTGATTCTCTCCTAAGCGACAAGATACGATATGAGACGACAACAACCAGATTTATACGATGTATGCTATGCAAATATGAGAGGAATAAAAATGGGAAACGACACAAAGGAGTGTTGACGCGGAAAAACCCCAATGAAGGTGGGTAAAAAACCGCGGGTGGATGTGAGTACACCAATCCACTATATGCAATCGTCACTCTGAGTGAATGACAATCAATACAACCTAGTTTATTTGATCTAAGTACAAGAATTGTTTATTCGAATGAAAGTAAGAAAGATACTGGAAATACAAAGTGTAAATAATCTTAAAATGATGGCTGTAGTGCGTAAGTTTTTGTATGGGACTTGTGTTTTTTTTTTCCTTGCAACTTAAATGTCCTTTTATAGCCATGATCCAGCTGCAACGTGCATCCTAGGATCTCGGAGGTAGATACACATGATTTCCGTGCAATCCCAACTGAATTCCTATCCTTGTGCCACTCTCTTTTGACTTCAGTTTCCAACGGTAACTTAGTAAACAACATAGTAGCCACGCCTTCCCTATTCTTCAGACATCAGTTGAACCCTTGACTTAGTCATAACGTCAACGTCTGGCCTGGATGTGTCAGCGTCTTCGTTTCATTGCGTCAATGCCAGCCTGAAATTTTAGCCATAACAGTTTGCCCCCAATTGTTGCAATGAGGATTTCGTCAGAGTCATAAAACAATTGTAACACAGATGCCTGCGAATGGTTTAGAGCATAAGATAACCAAGTGACAAAAAGTAAAAAGATAATTTTTCCCAACAGATAAACCAAGAGTTAAATGCCAAAAGATAAACAACTAAAGATAATAAATTTCCGCTGTTAATCAAAATATATCCGTTTGAGCAATAATGAGGACACTGGTATAAAAAGCCGTGCCAATTAAACCAAAACCACACGCAATTTTTTTTTTCTCTTTCATCAAAGAAAAGAAACCCCTGGACTTTCGCTCAAGTGCTATAGAATTCTCCGGGAAACTTCAACTAAATTGCTTCACCTCACCAGGTAAACTCTGTCACTTATAACTTCAATTCGCGCAAAATTTCTTGCTTTTTTCTTCGAATCCATGGCTCCAAGTAGGCGTAGCATTAGGAATTATGTCAAAAATCATGAGAAAAATAAGGCGAAAGAAAAAGTTGTGGAAGAGAAAAATGAAATCGATGACGAACAATCAACTATGTCGGAAGATGACTTAATGAAATTCTTAGACTTAGGAAATTTACCAACCGACACGATCTTGAAAAACGCTGAACCTCACGAACGTCCTGAGGATTGCCCTGTTGGTTGGGTGGTTCTTTATGAATACCCTTTCAAAATAGGTCTTAGGTTACCTTTTCCGGCCATAGCTAGGGAACTACTTCAAGCTTTTCAAATTAGTTCTGGCCAAGTAATGCCCCAGGTCTGGAGAGTTCTTAGCGTCATTGACAGGGTCACGTCCAACTGGGATAAACCTTTTAATCTTCAAGATCTACTGTACTGCTATGAAATTAGGGTTAAAGGAAAGAATAGGATAGCTTTGCATGTCAGGGCGAAAAGAAACGCATTGGTCGAAGGGGTTCCGTCGAATGACAGAGGATGGAAGGGTCGTTATATCTTTGTGAAAAAATCGTCTCTTGGCGAGTTAGGGAAATTCTTGATCGGAGGCTGGAACATGAAAGGTTCGTGAATTTTACTTACGATTTTCTTAACGTCATGATGTTAACATTGTCCTTACGTCATCCTTCTCGCAGGTCTGGATCCAAAATTGTTCGTTCCTAGAGAGGAGTCGGAACAGAGGTGCACTACGTTCTTAGAGTATAGTGTGGAGGATCGTTCATTCAAGAAAGTATCAAACGTCGACCAAGGCAGCTGTTCTTCAATGGCTTCTGGTAAACTTCGTTACTTCTAAATCGTTACATACTGTTTATATAATTGATTGCTAATGCGCTTTGCTCCTTTACGACATAATCTTCACAATCTAGGTAGAGGGGGTCTCTGGACAGTCAAGCTCTCATTGACCTTCTCCAGAAGAGAAAGAGAGAAACGGATCATTCTGCTGCATCGTCCACCACGTCGTCTGGTAAACAGCTACCCCACGAAGTTGTTCACGTTGGAGATGATGACGCTGCTGTGCAACAACAAAAAGTTCGTAAGCTTGAATTTTCTGCCCCTCCTGTCAAGGAGGGACCATCGCACTCTGTGACGTTTCCTAACGAGTTCATGTCGTCCAACAAGTCGTTCTGGCCTGAGGCGGAGAAACTTCTTTTTCATGGAGCTAAGGATCGCCTGCGGGACCGTCCTATGCCGGGTCTGATGTCAGAGGGTTTGGAGATGATTTTCCAGGTATGAATACGATTTATACCACTGCAGACGTCGCATGCTAATAACGGTCGTTTGACTACAATCTTTTGTTTATCAGGCATCACAGCACTTCCTGATGGTTAAGAAGGAGATGTCAAGCCTTTACCGAAGCCATCAAGTGATGAAAGCAAGGGTAGAGAAAAATGAAGCAGCAATGAAAGACAAGGATGTAGAAATAAAGAAGATTAAGCTTGAGAAGCTGGAAATGAATGAAGCTTTGAAGAAGAATGGAGAAGAACTAGAAAATCTGAGGAAGCAGTTTGCGGATGTTGAGGAGGTGTCGAAGATTGAAATTGAAGCGTTGCAAGCACAAGTTGCAGCGCAGAAGAATGAATTGGACTTAATAGAAGCTGAGGTAACCACGACAGTCAGAGCCAAACTCATGTATCAATACATGATGAAGCGTACAGCGTCATGGGATCCTCAAAAAGAGATTGACTTGTACCTGAAATGGGTAGGTTCAATGAAGGACTTAGCAGATCCGGGCGATATGAACCTGGCGACAGTGGAATCTTCTGCGAACGTTGTCCAACAAGAGGATGCCATCTTTGTCACTAGCGCAACGCTGATGGCGTCTGACTTACCTCAAGGCGACAACTTAGAGAAGGAGGTCATACCTGAAGTTCAAGCGTCAGAGAAGTCTGCTGATGACACCATGAACGATGCTCCTGGCGTTTAGCCATTTAAAACTTTAGACTTTTGTTCAAAAACAATGGATCTTTTGGGTTATTCGTATGAATAACCAAACTTATGTAGTTTTAATCTTTTGACCATTCATGGGAATGGTGTGACGTTGTTCTCTATGCAATTAATCTTTTGAAACTTACATCGTGCCATTTTCTGGCGTTTACGTACGGTGATCAGGCGCTTTGGGAGCCTTTCTCCGTCGTATCGGTTAGATTTCATAAAAATGAAATTGATTATGTATAAAACACATTTACTTACTTGTTTTGAGCAGGTTGTGCGTTTACGATGCTGTTAGACTTTTGTGAATGACATTGAGATCTTATGACGTTTGTAACAGTGTATGATGCGAATGTAACTTTATTGACGTTGTTTGAAATGCTTTGTCATTCAGGTTGACTTATTATTCAGACAATAACTGCTGGTCGCTTCGTATGAACGTCGCGATCTTATTGAAAACTACGAAAAATCCTGTAAAACGAAACACACAGTAATGTTCTGTCGTTGATATTTCAACAACTCTGCGATGACATGTTCATCACTTATTGAATACAATATAAAAAGTAAAGTGTCACTTAGCTAGAAGAAATATTTTTGAGATGGACAGCGTTCCAACTGCGTGGGACCATGGTTCCGTCGCGTCGGACTAACTGGTAAGCGCCATTGCCAACAACCTTGCTGATTTGATAGGGGCCTTCCCACTTTGGACCTAATTTACCTGCGTTGGGCTCTTGTGTGTTCTGGAAGACCTTCCTTAACACCCAGTCGCCTTCAGTGAACGACTTAGCTTGTACGTTTTTGTTGAAACTCCTTGCGACAATCTGCTGCTGCGCTGCCATGCGTACCAATGCTGCGTCTCGCAATTCCTCTATGGTATCTAGGTCGCTGATTAATTCGTCACGATTGTGATGCTCCGTCATCAGGCCATACCTGACAGTTGGAATACTTACCTCGGCTGGTAGGGCTGCCTCGCAGCCATAAACCAGTGAGAAGGGTGTTTGTCCAGTCGCAGTGCGTGGCGTCGTGCGATTTGCCCACAAGATGGCTGGCAATGGTTCTGCCCATTTTCCTTTCTTAGCAGTGAGACGTTTCTTCAATGTGTCTATGACAGTCTTGTTGCTGGACTCAGCTTGTCCATTGGCCTGAGGATATCTGGTCGTTGATGTCAGCAATGTGATATTCCACTCGTCGCAGAAGTGCTTTGTTTTATCGCGGATAAATTGCGACCCATTGTCGCATATAATTTCTGACGGGACACCAAACCTGCAAATAATGTTAGTATGCATAAAAGAAATTACCTCCTTGTCGCGTACCTGTTGGAAGGAATCTGCCTCTATCCACTTAGAAAAATAATCTGTTACTGCTAACATAAAGACCTTCTGTCCTGGGGCTGGAGGTAGTTTACCAACTATGTCCATTCCCCATTTCATAAAAGGCCAAGGAGTTAAAGTTGGATGCAGAATTTCACAAGGTTTGTGCGTCATACATGCGTGTCGCTGACAACTGTCACATTTGGTGACGCACCTGATTGCGTCTTGCTTTATCGTTGGCCAATAATAGCCCATTCTCAATGCTGTATTGGATAGGCTGCGTCCTCCAGAATGGTTTCCACACGTCCCTTCATGCAGATCTTTCAAGACTTGCCCCCATTGGTACTTCTCTAGGCAACGCAGATACGGCCCAGCGACGGACTTTTGAATAGCACTCCTTGAATGATGACATATCTAGATGCTTTGAAGCGAACTCGACGCGCTTCTGCTCTGTCTTCTGGGAGTATATCGTTAGTTAAATAGTCGTAAATAGGTTTTGTCCAACTAGCATTTACCTCGTCACTTGCAGGGATGCCATCGTTGGTTTCGTCAACATTGTCGTCCGCTGACTCATCGTCATTCGTCGCTGGATCATCGTTATCATTTGCTCGGTCCTCGTCGTTGCTGCTGATTGCTGCGACGATGTCCGTAACATCATTGGACTTACTTATTGCTGGCGTTGCAAGATGGATGATAGGGACAGAAGTGAACGACTCGTCTCTTAGGGACGATCCTAAGTTGGCCAACGCATCTGCTTGCGTGTTCTGGTCCTTGTGCGACTTCCAAGTAGAGTGCCATTTTGGAATCCTTAGCGGCAAATTCGCCTTTGAGTTGACTGACTATTACCAGTGAATCGCTTTAGATCTTCAACGCTTTTGCCCCCAAGTCGCTTGCTAGGGTCATGCCTGCGATTAACGCCTCGTATTCAGCTTTGTTACTGACATGACCTTGTGGCGACTTTAGGACAGCACCTAGACCTGCACCACGGAAATTGGAGATCCGACAACAAACAAAATCCAAGCATCATTACTGACATGATTGGTTCGGGCGACTTCGTCTTCAGCGATTTTCTCCAGTTCTGGACTAAAGTCTGCCACAAAATCAGCCAGGGCTTGTGAGTTAATCGCGGTTCTTGGTAGGTGTAGACACATAATTGTGTCTCCCCATTTAAGGATCCAATGATGAAACATAACGCGGCATTAGTTGGCGTGACCCAACGGAAGAGCAATCTAAAGAACCATTCTAAAATGTGTTTCGAAATGATATTCTAAAGCCCAATTAATTGTTCATGATGATTAATTATATTTCAAGCCCATAAAATATTTTAAATCCATTTTAAAAGCCTAATCAAATATTTATTAATTTAATAGATATATTTAAAAATATTTTATTATCTTTGATAAATAAATAAAATTTTTAATTCGTAAAATTCCATCTCCGGAATTTTAGGGATAAAAAAGTATCTTCGAAAGACGCGCAATGGAATATGCTCGAATATTCCAGAATATGCACCGGACGCGGGGGTTACGCTCAGCGCGCCACGTGCGTCCAGCACATTGGCCATATCGCGTTAGGCGTGCCAATGAGCGTCTGACACGTAGGTTTTGTGACTCACACCGAGACCTGCGCCTGACGCAAGTCTTGTGTGAGACGCAACCTTATTTTCTATCTTTTCAAAAACACGTTGACACGTGCCTAAGTCTGATTGGGCTGGCTGCGTCAGGCTCACCAATGTGCGCCTGCCACGTAGGCATGCGCCTGGCGCAGGGCGTGCGTGGGGCGCACGCTTTCTTTTCTCTATAAATACGTGTGATTTCTTGAATTACGGACGGCTTTTCTTATCATTATTCCACGAATACAAAAACTTTCGAATACTCCGAAATACACTTGGAATACTCAAATACATTCAAATACTTTCAATATCTCAAATACTTTCGCACTGCGTTCTTGGTTCCACGATTGCTCCGCCTAAAGATCGTTGCGCTCCTCAATCTAAACCGCATAGGTATAATCCTGAGGGTCCTTGAATCAATTATTTTTATATTGAAGTTACTAGTCGTTTGTTTCATGATGTAGATCTTTGGTATAAAATTGCTCTACTGTATATTCTAACCTCTTTTCACTTTCTTCTTATTTATTTTTCTATACTATTACATGCCTGCCTGATCATTCTATACATATTATATGAATGTCCTGTTTCAATGCTTTTATCACCCACATGTTATTGCTAATCAAAGACTTAAAGAACTGTTCTAACATTAATCAGATTGATTTGGGCAACCAGTTAGGTTCCCTGTAAATTGATTGCATAATAACATGTCACTAAAAAAATAGTCTTTTTATGTGTTTCCTGAACCAACTTAGACTAATTATTTTTAGGGTGCTTAAAACATTTTATGATTATTCTTTGGCATAAACTTTGTAATAAATCGATATTTAGTAGAGGCCAGCAATGGGCGAATGTGGTTCATTATGACTATATTCGTACCCTCACCCCCGAACTCAATCTTTGGTTCATTTTGACCATCTATGGAGTCAGGACGGGGAAATCTACGTTGGATAATTTGTCCCTATGTTTTTACCATATCCAATTAGGTTTATGAATCTTCCTAAAAAGAATTATTGGCGACTTCTTTCAATACAAAACAATTTTCAATAAAACCCTAACAGTGGGGTAGTCAAATCAAATACGCGCTCACACCGCGTAGGCAAAGTAAAAACACGCCTACAATTTGGCGACTTCACTGGGGAGGATTTTAAAAAATTAATTTTTTTAAATGAGTGGGTGAAACTTGAAAAATACGATTCATTTTTATTTTTATGCCTTAGAATAATATACAGTTTTGCATATGCATGGCTACTGTTCAGCCACCATAAGGACAATTTACCTTGCCTCATTAGCACATGTTCAATGTGTGAGGTCACCCCCGGGGGTTTGCGCTTTGTCCTTCCAAAAAGCTTCCTGAGCGATAGTGTTGGATCTTAGTCATAAGCAAACCTACCCAACTATGGCATTGTTTTCTTGTTTCTGACTTGAGACTGGAGTGCGTCTTACACGTGGCCACCTCTTTATGCAGGGGTACGAAGCGTGGGATCAATCTCTTAGTCATAGACCCTTTCAGCCTTAACCTAAACTTGACCAATAGTTGAATGTAGAACTGGACTTTAGGTTGAGAACTTTTGCATCCAAGTTACCTGACATTTATGTGTGATTGCAATTTTTTGCCTGCTAATATGCTTTACGCCCGAAATTATTGCATATCGCGTCAAACAAATAAGAAAAAATTCGTCAATCGACCAATTCGTCGCCTAAATCCCCGAAAAACGTGTCGGGGAATAGTGCGCCAAGCGCATTGAGTTGCGCCTGGCGCACCACTCCTGCGCCGCGCGCAGCAATGCTGCGCGGCACGCAGTCTGTGCATCGCACGCTTTTCGTCAATTTAGCAGTCATAATTGTCGGTCCTATGTTCAGTCCTATGTGCGTCTGTCTGTCTGCATTCGCGTAATTTGGTCATTTAGGCTTATCACCTAATTCAGCATATAAAAATCAGTCTTTTCATGCAAGGTTAAGCCTGTCCAAAAAAAATTCATCTAAAGTGGTCGTTATAGAGTTAGAGTTGTCATGCATGTCTACCTCTTCCCACTTTCTCCCTGCTGTTCAACTAATCTTCCCTATCAATCTTACCTTACCATATTCAATCAAATTTCAAAATCTTACATTTTTTCAAAATCAATCCTACACTCTCTTCTATTCTAATCTTTTTTAAAAACATTTACAAATCATAATTATGCACGACATTGACAAAAATATTTTCAAAACCAATCCATCATCTTTTCCTAACAAAAGATAAAACAAGGGGTTCCTTTCAAAAATGAATTTCGAAAATTCAAAGCCCAGTCCAAACACCTTCATTCAATTCAATCAACCAAATTCAATCCAATTCACTCGCATTCATTCTAGGCCCATATGCATTACAGTCCACTTTGCATTCATTTAGGCCCATGTGCATTTCAGTCCATACAATCACTAGCATTGAGTCGATCTTAGGCCCATGTGCATTTCAGTCCATACATTCACTAGCATTGAGTCGATCTTAGGCCCATGTGCATTTCAGTCCATACATTCACTAGCATTGAGTCGATCTTAGGCCCATATAAGTCTAGTTCATTTCAAAATCTAGGCCCATCTGCATCTTTATGTGAAGTCTAGTCCAAATCTATCCTTAATCAATTCCAATCTAAGTCTAAGTCTAGTCCAATCCAATTCTTAGGTCCATTTAGGCCCAATTCATTCCCTAGGTCTAGTTTGTATTATATGCAAACCCTAGTCAGTCTTCGGACTATAAAGTCAGTCTATGGACTATAAAAGCCCAGTCTTAGGACTATAAAGCCAGTCTATGGACTATAAAAGCCCAGTCTTAGGACAATAAAAGTTAGTCTACGGACTATAAAAGCTCAGTCTTAGGACTATAAAGTCAGTCTACGGACTATAAAAGCTCAGTCTTAGGACTATAAAGTCAGTCTACGGACTATAAAAGGCCAGTCTTAGGACTATAAAATTTCCCTACATCTAGTCTACATTATATAAGTTTAGTCTTAGGACTATAAAGTCAGTCTACGGACTATAAAAGGCCAGTCTTAGGACTATCAAATTTCCCTACATCTAGTCTACATTATATAAGTTCAGTCTTAGGACTATAAAGTTTCCCTAGGTCTAGTTTGCATCATACGTAACCCTAGTCAGTTTACGGACTATAAAAGTCAAGTCTACGGACTATAAAAGTCATCCCTTAAGTCTAATCATTCAATTTCCTTGCATAGTCCAGTTCAGTCCACATCTGCATATGCATATAGTTAGGCCCATATAGCCATCATAACCATAATCATACCCAATTCTAATCATTTCCCATTTCCACCTCCATTTTTCATTTCCACTTTCATCTTCATTTCTTATCTCCATTTCTCCATCCCTCATTTCTATTTCTCATTTTAAAAGCATCATTTCTAAAAATTTACGAGGTCCATTCAATTTCTGTTCAGGACGGATCGTGAGATTATAACTTGGGAACGCCCGACAGAGAGGATACAAGGTCAACCTACTCCTAGACTCGTTAAACGCATCCTCACATTTTTAGACGAATCCTCCGATTCTTCCGAATCATCATCAGAAATGGGAGACACTAATGAACAGCTCAGTGCCATTATGGCTCAACTCACACTGATGAACTCTCGTCTTGAGGAACAAGACAAAGAGATCAAGGCACTAAGGGAGAAGCTCACTGAAGAGGACGAGCAAGGCGACACTCCACCACCATTCAAAACCAACACAGATTTGCGGTTTGAATAACTCGAGCAATTGATCCAGTCAATTCTTGCGCTTGAGGGTCAGGCTCATGGCCATGACATCATTAATCCTGAACTGAGGGAAAAACTCCCTAAAAAGGTAAGATTGGGTGACCTCCCAAAATTCAAGGGGGTCGAAGACCTAGATGACCACTTGAGAGCTTTCTCCATCTCTATGGCTCTCAAGGGCATGAGCAAGGACCTGTTTACTTTTGTCTTTCCTTTAACCTTGGATGCACATCCATCCAAGTGGTTCAGATCATTGAACAAAGCTAAGCTGAACGATTGGGACTACATCAGAGAAGAGTTCCACAAGCAATACATCTACAATACTCAGCTTCCCATTGGCCTTCTTGAGTTGGAATTAACTAAGCAGAATTCCAACGAAGACTTTGTCACCTTCCTTAACATATGGAGGTAAAAAGCTGCGCAAATGACTAACAGGCCATCCCAAGAGGATCAAGTCCGATTGGTGATCCGTAACCTGCAGCCCAAGTATGGGGACCATATTAAGTTCCAACCCATAGAGTCTTTCACGAAGCTCTATAAGGTTGGCCTGCTGATTGAAGAAGAGGTACAGGCCAACAAGAACAAGGGCTCTAACAACAACAATTCTTTCAAGAAGAGTAGTAGTAACCCTTCTAGCTCTAATGTCAATGCCCTAACTACTGAAAAGGGAGGTTATCAAAAGCCTCAACGAACATTCACTCCATTGGGCATGACTCTAGAAGAAGCCTTTACTAGGCTTCATGCAAGAGGAGCAATACAGCCTATCGGTCCCACTCCAGACCCTGCACCTGAAAATAGGCACAAGAAGTGGAACCCTAATGCCTATTGTAAGTACCACCGAGGGAATGGACACCCAACATCTACGTGTTGGGCCTTAAGGAATACTCTGCAAGACATGGTTGAAAGTGGCAGACTTCCGATCCCGCCGGCAGCAAAAGTCAATAACAACAGCAACCCCTTGGGAATAATCTCAACAGTGCAGGAGGCTTAGTCATTTAATGCTAGTTTTCTAGGTTGAGTCGGAGAGTCCCACCCCTAGCTCCTTCATTTCCTTTTTTGTCGAGTCTATGTCATTTAGGTTTTTATTTCTAATAAGCCTTAATCTATTTATTTCTAACTAATAAAAGAATTTCATTTTCATTTTCATTTTCATTGGCCTTCCATCATTTTATTTATGCTTCTAATTCAATGATGAAACTCAAATCACCTAATGAACTTGACTAATGATAATAAAAAGATATCTAAAAAAAAAGATTTTGAAAATAAAAAAGGACTTATTTTGGATCATGAGTTATTCCCCTCTCCCTTCCATTACCTTTCATAAGCCATCCACATACAATCAAAAATCCTTTAAACCATCATCTCCATTAACCAAACAATCCCTTCAACAGCAAAGCTCCACAAACAACCTTCAAACCTTCCATTACCCTAAACCAATAGCTTGTGTGCAAGCCCTACTACAGAAAAGATCAATGCCAGGCAAAATAAAATAGTGAAAAAAAATTCAAAGTGCAAAAAAATGAAAAAAGCAA
The DNA here is from genome assembly GCA_947648045.1 of Beta corolliflora. Taxonomy (NCBI): domain Eukaryota; kingdom Viridiplantae; phylum Streptophyta; class Magnoliopsida; order Caryophyllales; family Amaranthaceae; genus Beta; species Beta corolliflora. The sequence goes on from CANSZD010003989.1 coordinate 256,048, forward strand.
AAACGCACAGGACAAAAAGAAAAGATTCAAAAAGAAAGAGCCAAAGGCAAATAAAAAAAGTCAAGTTAGGGGGCTTGCACACAAGTTCTACCCCTCATTCAAATCCCTTCGATTCATCAAACCTTTAATCCATATAATCCAAATTCATAATCCTTTCATCAATCCTAACTCCTTCTCCAAGGTATGTCCAAGCCCGCTAGGTTGAAAACCCGAAAGGGCGGCCTAGGCAAAAGTTAGGGCACCAAAAAAAAAAAAAAAAAAAAAAAAAAAAATATATATATATATATATATATATATATATATATCAGATCTAGAACTACGAATGGTCTGATTCCGCAAGGATACGTAGGAATCCTCATCTCGAGGTCCGACCGCTTCAATAAAATAAATTAGTCATGGTCTAATGATTTGACTTTCTAGAGTTCAGGAGAATAATCTCTTTCTAGATCCCGACATAGACTCGAGTCTGAACCTAGCCTCGTTAAAGCCTTTTCCCACCTACATTTATTTAAGTCACAAATTCAATCTTTTTATTTTTCAATCCAAGCTCTCCTTTTTCCCGAAGGACTCTCCGACAATTCCATGGTCTCTGGCGATACTTGACTTTGCCCATATCAATTTCCCAAAGAAGAATCCCCAGTGCAATCCCCAGTGAAAACTTTCAATGTTCAAGACATAGCAACTACATTTCAATATCAGATCAAGTACATTTCAATCAAGGCTCAAGCCTAATTTAAGGCAAGCTCACCCAAAGTGGAGGCTTCCTACGTGTGGTGGTTCCTCCAATTCAAATCAAACTCCCGAAAAGTTGTAATCCGCGGACCTCGTTTACGGACCCCGACTATTTACTAAAAACAGTTTTCGAAAATCATTCTATTCTATTTCTGATCATTCTATCTTTCTACATATCCAGATCTCCTAACCTTGCAAAATCCTAACCTTGCATTGCGTTACATACATCATAGTCTTGCATAACCCTGACCTTGCATGACGTGTCATCTTTCTTAGCTTTGCATAACCTTAATCCTTGCATAGCGTCTCATGCATCCTAAAAGAGTCTAAGTTTGCATTTTTGCATCATTATGTGCTTATCTGAGTTGTTTGCACCTATCTGCTAACATCTTCTTCTGCAGGTAATCAGATTGCTTGTAGTTATTATCCTGCATACTAACTTTGTTTTGCAGAGACCGGCGGTTATAGATCAGTTCTAAACTGCACAGCGTTTAAAATCGTTCTCCGTCCCGACACCGTATACTTTGACTATTGGTTTCCTGAACCTCAGTCAAAGTGGGGGCTTCTGTACACACATAATCGTCTCTCCCCATTTAAGGATCCAATGATGAAACATACCGCGGCATTAGTTGGCGTGACCCAACGGAAGAGCAATCTAAAGAACCATTCTAAAATGTGTCTCGAAATGATATTCTAAAGCCCAATTAATTGTTCATGATGATTAATTGTATTTCAAGCCCATAAAATATTTTAAATCCATTTTAATAGCCCAATCAAATATTTATTATTTTAATAGATATGTTTCATTAATATTTTATTATCTTTGATAAATAAATAAGATTTTTAATCCGTAAAATTCCATCTCCGGAATTTTAGGGATAAAAAAGTATCTTCGAAAGACGCGCAATGGATTATGCTCGAATATTCCAGAATATCCGCCAGACGCAGGGGCTGCGCTCAGCGCGCCACGTGCGTCCAGCACATTAGCCATATCGTGTCAGGCGTGCCAATGAGCGTCTGACACGTAGGTTTTGTGACTCACACAGAGACCTGCGCCTGACGCAAGTCTTGTGTGAGACGCAACCTTATTTTCTATCTTTTCAAAAACGTGTTGACACGTGCCTAAAACTGATTGGGCTGGCTGTGTCAGGCTCACCAATGTGCGCCTGACGCGTGTTAGTGCGCCTGCCACGTAGGCCTGCGCCTGGCGCAGGGCGTGCGTGGGGCGCACACTTTCTTTTCTCTATAAATACGCGTGATTTCTTGAATTACGGACGGCTTTTCATATCATTATTCCACGAATACAAAAACTTCCGAATACTCCGAAATACACTTGGAATACTCAAATACATTCAAATACTTTTAATATCTCAAATACTTTCACACTGCGTTCTTGGTTCCACGATTGCTCCACCTAAAGATCGTTGCGCTCCTCAATCTAAACCGCATAGGTATAATCCTGAGGGTCCTTGAATCAATTATTTTTATATTGAAGTTACTAATCGTTTGTTTCATGATGTAGATCTTTGGTATAAAATCGCTCTACTGTATATTCTAACCTCTTTTCTCTTTCTTTTTATTTATTTTTCTATACTATTACATGCCTGCCTGATCATTCTATACATATTATATGATTGTCCTGTTTCAATGCTTTTATCACCCACATGTTATTATTGCTAATCAAAGACCTAAAGAACTGTTCTAACATTAATCAGATTAATTTGGACAACCTGTTAGGTTCCCTGTAAATTGATTGCATAATAACATGTCACTAAAAAAATAGTCTTTTTATGTGTTTCCTGAACCAACTTAGACTAATTATTTTTAGGGTGCTTAAAACATTATATGATTATTCTTTAGCATAAAATCTGTAATGAATCGATATTTAGTAGAGGCCAGCAATGGGCGAATGTGGTTCATTATGACTATATTCGTACCCTTACCCCCGAACTCAATCTTTGGTTCATTTTGACCATCTATGGAGTCAGGACGGGGAAATCTACATTGGATAATTTGTCCCTATGTTTTTCCCATATCCAATTAGGTTTATGATTCTTCCTAAAAAGAATTGTTGGCGACTTTTTTCAATACAAATAATTTTCAATAAAACCTTAACAGTGGGGAAATCTATAAGGATTTGATTGTAACCGAAGTATGCGTCCATAAACGTCACGAGCTCGTGCCATGCTGTCGCGTCGACCATTGCATCTATGTGGGGAAGTGGGAATGGATCTTTGGGACAGGCCTTATTAAGGTCTGTGAAGTCAATGCTGACTCTCCACTTGCCATTCTTCTTACTGACAACAACAACGTTAGCTAACCAGTCAGGATATTTAACTTCGCGTACCTTACCTATGTCAATCAAGTTTTGCACTTCGTCGTTTATAATTTGATTGCGTTCAAGAGCGAATTTGCGTCGTTTCTACTTGACTGGCTTGTGCTCCGGATCGACGTTCAGTTTATGAGTAATAACGTCTGGACTTATACCTGTCATATCTTCATGCGACCAAGCAAAACAATCTTGGTTAGTCTGTAGAAAATTGATTACCTGGTTACGGAGTTCTGGCGACAAAGTCGCTCCAACGCGAACGACACGATCAGGAAAAGCTGGATCAAGCGCCACTTCATCTACATTCTGCTCATCTGGCGCGTCGGGCGCTGATCCGCTTGTTAATTGCTAGATGGACGCCTTGGCGGGCTTTAGCGACGAACTGTAACACTCTTGGGCAGCATGCTGCTCGCCCTTGATCTCTTGGACGCCCCATTTGGTAGGGAACTTGAGCGTCTGATGATATGTTGATGAAACTGCTTTCATTTTGTGGATCCAAGGCGTTCCCAAGATGACGTTGTAGGCAGAGGGATAATCCACGACGTTGAACCTCGTTGGCAGGTTGACTCCTTTGGCAAAAGTTGGCAGTGTGATCTCACCGACGGCTCGTCGCGCCTCTCGCCGAAAAACCGACTAAGACAAGTAGATCTTTTAGTTATATCCCTGTCACAAAGACCCATACCTTCGAGGGCATTTTTGAAGATGATGTTGGCTGAACTTCCGCCATCGACCAGCACTCGTCGTAGCAGGCAATTGCAGACGGTCAAAGAGATGACAAATCCATCGTGATGCTCCTCGTCGCACACGTCGTCGTCGTCGAAGGTGATAGATATCGCCTCTAGTTTGCGTTCATCATCTGACCTGCAAGATTTAGGAACAGTGGACGAGGGAGATCCCTCTCTAGCTAGCCTTTTGGCTGCTGAATATGTTAGTCCGCAAACGTCTGAACCACCAGAGATTACATTGATTACCTTGACGTGAGCAGGGGATGCAGACGGATTTGACTTGGAAGGATTTTTATCGAAGGACGCCTTCCCCTTGTCGCTGAGGAGATCTTGGAGGTGCCCTTTGTTCAGCATGAACGCGACCTCCCTTCGGAGCGCGATACACTCTTCTGTCTTGTGGCCATGGTCATGGTGGAACTGACACCACTTAGTCTGGTCCTTTTGAGCGTTTGGACGATCGCTCTTCCTCGACCATCGGACAGGGGCTCCGATCTTTGTTAACGCGTTGACGACACCTCCGACGTCGACGGAGAATCCATAAGATCCAATGTTAGGATATGACGGTTGATCCGCCTTAACCTCAGAACCTGCTTTTTCGATTACATCGTTAACATTGTGTACCTGATTAGGACGACTATAGGGATGATTCCGCCAATTGTTCTTCTTGGGTCGAAGGCGTTGCGATCGCTCGTGCTCTCCGACACATGGCGAGTGGAGATGGTGTTGAGGATGGCATCGTCTTCTTCCAAGCGCATCTGAGCCAACGCCCTTGATTTCACCTCTTCGAACGTGGAACACGGATACTTTGTTAGACGATTGTACAGCTTCGACCGGAGGATGAGACCTTTCCTGAAACATTCATTAGCAGTCTTAGTGTCAAGGTCTTTAATGCAAATCATTTCTTTATTAAAGCGATTATAATAATCGCGAATAGATTCTCCTGGCCCTTGGACAATGCCATAGAAGGTAGAGAAATTGCTGATGCTGCCGGGCTTGAGGGATCCAAGGCATTTGAGAGCTGGCCCGGTCAAGGTAGCCCCGAAGGACTTGCACATGCAAGCTTTAACGAGATGCCACGGGATGGACGCCTGCCACATTCTTTGCTTGTACAGAGCGACGTGCTCAGTAGGGTCGGTTGATCCATCATATGTGGCAGTCAGGGAAGGTAAATTGAGCTTCTTCGGCAGCGACGCTTTGGAAATCTTCTCAACGAACGGAGAAGCTGCATATCCGTCTCGGTGCTCGATGACGCTGGGCGTGGGCGCTCCGGGGAGTTGAGACATGAGCTTCATCAGGTGCCGATTCTGCTTCTCGATCAGGATTATCCGCTTCGCCATGAGATCTTCATCTCCATTCACGGGGGTCTTTTCAAGGTTACCTCCGCCTTGATCGTTGAAAGGGGCTCCGTCTAGGAAACCTTCATCATCTTCTGACACGGTGCTCTCGGAATCAGTGAGGGGTGCATGACGGAAATGCGTCTGCACTGAAGCGACGTCGGGCCTTGGACGCTTTCGTCGAGGCCTATTCTTCTTGTAACTTTTGAATCTTTTCTTGCGACGACGAGAAATCAGAGGACAGTTGTTCGTTGGCCTTTTTCATTTCGGCCATTTCTGCCTTTATTTGATCATAGAGCTTCTACATTTCGCCAGTGTTCATTGGTGCGGCCATTTCGAGAGAATTGGAAGAAAGTGATTGATCTGGCTGTGGCCCCACGGTGGACGCCAAATTGTTTATGCTGATTCTCGCCTAAGCGACGAGATACGATTTGGGACGACGACAACCAGATTTATACGATGCATGCCATGCAAATATGAGAGGAATAAAAAGGGGAAACGACACAAAGGAGTGTTGACGCGGAAAAACCCCAATGAAGGTGGGTAAAAAACCGCTGGTGGATGAGAGTCCACCAATCCACTATATGCAATCGTCACTCAGAGTGAATGACAATCAATACAACCTAGTTTATTTGATCTAAGTACAAGAATTGTTTATTCGAATGAAAGTTAGAAAGATACTGGAAATACAAAGTGTGAATAATCTCATAATGATGGCTGTAGTGCGTAAGTTTTTGTATGGGACTTGTGTTTTTTTTTCCTTGCAACTTAAATGTCCTTTTATAGCCATGATCCAGCTGCAACGTGCATCCTAGGATCTCGGAGGTAGCTACGGAGGATCTCCGTGCAATCCCAACTGAATTCCTATCCTTGTGCCACTCTATTTTGACTTCAGTCTCCAACGGTAACTTAGTAAACAACATAGTAGCCACACCTTCCCTATTCTTCGGACATCAGTTGAACCCTTGACTTAGTCATAACGTCAACGTCTGGCCTGGATGTGTCAGCGTCTTTGTTTCATTGCGTAAATGCCAACCTGAAATTTTAGCCATAACATGGGGTTTCGTTTATTAATTAGCAGCACACAACTGCACAAGTACCATGCCGATTGAAAGATATGATCTTGAGCTCAAGTTGGGGAGTTTTGTACTTGGAAGTTAAGGCCCTATTATATTGTACACTTATGGGCTGTGGACCAAAATATCAAAAAGTTTTCATGCTAAACTAGATCTTACTTATGTCTATTTAGTTAGGCATGGTCCAATTAAAAGTGTTATCTTTATCCGATAACTTGCCATAAACCAATGAGATACACGAGATAAGAAAAACAACAAGTTTAAACTATTAATTATGTTAGGTTGTTAATTAAATAACAAAATAAAGAATGGCAAGACCAAAGTTGTCTGTAGCAGCTCCAAAAAATATTTTTTAATTATTGAAAAATTGAATTGTTTGTTATAATACAAATTAAGTTGGTAAGTGGTAAGTTGATAACTCATTTAAAGTAGCAAAACATCATATGAGGTTCTGTTTGATTCAACTTATTTTGACTCATCTTATCTTATCTGAACTTATCTAATCTTATCTGAACTCATCTTATCTTATCTCAACTTATCTTATCTTAACTTATCTATCTTATTAGAACTTATCTTATCTTATCTGAACTTATATTATAGTTTATTGTGTTATCTAACATAGTTAATCTAATTTATTCAACATATTTTATCTGAACTTATCTTATCTTTTTTTTTCTGAAATAAGTTAAAATAAGTTGAACAGGACAAAGCCTCAATAGGCGAATTATATAGGTCGAGTTGAGCAATAGAGCAAGCAGAAGTTTACAAACTCGAGTTGCACTATAGCCTATAAATATAGTTTAACAAACTTGAGTCGAGTAAGGGTATTATCTCAAACATGAGCATTTTTTACAGAAAGCTTAGAATATTTTTTAAGTCATCCTGAAGATAATCCATACATAGTATCTCCAAACTAATCAATATCATATAAATAAAGCAGAGTACAAAAGTCAGCTCACGAGGTCGCAACATTTGGCGTTCTCATTGGATGCCATGTTATTTCACTAGGAACAATACAAGAGGGGGGGTGAATTGTATGTGTTGATATAAACGTAACTTTTTGCGGAATTTTGAACTTAAACAAAGAAACAAGCTAAAGGAACACAAGGGATTTTTACGAGGAAAAACTTCTTGGGCCCAACAAGAAGAAACAACCTCGACCACTAGGGATTTTAAACTCAACACTTTCACTAATTAGGCCAAACAACTTTGTTACAACCTAATTCTACTCACGAGCCACACCTTGAGTTCCTAAACTTAAGTTCCTGAACAACTATTCCCTTAACAGTTGTTCCTCTCAACTTCACTTGAAGTTTTCTCACTTTAACTCGCTTCACTCAAAGCTTTCTCTCTTACAGAATTTTACTCAAAGTCCCCTTACCCAAAAACCCAAAATACAATTGATCAAATAAACTTAGTGGAATTAGAGTAAGAAGAGCAAAGAACAAATGGCTTTTATGAGAGAATGAAGGCACTGACACTTTACTTAGTTAAACTCACTAATTCACTTGGTCAGACACAAATTGGAACTTCATTAGACACTAGTATTTATAGTGGTAATAACTTAGAACGTGGGATTAAAACATGTGTTAGTGGTAAAACCATTATCCCATGATGTTTCTTACTTGGAGGAACACGTTCCTCTTTAAACCCATGATCTCCATGATCACTGTTAAACGTGGGAGATAAACATGTTACTGCTCCCTTAATTTTAGCAACCACTTAAAGCATTAAATCGAAAATCTGATTTAATTAAAAAAACATTTTAATTAATAAAACCAAAATAAAATCCTTTTACCAAAAATATTATCTTTAAAATATTTTCCATAAAATCCGAAAAGGATATTTATTATCTTTATAAAAATACAATCTTTTCCTTAAAAAGATTTTCCTTAAAATCAAATTTTTCCTTAAATAAAACGGTTACCTAGAATCTAGGCATAAATTACTCAACAGACATATTAAACCGTTGTACTGCTTCACCCTAGGTCTAGTTCTTTTAATAGTTAGTTCCTTTAACTTATTAGTTAAGCGTCAGTTCGTCTATTCCTTACAAAGGAACAAACGATCATTCTCATTCTAAATTGCCACAATTCCTTACCTTACTCGTTCCTTTACATTGGAACTAGAAACAAAAAGCCTCTCTTTAATCTTCTTGCTCCAATGCTGCTCCAGTACCAAATCTTTGAACATCTTCACTTAGTCTTCAAAATCCAAACTTGATTTCTTCTTTGACTTAGTATTCTTTTTGTTCCTTTCATTGATACCTTGAAATTCATTCACTTAAACAACTTGTTAGTCCAATACTTAGTTTGCATCATTGTTCCTTTGTCATCATCAAAACTAGGGTTCAACAATTTTCCCCTTTTTGATGATGAAAACAAAGTTACAAACTAAGTAAGTTGACAAAAATGAAAAGAGAAATGATAAAGATAAAATAATAATTCTTATAATTTAATTTAGGCAGATTAAGGATTTAAATTTTTCATTTTTTATAGTTTTTCAATTTTTCAGTTTTCATTTTTGTCAACTTACTTAGTTTGTTCCTTATCTTTTTCCCCTTTGTCATCGTTAAAAAGATCAAACTCTTGGTGATTTTGGAAAGACTAATTTTACAAGACCTTTGGACCATTAACAAGCACCAAAAAAATGGTTAAGTTAGGAATTTCAAAGGTTAGACTTGCTCAAACAGTAATCACATAATACTAGTCATTCCTAGTAAGAAATTATGCAATCAAATCACAAACGAAAACAAATATAGCAAAAGTCATTATATTCATAGCACTTGTTCCATGAAAGTACAAAAGAGAAAAAAAAAGAAAAGAAAAGAAACAAAAGCTAAGGGCCCGTTCGTTATCGTTTTTTGTTTTTAGTTGTCAGTTTTTAAAATCATCATGTTCCCAATAAATTTGACTAATTTTTTATTCATTATAGGACATATATCATATAACTTTGAAAATCAAAAAACCAAAAAATAGAAAACCACAACAATACCGAACGAGCCCTAAGAGTTCCTGTTTCTTTAAGAGAAACAAGAACTAGATATTAGGAAGGGAACGGGAGTTGTGTTCCTCTACAACTTCTTCCACTACCACTTCTTCCAACTTCTTCATCACCTCTCCATGATGCCCATCAAGCTGTTGCTTCAAACTGTTAATGGCTTGGGCCATCATCTCCATGTTCTTTTGTTGTTCAATCACAGTCTCACTAAGGACTTTCATTAAACTCATCGTTTTATCAGTTTTAGCATCTAAAGTCCAGTGAAGGTGATTGTAAAACTTAATCATATGTTGAGCAGGGAGACACACTTCATTAACCCAACCAAAATCATCCGAATGAACTTATTCCTTTCCCTTAGAACCAGAGGCAGAGGATGGTTTAGGTGGAGGAACTGGGGTGTTTTCTTGTGATGGACCTGCTGTTCCTTTGAGAGAAACAGAAGGTGTGGTGGTGGTGTAAATGGCAGGAAAAAAGGTGGTTATGGTGGAAGGTCAGTGGATGTAGAGGAGAAAGGGTTTGGTTCTTTCATCTCAACCTTCAACTGTTCAAAACTGGAAGGAATAGAGAAGGATGAGGGAGAGATGGAAGGAATATCAGTGAGGGTTACTGGTATTTTTGGTGAGGATGGAGGAGTTAGTTCCTTAGGTGAAGTGTGATCATGTTCCTCTGCATCAGATAGGACTAATGGAGAGTCCTTATTTGAAGAAACATGGGCAGTTTTAGCAGTTTTCAACCTAGTGATATGTCTAACTCTTTTAGGAACAGGAGGGGAAGGCTTTTTGGCAATAGTTTTGCGCCTCTTGGGTTTCTGTTCCTTTGGTTCTGTAGGGGCAGGAACTTGTTCCTCCAGTATTACTTCCATTGATTCCTCTTCCACTGCCTTAGGCAGTTTTCTCTTGTGAGAGGAACTAGTAGCAATCCTCCCTTGAGTTAACACTCCATCTTGGACAGAAAGGTCCAAGCCATATAAGGTCTTTTTATTTAGAATATTACCTTGTTTTTATACCCAAGGTAGGCCAACCAGTAGTCTTAATCTTAAAGTGAGAAAGAAGAGAGGCGATCAATGCACCATAGCCAACTACATAGTGATTCTCAATGCAGTGAGTGAGATGTTGGATAAAGAGAGAAGGGAAGTTAATTTGAATGTGGTGGTCAAGGCAAAACATATAACACATATCTAAGAGACCAACCTCATTCCTCTTTTCAATTCGAGGAATGAGTGCTCTCCAAACAACATTAAACAAAATTTTGTGGAAAGGAGAGAGAAGTTGTGATTTATTTTGGTTTGGCCAGCAGTTCCCCCAAAGGATTCAACAATATCATCTTGGGAGGAATTTGGAAAGGCGACAGTTCCTTTCCTCTTGAAATATAGATCAGTCCCTTTGCAAGGAACTTCCCATATTTTCTCTAAAGTTTCTTGAGAAAATTTAATTTTCTTCCCCCTAAATTCAGTAGTACATACTCCATCAGTGTTGATGAAGGTTACACAAAACACATCCATAGCTAAAGGAACTAAGGCATTATTATATGCGGTTTTAAACAGGTATTTCATACCTTGTTCCTTTAGTATATCAGTTAATTCATTGAATCTAACTTTCTTGGCCCACTCCAAATCAACACAGAATCCTAAAACATACATTGATTCACTTCGCTCCACTCTTTTCTTGGAGGAAGAAGCAGCAGTTCCTTTGGAAGGAACAGGTGTAGCTTCTTCTTCCCCCTCAACTAGTTCCGGTGTTTCTTCCACATCGTCTTCCCCAATTAGTTTTCTTCGTCTCACACTTCTCCTAGGTGACTCCAATTTTTGTTCTTCTACCACCATTGTTGTTTCTTGAAAATTTTCGGCTTCTAGGGTTTTAGATGGAGAAAAGGGGTTTTCCATTTGAGAGGTTTTGGGAGTTGTTGTTTTTGGAAAAGGTGAATTGAGAGAGGTTTTTGCCATTTGGTGAAAAGAAATTGTGGTTTTATGTGGTGCGAAGAGGTGTGAAGGAGATAAACAATGGTGAAGTTGAAGCGTTTAAGGAACACAGTTTTGGAAGGGAAGAAGGAAAAAGAAAGAAGATGCATGTAACAGTAAATGAAGAGTTACACGCGAAAAGAAAAAAAATAAAAAGATAAAAAAAATAAAAGATAAAAGAAAAGAATAAAAAGATAAAAAGGAAATCATGACTTGATTAAATCTGATTCCTATATTTTTGGGATTTTTCGGATTTTTTGATTTTTATGGACTTTTTAATTTATGGAAAGAAAATAAACTCTAAGGAACTTGTGCTATAGGAACAACTTATGCTAAATATCAACATTCTTCATACATGCATGTTTTTATAACTTAGGAATAATAAGGGGAGTATTATGTGACATTTGTGAGTAGATTTATTCCTTTGAATCCATGTTTATGTTATGAACATCTTATTTTGCAATGGTCTTAGGCAATTAATCACAGTCACTTAATATCACATAGAGTAAGACAAATTAATTCAGACATGAGGGATTGGAATAGGAACAATTAATTTAGTTTTATTAAACCTAACTCAAGCCTTAATTTTTCATATATATCTCTTTGTAGAGGCTTGGTTAGTATATCAGCAATCTGATTTTCAGTTTGACAAAACTCAAGTTTAATCAAACCTTTTTCCACATTTTCTTTTAGAAAGTGATGTCTGATATGTATATGCTTAACTCTTGAATGATGCACTGGATCTTTTGAAATACTAATGGCACTTGTATTATCACAATAAATAGGAACACAATTAAAGATTATTCCATAGTCATAAAGTTGTTGTTTTATCCATAGCATTTGAGAGCAACATGCAGCAACAGCTACATATTCTGCTTCAGCAGTGGATAAAGCAACTGTGTTTTGTTTCTTGGTGCTCCAAGAAACTATACTATGACTAAGAAATTGAACCATACCTGAGGTGCTTTTCCTATTTACTAGATCTCCAGCATAGTCAGCATCAGCATATCCTCTTAACTCAAATGTATCACTTCTTGGATAGAAAATTCCAAGATCATCTGTTCCTTTAAGATATCTAAGAATTCTCTTCACAACAGTTAGATGGGACTCCTTGGGATGTGCTTGAAATCTAGCACACAAACCAACACTAAAAGCTATGTCTGGACGACTAGCAGTTAGATACAAAAGTGAACCAATCATGCCTCTATATTTTGTTTGATCAACACTTGTTCCTATGGAATCTTCATCTAATCTAGTTGAAGTTCCCATAGGAGTGTGGTTTATCTTTGAATTTTCGAGGCCATATTTCTTTAACAGTTCCTTTATGTATTTTTGTTGGTGAATGATTATTCCCTTTTCTGTTTGCTTAATTTATAACCCAAGAAAGAAATTTAACTCACCCATCATGCTCATTTCAAATTCATTACTCATAAGGTTAGAGAATTCTTTGCATAACGATTCATTAGTTGCTCCGAAAATAATGTCATCAACATATATTTGAACAAGTAGTATGTCAGTTCCTTTCGATTTTAGAAACAAAGCTTTATCCACTTTTCCTCTTTTAAAGTTGTTTTCTAAAAGGAACTTAGATAATCTCTCATACCATGACCTAGGCGCTTGCTTTAACCCATAAAGAGCCTTGTCAAGCTTGTAGACATGGTTTGGGAGATCATTGCTTTCAAATCCAGGGGGTTGTTCAACATATACATGTTCATTTAAATAGCCAGTAAGAAACGCACACTTGACATCCATTTGTTACAATTTAAATCTCATATATGCAGCAAATGCAATTAGTATTCTAATGGCTTCAATTCTAGCAATAGGACCAAAGGTTTCTTCATAGTCAATTCATCCTTGTTGATTATAACCTTTTACTACAAGTCTAGCTTTGTTCCTTACAATTGTTCCATACTCATCTAGTTTATTTCTAAACCTCCATTTTAAGCCAATCACTTTTTGTTGTTTAGAAGAGGGAACTAGATGACATACCTTGTTTCTTTCGAACTCATTTAATTCAGCTTGCATAGCAGTGATCCAATCAGAATCAGTTAAGGCTTCTTCATGATTTCTTGGTTCTATCATTGATAAGAACGCATGAAATGCACAAAAATTCCTAAAATGAGATCTAGTTTGCGTACCTTTGGATATGTCACTTATTATGATTTCCACTGGATGTGATTTTTGATGTCTCCAAGGTTTTGGTTGAAACTCCCTTATAGGAACAGGTTGTTCCTCTTAAGTTTCTTGAGAGGATGAGGAGCCTTGTTCATTTGTTCCTCCTTCAGCAATTGTTGAATCAGTTCCTTTAACATTTTCGTTCTTAGCAGGAACAGGACAACTCCATCATCTTGAGGAACAGGAACATCATTATTTTGAAAGTTTTCATCTTCTTCGTTCCTTTCCTCTTTTAATTCTTCTTCCTCAATTGAATCTGCATCTTTTTCATTTGATCGAACCAAGCCTATCTCAAAGTCATCAACCTGTTTGCTTGGATTTATATTGTCAGATTCATCAAAGATTATATGAATACTTTCTTCAAAACACATAGTTCTTTTATTATAAACTCTATAAGCCTTACTATGTGATGAATATCCTAAGAATATTGCTTCATCACTCCTTGCATTAAATTTTCCAAGATTATCTTTCCCATTATTATGAACAAAACATTTGCAACCAAATGTTCTGAAATGAGTAATATTGGGTTTCTTTCCAAAATAAAGCTCATAAGGAGTTTTGTTAACGATAGGTCTCATCATGACACGATTTATTATGTAACAAGCAAGATTAATCAGCCTCAGCCCAAAAGTTCCTTGGAAGTTCACTAGCAATTAACATAGTCCTAGCCATTTCCTCTAAAGTTCAATTTTTTTTTTCTACTACCCCATTTTGTTGTGGTGTCCTAGGGGCAGAAAAATTATGATCTAGGCCATGGTCTCTACTTAAGTCATCAAATCTATAATTTTCAAATTCTTTACCATGATCGGATCTTATATGCATCAATTTGTGACCACTCAAATTTTGAACTCTTTTAGCAAAGACAAGGAACTCATCATAAGTCTCATCCTTACTAGAGTGAAAAATAACCCAAGTGTACCTAAAGTAGTCATCAATAATAACTAGTACATACCTCTTGCCACTTCTACTTTGAATTCTCATGAGACCACACAAATCCATATGAATTAATTTTAATGGCTTTGTGGTGCTAACCACATTTTTAGAACTGAAAGAGGATCTAATATGCTTACCTTTGGCACATGCATCACAAACTTGATCAATATAAAATTTTATAGATGGTAATCCCAAAACAAGATCTTTTGATCAAAGTTTGTCAAGTAATGAAAAGCATGCATGTCCTAGACGCTTATGCCATAAGAGTGGATCATCTTCAATAACACTAAGACATGTCAAATTGATTTTAGGAACAAGATCAAGATCCACAATATATGTGTTCCCCTTTCTTGTTCCTTCCAAGATGACATTCTTAGAGTTAATGTTAACGATCAAGCATTTTTCACTATTAAATTTAACAACATTTTTCTTATCACAGAATTGGGAAATACTTAAAAGATTGTGGTTTAACCCTTCAACTAGAAACACATTATCAATGGAATGTGATGGTGACTTACCAACCTTACCCATGGCAACTATGTTACCTTTCTTATTATCACCAAAAGTCACACTTCCACTTTCATAGGTTGAGAGTGAGAGAAAATTAGATTTGTCTCCTGTCATATGCTTAGAACAACCACTATCAAGATACCAAGTGTTGTTCCCCCTCACTCCAACCCGCAAAAATCAACTAGTTGTTAGTTGTAGGAACCCCTTCTTTCGTGGGTTCCCTGTTCTTGACTAGCATTTATTTATGCAACCCATTTCATGTTGCTTAACTTTATATTTTTGCCAATCATTCCAGTTCTTAGTTGACATTGATTTATGTAATGACCTATCTTTCCACAGTATATGCAAATTTTATCACTAAGTAGGTCAACATATTTCTTAGGCTTGTTCCTCTTTTTGTAGTTTTCAAAACCAAGACCTTCTTTTCTTTTAGTCTGTGGTCTCTCAATCCACTTAGGAACAACCATCACTTTGCCTCCTGTTCCTTGCAACAACAAGTTCCTTCTTGAGATTACATGATCTGTTCCTTTAAAACAATTTTCTCTTTATTCAAATTTTCGATTTCGGATCCGTAACCTTGTAAGGGAGTTGATCTAATATCAAAGGAACTTAGAACAGGGACAAATTCCTTTAAGTGTGAAATTTCTAAATTGATTAGATAATTTTCATTCTTCACACTCTCATATAATTATTTGATTTTTAAATTCTTATCAAATAAATCAAAGAACGTACTTTCAACATCCGTTCTCATTTTCTTAAGCCATTCTATATGTTCTTTGCAGACTTTAACGACTTGTTCGGTTTGTTCACGTTTTTCACGTTCATCTCTACATTCAAGAATTGCATCATAAAGAAGATCATAAATTTCAGGCCTAGTTTTTCCATCTCAGTCTGATTCAAGTCCATGTTAGCTTATCTCAACATTTTCTTCATCTTCTTTTTCTTCAATGTTTGCCATGAGGCAAAGATTTGCAGTTTCTTCAGTTTGTTGTTCCTCTTCAGTCTCTGAATCTCCCCAAGCTGCTATCATAGCCTTTCGAACGTTCCCTTTAGAGAAAGGCGTTTTAGATTCCTTGTTCCTTTTAGCGAAGCTTTCCTTTTTCCTTTCTTTGGTCTTATCATTTTCCCAAAGTGGACATTCCTTGATGAAATGATCTGTACTACCACATTTATGACAAGCAGCTTTGTTAGAAAACTTTTTAGTTTTACCTTTGAAGTTCCCATTATTCATGTTCCTATACATCTTTCGAAATTTATGGACCATGAGTGATGCTTCCTCTTCTTCGAGTCGAGTCATCTTCATCATCCGCTTTGAGGGCAATGGACTTTGACTAAGAGCTTTTACCATACTCAATATCAAGATGGAGCTCATGAGTCATAAGTGATCCAGCAAGCCGTTCCAAGTTGAACTTAGTGAAGTCTTTTGTTTCTTGTAAAGCAGTGACCTTAGCCATCCATTTGTCCTTAGGAAGACTCCTAAGAACTTTTCGAATCTGTTCCTCTGATGAAATAAACTTACCAAGAGAAGCTAACTCATTAATAATGTTAGTAAAACGAGTAAACATCTCTTGTATGCTTTCCTTAGCATTCATGGAGAACAGTTCATATTGATTCATTGGTAAATCAATTTTAGATCTCTTGACTTCATTAGTTCCTTCATGGGTTACTTCTAGTAAATCCCATATTTGCTTTGCGGATTTGCATCCCATGATCCTATTGTGTTCATGGGGTCCAAGTCTACAATGCAACAGTTTAACAGCCATAGCATTAACATCCATTTTTTCGAAATCAGCTTTGTCATATTCATAGAAGGGTTTAGGAACTACCTCATTCTTGTCATTAGTAGTTGTGACCTCAAAATCACCAACTTCAATGACTCTCCATACCTGGTAGTTTTCGGCCTTGATGAATATCTCCATTCTGTTCTTCCAGTAGGAATAGAACTTCCCATTGAACATAGGAGGCCTTTGCGTAGAATAACCTTCCTTAAGTTTCTCGGTGGTATTCACTGTTCCTTGGATCTTTTTCTCAATAGGGTTTCCTATCTTTCGTGAGTTCTAGCTCTGATACCAATTGTTATTTCACTAGGAACAATACAAGAGGGGGGTGAATTGTATGTGTAGAAATAAATGTAACTTTTTGCGGAATTTTGAACTTAAACAAAGAAACAAGCTAAAGGAACACAAGGGATTTTTACGAGGAAAAACTTCTTGGGCCCAACAAGAAGAAACAACCTCGACCACTAGGGATTTTAAACTCAACACTTTCACTAATTAAGCCAAACAACTTTGTTACAACCTAATTCTACTCACGGGCCACACCTTGAGTTCCTAAACTCAAGTTCCTGACCAACTGTTCCCTTAACAGCTGTTTCTCTCAACTTCACTTGAAGTTTTCTCACTTTAACTCGCTTCACTCAAAGCTTTCTCTCTTACAGAACTTTACTCAAAGTCCCCTTACCCAAAAACCCAAAATACAATTGATCAAATAAACTTAGTGGAATTAGAGTAAGAAGAGCAAAGAACAAATGGCTTTTATGAGAGAATGAAGGCACTGACACTTTACTTAGTTAAACTCACTAATTCACTTGGTCAGACACAAATTGGAACTTCATTAGACACTAGTATTTATAGTAGTAATAACTTAGAACGTGGGATTAAAACATGTGTTAGTGGTAAAACCATTATCCCATGATGTTCCTTACTTGGAGGAACACGTTCCTCCTTAAACCCATGATCTCCATGATCACTGTTAAACGTGGGAGATAAACATGTTACTGCTCCCTTAATTTTAGCAACTACTTAAAGCATTAATTCAAAAATCTGATTTAATTAAAAAATCATTTTAATTAATAAAACCAAAATAACATTCTTTTACCAAAAATATTATCTTTAAAATATTTTCCATAAAATCCGAAAAAGATATTTATTATCTTTATAAAAATACAATCTTTTCCTTAAAAAGATTTTCCTTAAAATCAAATTTTTCCTTAAATAAAACGGTTACCTAGAATCTAGGCATAAATTACTCAACAGACATATTAAACCGTTGTACTGCTTCACCCTAGGTCTAGTTCTTTTAATAGTTAGTTACTTTAACTTATTAGTTAAGCGCCAGTTCGTCTATTCCTTACAAAGGAACAAAAGATCATTCTCATTCTAAATTGCCACAATTTCTTACCTTACTCGTTCCTTTACATTGGAACTAGAAACAAAAAGCCTCTCTTTATTCTTCTTGCTCCAATGCTGCTCCAGTACCAAATCGTTGAACATCTTCACTTAGTCTTCAAAATCCAACTTGATTTCTTCTTTGACTTAGTATTCTTTTTGTTCCTTTCATTGATACCTTAAAATTCATTCACTTAAACAACTTGTTAGTCCAATACTTAGTTTGCATCTTTGTTCCTTTGTCATCATCAAAACTAGGGTTCAACACGCCATTTGTCGCGCTCATTAAGTGTCATGTCATATTTTTTTTGAATATAAATAGTGTTCTAAATTGATTAAATTACAAATAGAATTTAGGATAAGAATAAATAGAGTTGGGTTCACCATGAAAAACTTAAATATACTAAATTGATTATAACTTTTAATATATAGTTCGTAAATTTATAATTTTTGTACCATTGGAAAGTGTTTAAAAAGTACTTTAAAATAAGATCCATTTATATTATATTTAAAATTTTATATTAAAGTAACATATAAAAGGAAATATTGACTATACTAACGTATTAAAGTAACCTACTGCAATTGGAATTAGCGATTCAATTAGAATTAGGGTTAAAATATTAAAGTAACCTACTGCAATTGGAATTAGGGATTCAATTAGAATTAGGGTTGTCGCGACATTTGGCGTCCTCATTGGACGCCATTTGCCGCACTCATTAAGTGCCACGTGATATTTTTTTTTGAATATAAATAGAGTTCTAAATTGATTAAAATACATATAGAGTTTAGGATAAGAATAAATAGAGTTGGGTTCACAATGAAAAGCTTAAATATAGTAAAATAATTATAACTTTTAATATATAGTTCGTAAAATTATAATTTTTGTACCATTGGAAAGTGTTTAAAAAGTACTTTAAAATAAGATCCATTTATAATATATTTAAAATTTTATATTAAAGTAACATATAGTTTCTGCATGATAGAGTGAATGTCTGAATCATATAGTAAGTTTCTGCATGATATAGTGAGGGTCATGATATAGTGGATTGTTCAGAAATGATGTAGTTTCTGCATGATATAGTATCTGCATGATATAGTGAGTGTCATGATATAGTGTATTGTTCAGAAATGATGTAGTTTCTGCACGATACAGTATGTTTCTGAATGATATAGTGAGTTTATTTCTTCATGACATATAAATTAGAAACCAACGTCAAAGATAATGACAAAATCATATTATAACTTTTAGCTGTTAAATGTCAGACAAAAATAACGGTCAAAAATAGGTGTGTAAATATTTAAAAACTCTACCCCTTCTTCACGAAAAAGCCCGGACATTTTCCCGGGTACCAATACTAGTAACTAATATATAAAGCAGAGTACAAAAGCCAGCTTACGAAGTCGCGACATTTGCCATTTGTCGCGCTCATTAAGTGACATGTCATATTTTTTTTGAATATAAATAGAGTTCTAAATTGATTAAAATACAAATAGAGTTTAGGATAAGAATAAATAGAGTTGGGTTCACAATGAAACTCTTAAATATAGTAAATTGATTATAACTTTCAATATATAGTTCGTAAAATTATAATTTTTGTACCATTGAAAAGTGTTTAAAAAGTACTTTAAAATAAGATCCATTTATACTATATTTAAAATTTTATATTAAAGTAACGTATAAAAGGAAATATTGACTATACTAACGTATTAAAGTAACCTACTGCAATTGGAATAGCGATTCAATTAGAATTAAGGTTAAAGAATTAAAGTAACCGAAGGTACAATTTCTAATAAATATACTCCTCATATTTTCTTTTCCTTTGATAAGAAACAGATGATGCATCATTCGTCTCCTCCAAACATGAATGTTGGATAAGATGGGACATGGTCAACATATTAGAAAGAGAGTTGATATTGTTAATTATGTTGGTCTATTGAGGCTTGAAGGGCACCGTAGAAACATACCTTAGCAACATACCGTAGCAATATTACCAATCCTTCATTATTTAACAAATTGTTTCATATTTATATGATAGGTGCTTTAATTTTATTTGTAAACACAATGAGTACTAAAGAAAGGTAGGTTTTATCTTGAACTTTCTCCATTAACTTTTCATTGGTCTAGAACATATGGAGGTTTAATTTTTAATGTTTTAACATGCAGGTTGTGTAGTATATCGTGACATGTGCTTTAACATATAAAAATATGTAGGTTCTGCATGATAGATTGAATGTCTGAATCATACAGTGAGTTTATGCATGATATAGTGAGTGTTTAAATGATATAGTGGATTGTTCAGAAATGATGTAGTATCTGCATGATATAGTATATTTCTGAATGATATAGTGAGTTTTTTCATGACATATAAATTAGAAACCAACGTCAAAGATAATGCCAAAAATAGGGGTATAAATATTTAAAAACACTACATCTTCTTCACGAAAAAGCCCGGGCATTTGCCTGGGTCCCAATACTAGTATCAATATAAAGGAGGAACTTTTCGGGAGCATAGGGAGCTCCTCAAGATTTCGAGGCCATAGAGCCCGCCACGTAGGATTGCCACGTCATCAAACTTTATTTTTATTTTTTACAAAAATAGAGTTCTACATAGATTTAAATACATATAAGAAGTTCTAGATAAGCTAAAATTAGAGTTTGGTTTTAGATGAACAATCTAAATTATTATATTATGTAAATTGTGTATAACTTTTGCTGCGTAACTCGGAATATTATAATTTTTGTTCCATTGGATAGTGCTCGAAATATGCTCCGAAATAAGATCCATTTATAATATAGTTCTACAACTTATGAAATAGAGAGCGCCACGTAGGATTGCCACGTCATCAAACTTTATTTTTATTTTTTTACAAAAATAGGGTTCTACATAGATTTAAATACATATAAGGAGTTCTAGACAAGCTAAAATTAGAGTTTGGTTTTAGATGAACAACCTAAATTATTATATTATGTAAATTGTGTATAACTTTTGCTACGTAACTCGGAATATTATAATTTTTGTTCCATTGGATAGTGCTCGAAATATGCTCCGAAATAAGATCCATTTATAATATAGTTCTACAACTTATGAAATAGAGAGCGCCGCGTAGGATTGTCATGTCCTTAATTAGTATTTTAAATATTTTTAAAAATAGAGTTCTACATATATTTAAATACATAAAAGGAGTTTTGGATAACGAAAAATTTGAGTTTCGTTTTGAATAAACAACCTAAATTATTATATTATGTAAATTGAATATAACTTTTGCTACCTAATTCAAAACATTATAAATTTTTAACATTTGAGAGTGCTTGAAATATGCTTCAAAATAAGATCCTTTTACAGTATAGTTTTACAACTCATGAAAATATATTTAACTAGATGAATGGTAAGGCATTATTTAGTCTTTCTTTTAGATAAATATAGTAATAGCAATAACTATAGTGTACTATATGTGACTATAGCATTTTATCATAAGTTCAATTTACAGGATTAAACATATTATCTTTCAAAACCTCAACCTTACGAGTCCGGATCCTCTAGAGTTTTAATAAAATTCTACAAGGTAGAGTTGTGTATGAACCATACATTTTAGAATTAAGGGCATTGGTGGAAGGGGGGAAATAAGAGGGTGGATTTTGATGAGAAAAAAACCATTGATTTTTTATTCAATGATTGATATTGCTCAAACTCTACATTATAGAGTTCTTTTGGAACTATAGAGGATCCAAACACCAGCCTTACTCAACTAAACCAAAACAATATAGTATTGCAACGAAATTTATTAAGGAAACTTTGTTGTTACAACAAAAATTAAAATGTATAGCGATAAAGTTACACACACACACACACACACACACACACACACACACACACACACACACACACACACACACACACACACACACACATTAGAGTATGATTTTAAAAAATATTAGAATATTATAAAGAGCTCCACCTAAGCATGACATGTCATTCTTATTAATTTTTTTAAAAAAATAGTGCTTAACATAGATATAAATACATATAAGGTGTTTTTAATAAGTGAAGATTACACTCTGATTTTAAATAAACAACCTAAATTATTCAACTATGTAAATTGAATATAACTTTTGCTACATAATGCACAATATTATAATTTTTTTACCATCGGAGAGTGCTCGAAATATTTTTCGAAATATGTTCCATATACAACATAGTTTTACAACTTATGAAAATATATTTATTTAGATGGACAATAACATATTATTTATTCTTTATTTTAAATACATATAAAAATAACTATACAAAAAGCATAGTATATGTAACAATAGCAATTATGTCTTTCAAAATCATACTTATAAAAATTGAGTTTTGAACCTATAGCGTAGTACCATGATGACATTACATAAAAAATCAAATAAAAGTTTGTCAACGATATTGCAGAGTTATTATGCAATTGACTAATTATTTTAATCCTAGAATATTTGTTGTATACATAATTATTTATGTTTTTCTTTTTCATATATATATCTATATGTCAGAACTTATTCTTTTCTCAATGAACTCAATTCTACTAAAACTAATTGGGAAATCAAGGTTCGAGTTTCTAGACTATTTGAGGTCACAAATTATAAAAAAAAGGAAAATTTTGATAAGTCTTGATATGGTCATGATTGATGAAGAGATTTTTTTCTCTTAAATAGTATTTTCAATTATTAATAGAAGTTAGTTTTATATTTAATTTATTCTATTCATGATACCATCATTATGATCTTCTTTTTGGCTTTTCCATCTTCTATTCTATACGCGTTAGTATTTATGTGCTATATTAAAAGTTGAAGTTGTGGCTGACACTCATATTTTTTTCTCTATTCTTTCTGTCCAGCAACAATCAAATTATTACCCTCTACTTTTTTAAAGTATCATTCAGGTATTTTTCATGTTAAAACTGTGTTAGCAATTGTTAGTCATACCAATTATTGGCATACTATTTAATAATAGACTTAGCTACAATATTCAATTGAACATTAAAACATATAAAATTTATATATCACAATAACAAATCTAGAAATTAAAGTATAATGACAAATACTTTCTCTGTTTTTTTCTACTGCAACAATGGGTTTGGACATGATTTTTAAGAAAATAAAGAAAAATGGGTAGTTTAGCATAGAGGGGTTAACTAGAGTAGGGGATAAGTAAATCCTTAATAAAGTAAATGCAACTTTATGAGGCAATTTGAGTAATTAATGATGGTTTTATTAACATAAAGTAAAGGCGATGTTGTCAAGTATAGTTGCTTCTTTTACCAAAAGTGAAATGGTTCCAATAGATGAAACTACTAAAAGTGGTAATTGTTGCAATAGTAAAAGAATGGAGGAGGTATATAAATACAATGGTGTTGAAAAATCTCATTTCACAGCAACAAAAAATCAACAATATTAACAAAAAAATTGCAAAAAATAAAATAAACAACAACCCGTGCAACGCACGGGCTTCAAAACTAGTATAAAATAATTTGGAACACCATTCTGATCTCTCAAAAATATAATTGTTCAATATTTTTATTTGATCAGTAGATTTTAATCAAGTTATTTAAAATAAAATTTGTTAGATCAATGTTTTTCAAAAAGTAGATACTAACATTTACTTTTATATATGTATTTTTCTAGCCTATGCCACAAGGCATAGGTTAAGAATTTGAAGATTTCATTAAGTAAATATTTAACAGTTGGTCTTGTAAGAGACCGTCTACTTTTAATTTAAAATTAGGCACGGCCCAAGCCCAATATTAAGAAGAGAACGTGCCACCTTTTTTAATATAGTGACTAGTTTAATCTATTTAGATACCAGTTTAATTTATTTCGTGACCAGTTTAATCGATTCAGTAATGACATTCTTAAACCCATTCAGTGACTAATTTAATCCATTTAGTGACTAGTTTAACCCGTTTGGTAAGAATACCGAGTTATTTTTTGAAATTATATGTTGTAGTTCGAGAATCAAGAAAACAAAGGAAGGAGAAGAGAAGGGGTGACTAGGAAAGTGTTGGATTAGAGTGAAATGAAATAGGCTTGTTAGAAAAATTCAATATTGGGTTCGTCTAATTTTATGTTAAAATTAAACAGCCTATTCTAATAATTTGTGAATATTTAATACAATAAGATTCCATTTGGGGATAATAGATAAGGATAGATATACTTGAGATAAAGATAATTATGTAAGATTCTTTTAGTTTGTTTGGATTCTGAAATAGAAACTTTTTGCATAATGATATCTTATGGAGTATATGATTTTTGATACTCTTAACCTATGCCTTGTGGCATAGGTTAGAAAAATCCTTTATATATAGGGTTTTTTGTTAGAAACAACCTTTTAAAAATTACTTTTTGCGAAAGACAACCTTTTAAAAAAATTCTGGCAAAACACAACCTTAAATTAAATTTTGTTGGCACGAGACAACCTTTGGCCGAATTTGAGGGTTGACTGGCCGGATTCCGGCGTTGACCTAACCCTAACCCCCCCGCACCCCAACCCCCCACCCCCCTCCCCTCCCCTCCACCCGGCCCCGCCAGCCCCTCCTCCCCCCTCCCCCTCTACTCCACCGCCGCCCCCCCCCCCCCCCCCCCACCCCTTCTCCTCCCCTCCACCCCCACCCGCCCCCCCCCTCCCCCTCCCCCTCCCCCTCTACTCCACCGTCGTTGCCCCCACCCCTCCCCCCACCCCATCGATTTCCCCACCCCTCCCCCTCCCCTTCGAACACCGGCGCAACACTAGACGACGCGGAATCCCTACCCCCACCCCTCCCCTTCGAACACCGGCGCAACACCATTTTCAAAAGACACACAAGATCCAACTCGGAATTCTAATTCGAAGGGTTTTGCGAAAAACGAAGGGTGGGGGGCCGCGAAATCGCGGGGGAGGGGGCGCGCAAGGGGAGGGTTGGGGAGGGGGGCTGCGAAATCGCGACGCAGGGGGGTTGTAGAATTCGCGGGGGAGGGGGCGCGGCAGGGGAGGGGTTGGGGAGGGGCCGCAGAAATCGCGGCGGAGGGGGTTGCGTAAATCGCAGGGGGGGGGCGCCGGGCAGGGGGAAGGGTTGGGGAGGGGGCTGCAGAATCGCGCGGAGGGGGCGCCGCGAAATCGCGGGGGGGGGCGCTAGGCGAGAGGGGGTGGTCAATCTCGGAATCCAGGCCAAATAACCCTCAAATCCAGCCAAAGGTTGTCTCGTGCAAAAAAATTTTACTTTAAGGTTGTGTTTTGCTAGAATTTTTTTTAAAATGTTGTCTTTCGCAAAAAGTAATTTTTAAAAGGTTGTTTCTAACAAAAAAAACCCTTATATATATTACTTCTAGTAAAGAAAAAGCAATATTATATTTCCCTTTATATATCAGTAAAAAAAAGTCAAACAGTATGATGCAAAAGACACGATTGCACTTAACGTAGAAGTTTCATACGTTGCTTCATGTTAGTTCCATACTAAAACCCAATCTCCTAACGTTGATGTCCACTTGCAAAACGAAATAATTTTGTACTAGTGTTAAAATGAAAGGAAAGAAAATAGGATAAGATCATAAATCATGTCCTAAGATTGCAATGTAATAGCTTTTATTATACGTCACTCTTTCCTACACTTTCCGGAAGATAACACCCCGAATTGATGTTTTCTTCAACCAGAAAACATAAGACTCCACTTTCTAATATTATCACGAAATTTTTGCCAAATGTAGTCTTTGAAAGTGGTCACTTTGTTAATTGCAGCCCTTTTATTTCAATCTCTTCAATTGCAACCTCAAATAAATCAAACACTTTTAAGTTGCAGCCTAAAAGGCGTGAAGATAGGTTGGATTTGGACTGCAACTTAAACGTGTTTGGTTTATTTGAGGCTGCAATTGAAGAGATTGAAATGAAAGGGCTAGTGGTCATTTTAAAGGGCTTCATTTGGCAAAAAAATCCTATTACCACAACTATTTTGACTTTTCACGTTTACATTTGCCAATGTATAAGTGTGACCATTTGTATCTATAATTTTTTTATTAATAAAGATTACAAAAAAGTAAAGACATTTATGATATCTATTGTGCGCGACAAATACAACATCTTATAATTTTTTTTTTTTTTACAATAAGCAAACATCTTATATTTTAATTTGTCTTTATATATTATAGAAAAATTTATGGTTAGACTATGCTATGTGAATAGTGTAAAAGTTAAAATGTTGCGATTGAATTGAGATGTTGGAAGTATATTAGAAAAAAAAATCACGCAATCACAATCACAAAGATTGAATGCTCTATCTACCCTTAACAAAAACATTGCTTCCTGTCAAAAAAAAAAAAAAACAATAACATTGCTGCATCGTTCATTTTAAATAAAGGCCATGCTATCTGCTATCATTTATCAGGCGATAAAAACTTGTTCATGACAGAAAGCGATATAGCAGACAACTGAAATATACGATTGTTATGCACTGCCAAAGGAGAACCAACACCATTACCAACATCTTCAAACTCTTCTTCACAAGTACTTGAAGCTTCCATTACAGAGCTCACCTTCACATTAGCATCGACGAATCGATTTTCTCTATAATCGATTGCAGCCTCCCTAAGTGTAACGAGCGAATCCGAGTAAAGCTGTAGGCAATCTTGCAACGCTTGTTTGGTGTTCATATCCACCTTTTTGTCCTGCAAGAGTTGTTTTATTAAGCATCTTACGTCGGTAACGTTATGTTTGATTAACGTAATAGAGATTAAGCCTAGACGGGTGATATTAGCACAATGGCTAGCTGGGGCAGATTGAAGGGCGTAAACACAGAATTTGTTTTTGATGTTAGGGTCATTTTTGGACGAGTTTTTGCATGTTTGGTTGATGAGATTGCTCGCGCCGGTAGCGCCGAAGAGGAGGAGAAGAGAGAAGAGGAAGGTGTAGGGAGAAGTTATGCTTTCCATTACAATGGTTAAAATTGTGTGATTGTATCGTTTGAGTGGATTAGAGGCAGGAGGGAGTTATAAAGGGTGGTACAGAAAGTTTAGGCTCTTTTGAGTGCACTTGCATTTTCCTTCATATGTTGGGTGTCGCTTTGCATGGGTTGGTAGAGTGAGTGTAATGCGCCTTTTTTGACGTCAGGAAGCCCATAGTATTTGGTTTGGTACAATTGTGAAGTAAGAGTAATGAAGAAGCCCAAAGAGAATTTCAACCTTTTGGCCCATATAGAATGTCAAACTTGAATAAATACCTGAAATTGTATTATAGTAGTACTACAATATATAGTTCGACTTCAACCTGAAGCGAAATTGCCCAAAAAAGAGTTGGTTTATATAGAATGTCAAACTTGAATAAATACCTGAAATTGTATTATAGTAGTACTACAATATATAGTTCGACTTCAACCTGAAGCGAAATTGCCCAAAAAAGAGTTGGTTTATATTCTTTATAATATTGCTACTACAGAGTACAGATTGACTACTCATAAAAAAAAAATTATACATAAACTTGTATTATATCATCCGACTTGATTAGGCCTGATTTTGACTGAAGACTCACCACCACCCATCTCTATTATATAAGTGAAGGGGAGCAATGGTGTCCCCTTATTAAATTACAGCTCTACCCTCAATAACAAAATAGAATAACACCATACATAATAATCATATACAAAACATTCCAATATAAATTCTCAATCAACTTAGAACCTTCCTCAATCAATGCATACCGATAAATTTAAAGTTCAAGCACAATCAAGGCATATTGGACATCACGTTTGACAAAGAAAATTACTATATACTAAACCATACACAATATACAAAATACGAAGTAATACATTGAATAGCTATAATCTCAATAATGTTTTTATCTACAAAAACCATTTTCAACTACAAACACTTAAAAAATCAAGAGGCTTGGAACATCACAACTTTTACGATTTGCGGGTGCGTTATATACTTTTAATTAAATATGCAATTTGTTTATCTTGGTATACAACACATGCTTCCCTGCTAAATTTACAAAAATATTAGTGTGTCAGAAAAACATGAGTAGTAAAAGAATTTCAAAAGAACGAGTATCACTCACAATCAAAAATACACAATAGTCTTTAAAAGGCAATGCAATATTACAATAAAAAATTCGCACTTTTGGTTATCAAATAATTGTCAATATAAAAAAATGTACATAATGCAAAGAGAAAAAGATACCTAAAATTTTACAAAAAAATGTTATGTAAGTACAATTTCTCTTAAAAATAATACAAATCAATGCAACTTTTAAAATCTAAAATAAAAGTAATCATTCTTAAAACCACATATAAAGTGGGTGAAATCATACGTGTTTATGATAATGATTCAATTAAAATTATAATCAACCAACCGATTTTATGACTGAATTATAACAACACTAAGTCAAAAATGTCACTGCACGCAATGTGTTCATATAAAGCTAGTATATATTATATTAACTCGAAAAGACTTGTTGAACGACATATTTTTCCCCATCAACTTATAATGGGGAATATTTTTTTTTAACAAAATTATTTCCTCTTATTTTTTTTTTTTTAAAAAGAAATTTTTTGACTCATAATGTACTTCTTTGACTATTATCATCTTTGATAGCTCATAAAAAGTCAAAAACTAAAGATGAAAGTAATGAACGCTAGTCCCTTTCTCTCTCTCAAGCCCTAGACTCCATTATTGATTTTTGGAGGGGCTTTCATCAGTTTTTACCGGTGGCAAGCTCCAATCTTTGTTTTTTTTATACTCTATAACTATAGTTTTCTTTGCCTTCATAATAATGCTTTCTCCTTCTGTGGGAAGCATTATTTCTTTCGAAAGACATGTTTTTTCTCTTCTCATTGCGAAAGACTTTTCTTGTTTTCATAAGTATTATCCAGAGTGGTAGATCTAATGAATTACCGTGAAATTGGTTCATTGATAAAGAATAATATGGGATAACACCAATTATCAATCTTTCAAGTATATTTATATGGATCGGATAAAAAAAATCCTCGTGACTACAACAAATTGTCAAATCGTCTCTCCCAAAAGGCTGTATATTCCAGCAATATGTGCGAGAGATATACCACAGAGTAAGATCTCTCCTCAACGATTGTAGTTTAGATAAAGAAAACTTATATTTGGTTCACTTTGCATTGTTATGTAGTTGTTAGATTCGAATTTCTTTTGTAGATGTCGTATGACTCTTTATTAATGAATTGATTTTACTATAAAAAAACGGTTATTTCACCAAATACCCCTGACAAATCACGAAATTCACCATATACCCTCAATGTTTCAGATATTTACCATTTACCCCTGAGTTTTCAAAACAGTGCACCATCTGCCCTTTTCCTAACGTCCGTTAACTCGTCGTTGCTATTATTTATGAGTTTGCCATTATTAACCCCAAACCCTTTACCCCTTATCCCTAACCCTAACCCTAACCCTAACTCTAACCACCACCACCTCCCCCACCCACGCACCCCCACCACCCCTCCCCTCCCCCCAACCCCGCAGCCCCCACGTAGCCCACCCATGTAGACCCGCCACTCCCCCGCGACCATCCCCATTCGAATTTCCTAAATTTCCCGCCATGGGAAGCTTGATGGCTGTCTCTTTGCTCACCAACATTGCTCGCGGAGTTCTCGAGGAAACCGTCGGCGAAGGTACTCGTTTCCTTGTTCCATGGCTTCAGAAACCCTTCGTCTTCGACATTCGCACTCGACCTCACCAATTCTCCTCGATTTCGGTACTAAGGATCTTTAGATGGTTAATCTTCGCGGGGGAGGGGTGGGGGGGGATGAATCCAACGCTCGGGGAAATCGAGGGGGAGGGGTGGGGGGTTGGGGAAATCGCGGGGAGGGGGTGGAGGGCCGCCGCGGAAATCGAATGGAATGGGGGGGGGCCGCGAAAAATAGAGGGGGAGGGGTGGGGGTCGTGGCGGTGGATGGGATGGGGAGGTGGTGAGGGATGGGGTGGGGTGGGGTGGGGGGGAGGGTGGGTTAGGGGTTAAGATTAGGTTAGGATTTAGGGGGTTAGGGGTTTAATAATGGCAAAATTGTAAATAACGCTAACGACAAGTTAACTTCCGTTAGAAAAAGGGCATTTGATGAACATTTTCGGAAACTCAGGGATATATGGTGAATATCTGAAACATTGAGGGTATGTGGTGAATTTCGTGATTTGTCGGGGGTATATGGTGAAAAAACCGTAAAAAAAAACTAAAGTTGAAAAGTGATACTAAGTGGAATAATGTATAAAGGCTTTTAGTGGTTCAGGTCGTATGTAAAAGCTAAGAAGAAATAACTCACGGGGTATCTTTTTTTTTTCTTCTCTTTTGACGGAGAAGGAAAATTTTCAATCATAAAAGGCCATCCAACATCTGCAATAATAAAAATCAACCCTAAAATGATATAGATCATAAATCTACTTTGTTTTCATCAAGAAGATAAAATTATTTTTACAACTAAACTCTGATCTGACATATTGAGGGCTAGCTAATACAACAATAATGCAATCTAAAAAAAAGGATGATTTTTTATTGAAAATTTGAAAACTCACATGCTGTATCCTTTTTTATCAAGTCCCAGATTTGCAAGCCCTATAACAAATTATTTTCCCTTCTCTTCACTTAAGCATAAGAGTACCCAAACCTCAGTGTAAAAAGTGGACTAGCTACATCTACATACTGGCAGCCTGTCAGGGGTGAGAAAAAAAATCGAGTACCGAATTCCATAATTGGAAAATTGTGAGGATACGTCGGGTTCAAATTTGGAACCGTTACCCCTAAACTGGTTGTGGGTCCAAAAGTTGGGACCCGGTTACAACCGGGTCCGGATTCGGTTCCAATATTGTGGGACCCGGTACTTGCCGGATATCACCGATTCTAAGTTTTTTCTTTTGAGGGGAAAAACTGTTACCCAAATATTATTAAGGTGAAACATAATCCATTTCCTCCAAGGTAAGAATACCTTGGGGAAAGGAGGTTACAAAAGTTTTCTCATTCCCAATACTAAGAGCTAATCTAGCACAAAGGTGAACTACCACATTCCTAACCCACTTAATATGAGCAACCAACAAAAGATGCAAAATTAGAACTAGAAACACACACATCCTCAATATTTAAATCCAATGGGGATCTGTGTAGATGAACAACTTTAACTAAATTTACAGCATCAATCTCTAATTCAATTTGTTGAAATCCCGAAGTATGAGCCATTTGAAGACCCATCTTTGCTGCCATAGCCTCTGCTAATGTTGCCGGCCATCGGGTCACACATCGACGGACTCCAGCTGCCACTATCCTCTCTGTATGGTCACGTAACACAACACCAAGGCCCACCCCTGCCTCACCCAGTACAATTGGATTTTGTGTTCATTTGTAGCTTCCCACTTGCTGGTGGATGCCACCCTGAGTGCATCAGTACACAACCTGCATTACTGCTTCCGTTGAACATTGATTAAGCATTGATTTTGTATTCGGAAACCAGCTGAAAGAAACACACTACACCCAGCTGAGCTCCATATGTGATATATCACAGAGAAGCTACATATTCATCATCATAGAGAAGCCGCCATCACGGACGAGCTAACAAAGCTTGATTAAACACCTTCAAATCACGGAATCCCATTCCACCATTGGACTTCGGAAGACAAAGTTTTTCCAAACTTACCCAATGCATCTTACTTTACGTTTCCTGCGCCTCCCACTAAAATCGAGCACACATAGAATCTCATCCAACACGCCATCTGAAATATAGAATAAGCTCATCATATAAGTCGGAATAGATTGAATCACTGCCTAAATGAGAATCTCTTTCTTAGCTCTAGATAGGAAAATTCCTTTCCAACTCTGCAGCTTCTTCCACACTCGCTCTTTCAAAACTCAGAACATCATCTCTTTTTATCTTCCAATTACAATAAGGAATCCCAAGTACTTATCATGGCGATCCACTTCGAACACCAAGCATAAATATCATGTCTCCTCTTTGCATCCACATGCAATTTTTTTTACTAATAGCCACTTCGTACTTAGTGAAATTAATTTTCTAACACATGCTCGTTCATAACTACTAATAATGTCAGCCACTTTGAAGCATTCCTGAAGTGTAGCTCTTGAAAAAAGAATATTGTCATCAACGAAAAAAGATGTGACACCAGTGGAGCATCACGATACACGCTTAAGCTCCATGTAACTCGCCATTATCTGCAACTTTCACCGAAAGAGAAGAAAAAGCTTCACATAAAGGAGGAATAAATACGGGGACAACAAATCTTCTTGCCGAAGTCCCTGGTATAATGTTCCCCTTTACCTTACCTTTCATTTTGAATGAGTAAGAAACATTTGACAAACACACAATCACACGTCGAACCCACTCATCACAGAAGCAAAACTCTAGCATAACTCGTTTGAGAAACGACCATTCCACCAGATCATAGTCCTTGCTCATATCAAGCTTAAAAGCCATTAGCCCTGCCTTATCATCACCACGCCTTTTCATACCATGGAAGATCTCAAAAACAAGTAAAGAATTATTAGTGATCAATCTACCCAGAACAAAACTTGATCGGGTATATACTATATAGAAGTGTAATCTGTGAAGCTCATCAAGCTTAATTCGTAGTGAACTCACAACATCTCCATCATAACATTGTCGGAACTTTACTCTGCCAATCTTCAAGCTCCTTTTCTTTCAATTTTATTTTTTCTTTTAAATCCGCAAATGTAGCTTTAGCACACGCAAACAACTCCTCAACACAAAAACCAACCTTAGAAGTGATGGACTCTCGCCCATTAGAGTATCACAATACCTCTAGTATTGATAATACTTTAGTATATAGAAGTGTAATGAGATTAATGTTTTTAAAGTATTGCAATAATATTCAATAGTTATGTTTTTTTCGAGGAATTACGTTAATTTATTCTCTATTATTTTGCGTATATTTGTTTAAATATTATTTTTTTGCGACGTAATTAATAATTTTTTTTATACTTAGAATTAAGTCATAAACTTGATCGGGTATCGGAAGTTGTGCCTCCAGTTCTTTCCAGGATTGGTTCATGTTCTGATTATCCAAAATCGACTCTATTCGGGACCGGGACCGGGACCGAGTTCTAGAAGTTTGACCAGGTATCCTATCCCGTTCACCTACATACTGGTATTACACAGTTTCTCATCCTCGCCTACAACACGAAATTAAAGAAGTGATATATATGCTAATATTTGTTCACTTGGTATCTAAAAACTTTTTAGATAGTTGTGAATCAAACAAATCATAATTCCCTCTACATAGACACAATATCGAACAAAGTGATCAACTTTACAACAACTAAAAAATGGAATAGTTTTCATTTTTGAGTTCAATTAGGGTACGATCTTAATTAATAGAAAACTTTCCTAATTGGGCTATCTTATTTATAAAAAATAAAAAGTAATTGAGTAAAATTTTTGTTCTCCCTTATATTGGCATACTCAACTGGAAGTGGTAAAAGGTTATACAAATGGTTAACTCGATGATCCGAACCCGACACAAGATTAGCAAATTTGGGTCAAAGTTTCCAATGACATGACTTGCTTATTAAACGGGTTGGATTGAAGTTGGGTTAAGGTTTCCAATGACATATTTAACTGGTAATAATATGAATATATTTTCTTAACTCGACCCTAAATTGGACGGAAAATTACCGAATTTGGGTTAAGGCTTACAACCCGTTTAAGTAAGCATGGTTATTGACCCAACCCTTTTAGTAAACAGGTCGAGTTAAGATTAAGAAGGTTCAACCGTTCAACCCGTTTAATGGTGAACCCGATATGAATTTGACAATTAACATGATCCGACCCACTTACCAGCTCCACACTCAACCATAACCATCTAATCCAGATTTAAATTTTAAACTATACCTAACACTGAATTATTTGAGATTGGGAATTGAATTTTACTTGATCTAACCCAATAATCATTATGACTAAAAGTTTCCACTATAAATTTAAATATGATTTAAGTTATCGTTGATTCAACATTGACTCAAACCCAAAACTATAAACTTCTCGCCCGATTACGACTCGAACCAATATTGACTTGAACGAAGTCCAATGTGATTGATACCTTTGAAGCTCACGTTATGAGTTTTGTACCCCCTTGCTAACTTCGCATGGTCTAAACTCTAGACCACCTTTGTTGATTAATTACAAGATTTAGAAGTAATTAAAGAAAAGGGTACCGAGATGCCCTTGTCAAACACCTTATTAATGAACTAGCCTAAAAATAAAAATAAAAACAAGATCATAACACGAACAAAACTCAACATTTTCAGTTAAATTAACTCATGAAAAAATTACACATATAAAAACATAAAATTTATGAAAGCATATTCATAATACTAAGTGCTATAGCAGACAATTGAAAGGTATCATTATTTTGTTTAGTCAAAGGAGAAACAACACCAACATCTTCAAAACCATCTTCACAAGTAGTTGAAGCATCCATAATTGAACTTACTTTCACATTAGCACCATCAAATCTTTGAGCCCTGTAATCTCTTGCAGCTTCACTTATCGTAGGGACCGAATTCGAGTAAAGTTGTAAACAATCTTGCAACCCTTCCTTGGTACAATTATCCACCTTGTTGTTTTCTAGTAAGGTTTTTATCGAGAAAGTGGTAGAATTAACATCATGTTTAACTAGATTGATGGAGATTAAGCCTAAACGAGTAAGATTAGCGTCGAGACTCGAGGGGGCGGACCGAAAGGCGGTGATGCAGAAGTTATAATTGATGTTTGGGTCATCCATTGATGAATTCTTGCATGTTTGGTTAATGAGATAAGTGGTGTTAACTAGGGTGGTGAGAAGGAGGAGAATGAAAATTGAGGAAGGAATATTGTTAATCATGGTTGCTCTTTAAGGTGGGGACTTCCTATACGTTATTGATATAGTGGTTATGATTTTGTAGATAGTGGGAGAGAAGAGATGTGAAAGTGTGAAATTACTTTTTAAATTTTTTGACGTTGGAAATAATGATGATAACAAAAAAGGAAGATAGCGTATGTTCTAGCTTTATTTGAAGTAAAATACTAACGGTTTGAACTAAATTCTTGATTATTAAACAGAATGACATATAATATATATCAGTATTAACATTTAGAGTCCGTTTTTGAAGAGACGGTCTCACGTTAGTGTTAACGTAAGACAAATGTTGTCATGCTGACATACGCGCGTGCATCAAACCAGCAGCGGAATTAGTTAAGCGGTTGGACATATTAGTTATGCTAACCTTAAATTGCTTCTGGATGAATTAGTTAAGCGGCAAAGTATATTAGTTAAGCGTTGAATTATATTAGTTAAGCGTTGAAGTATATTAGTTATATCAAATAAACCAGATTACAACACATTTTACTAATAACTAAAAACCATAACTATTAACCTTACAAATATTGCCATTTGTCCAGAACCATAACTATAACTAATAATATGAAAACTATAACTAATAACGTGTAAACAATTACTAATAACTAAAAGCCATAATATTAGCCTTACAAATATAGCAATTTATCCGGAATCATTACTATAACTAATAACATGAAAGCTATGACTAATAACCTATAAATAACAATTACTAATAACTAAAAACCATAACTATTAACCTTACAAATATAACTATTTACCCAGTTGCTTAACTATTTACCTGGAAACGATAACTAATCACCAGAAAACCATAACTACTGACCTGAAAAAAAAATGTAACTTTCTACCTAAAAGTTCTAAGTTTGTAACTCATAATAAGAGATTTATTAGAGATTTGACCCATTGGAGGGAAACAAAGAGCATTGAGAAAATCTCATCATCAAGATTAAAGAAGTCGCGGAAAAGGACGTTATATAGTTGAAAGTTTCATATGTTTAAAAAAGAAAAGAAAGAAAAAGAAAGAGATGTAGCTTCATAAAGAAATGGAAGTTGGGTGGAGGAGAGGGAAATGGCAGTGTAGAGGAGATAGAAACGCGAGTTAGTAGAAGAGAGGGCCATAACACATAGGAGATAGAAATTAGAGTTGGCAGAGGAGAGAGAAAATATAAATTGAGGGGGAAATGAGATGGTTTTACTAGCATAACTAATAGGTCAAAGTGATTAACTAATATAATTCAATGCTTAACTAATATGCTTCACTGCTTAACTAATTTATCCAGAAGCAATTTAAGATTAGCATAACTAATAGGTTCAAGCGCTTAACTAATACCACTGTTGGTATGATGCACCCGCGTGATGTCTGTGTGACGTCAGCATGACATCATTGGTCTCATGTTAACACTAATGTGAGACGGTCTTTTATAAGACTTTGTGTAACATTTAAAGTCGTTGACAATATATATTAATTTGAAATGTCTTAACAAAGAAGTTAACTTTACAATGTCATTGGTTTTTCAGATGTTGCACCTTATGTGTTTATGGACTCGCTGTCAAACTCTTAATTTTAAAGTACTGCTTTTTTTTCTTAAAAAAGTAGTTAACTTTACAATGGAAAAATTGGGTATATATGAAATTCAAAAAAATTCATTAGTCATTACTCGGATTGGACGATTTGATTATATGCAGACTTATATAGATAAGCTAAGGGTTGGAGTTTCAGGAATAGTTTTATACTTTATCATGCCCCCTTAAGCGAGAGCCTATAGCACAAGCCTCCCTCATATATGACGCTAAGTATTCCACTTAGAAAGGAGTGGTGGATGAAATTTGAACCTATGACCTTTATGTCACGCTGGCTCCGATACCATGGAAAGGACCAATCCAACTCAAAGTTGAAGCTAAAGATTGGAGCTTTTGTAATAGTTTTATACTCTATCAATTACTTATTAGAATTTAGATGTTCAAAATATAATCTAATTGGGTGTGCACTTTTGGACCGGGACCGGAATTCGGACCGGAAAATTCCGGTCCGGTCCCCGGTTCATGAAAATTTGGATTCCGGGTTTCCGGTCCGGTCCGGTCCAAACCCGGAATTTTCCGGTCCGGACCGGCGGATCGGAATTCCTGTTTTTTTTAAAAAAAAAAAGTTTAAAGGTTAAAAAAAAGTTTAAAACTTAGAAAGTTAGAAAGTTAAAACCTCATATTTATTGCCTTTAAGATTATTGCTTTTAGAATTGCTATATTTTAATATATTGAATTTATAAATATGTTTAAACCTAAGAAAAAGTTTTTTTTTAATAAAAAAATATAAATTCCGGTCCAACCGGTCCAAAACCGGAAAAATTTTAAATTCCGGTCCACCGGTCCAACCGGTCCGGTCCGATTTTGGACCGGTGCACACCCCTAGTAAGGATAATTGTTGATATATAAACTGATAAGTTCAGTTTATGCCATAAACTGAAAAAATACATACACTGATAAAAAAAAATAGGGTTAAACTTATAAAATAATAAAAGCATGCTTTTAATTGATACAAAAGTTTCATAAACTAATACTTGTCTCAGTCCTTTTAATGGCTGAGACGCGTCTCAACTAAGACGCTTTGTTTAAGGGTAATTGCTGATATATTAACTGAAGACGATCTTGCTATTTTCCATTATATCTAATAAATTCTCCCAGTTAGACAAACTAATTTAGGAGGATACAGTAGGTATATTCCTAGATATGAGCTTTTTTTTTTGGATTAATTGATAGGAATAATCCCACCTTTACCCCATCTTCTAAAAGTGGTCCTAACTTTTCATAATCTGAGAATAATCCTAACTTTGGGGCATATCTGCCCAAAATAGGTCATTACCGGTTGGTAACCTGTAAATCCAGGTTAAATA
This sequence comes from Beta corolliflora, assembly GCA_947648045.1. Classification (NCBI taxonomy): domain Eukaryota; kingdom Viridiplantae; phylum Streptophyta; class Magnoliopsida; order Caryophyllales; family Amaranthaceae; genus Beta; species Beta corolliflora. Next base: position 293,744 of record CANSZD010003989.1, read on the forward strand.
CCTTAATTATATAATCAAAGACTCGATTAAAACCCTAATCATGTAATTAATTAATTAAACACTTAAAAAAAAGTAAAGCACCACCTACCCTTCCACCAGCACGGACCACCCCCATCCTCTCTCACGCCTGCCACCAGAAGTCCTCCTCTTACTATTCCTCCCTCGAACCCCTCCACTTCCTCTTCCACATGCCCCACCCTCGAAATAAACCCCCCACACCAGCAACCAACCCCCCACCTAAACCAAATTCGATGCCAACTCACCCACAAATCCAATTCTCACTGCACTCTAAGGTAGCTTTTACAATCATCAACGTCAACCAACCTTTTCCTCCATAATTATAAGCAATTTCTTCAGATTCTCTCTCCTCTCTCACAATTCTCAAAGAACACCACAACTAAACCTAGTAAAAACAAGAACCTAGAAATCAAAATAATGTCTTCTAACCGACAAAATCAAAACCCAATGAACCCGTAAAACTCAACCAATTGTACCAAGAAATGCCCCACTCGGTGTAAAACCATCGCCTTCAAGTCGTAGAACATCGTCCCCATGCGTCACGTTTTCGACGCCCATTGCCACCGCACAGTGCAGCGAGCGAAACTCCGACGGCAAGCGTGACGCGCAAGATTGCGATTGTGGTGGATCTGAGCGATGAGAGTGCGTTTGTTGTGATAAACCCCAACATCTTAAACCCATCTCTTCTTCATCTTCCCAAATGAAATGATTATTGGAAATCTTGTTGGATGGGCATGTTGTTGCTGTTATGATTAGGATTCACCGCTTCGTTGATTAATGATTTAAATGAGAATGGTTTTGATATTGATGTTTATGCTTATACTGCTATGGTGAGTGCATGTGCTAGTAATGGGAGGTATACGGAGGTTGTGAGTGTTTTTAGGAAAATGGAGGATGTTGGGTGTAAACCTTCTTTGGTTACTTATAATCAAATCCCACCACCATTCAGCGGGTGCATCACCGGTGTTCGAGTGATTTTGGCGGTGGGGTGGGTCGATTGGGTTTGGTTGCTGGTTTGATTCAAATTTCAAGTGGTTGAGAGAGAAATGTTATCGAGGAGTTGATGGGTCGAAGTTGATGTACGCTAAAAATAAGAAAATGAACTTCATTAATAAACTTTAACCGGTTCAACAGGTTTTAGGTAAAAAGGGCCAATTTAAGAAGATAAGGTATCAAGGTGGGATTATTTTGAGATTATTGAAAGTTTGGACTATTTTAAGCAGACCGGTCAAAGGTGGGATTATTAGAATAAATTTTTCCTTTTTTTTTGTTATTATTATATACTCCATCCCTCCATTTTTTTTATCTACACACTTCAATGTTTATATACTTCACTTTGACCTTCATTTGTGATTTATACATAAGGAAAAATATAATATTGTGGAATCTTATTAGATTCATCTTGACCTATATTTACAGTTATCAACTTTTTTAAAATAATTTTTACTTGTTTATAATTAGAGATATTAATTGTCAAATTTATGTATTAATAAGCATAAAGGTTAAATTGTGTAATTAAAAAAACAAACAAAGGTGGTATACATCAATATTTATCTTCTTTTGGTTGCTTCACTTGTTGGATTACACTTTTGTAATACTCAACCTGTAAAGAGAACATGGAATGCCCTACAATACCCTACAATACCCTACCGTCTAGATCAAAGTAGCCCATTAATGTACAGAAGAGCCCATCTAAGCACATATAATGACATAATCCAACGACGGGTTAAGGTTGGCCCATGTAAAGAATACCATAACAAGAAATCTGAGGGGTTTTCTTGTTAGGTTGATCTCAAGTTTGAATATTGATCAATTCATATAGGGGTGTTTGGTTAAGATTATTGGGATGAAATAGTCTGAAAATAAGAATCTAATTTCATAGATTTGATATTATATAGATCTGTATCTAAGTTAAAAGAAATTATTGAGATTGACTCAGCTAAATCTTCACATTAAAGAAATATTTGATAATAATAGATTCCAAAAAAAATTCCTTTCACACTCTCTATTAAGAGAATGAATAACACTTTCTTCTTAACTGGTTGAACAGATCTTTATTTTAGTCACTTGAGTGGTTCAGCAAGTCAAAAATTCACTTGATTGGTTAAAGTATGTTATACCATATTTAGCAAAATTTTGTATTGATTGATACTTTATCTGTTTCTTTTAGCTGTAATGCCTTAATTATCACGCACTCTAATATATAACCTTCACCATTAACACATCTAATTATCTACTTAGCTAAAATTGTAAAAGAATGATTAGAAAATATATACATTTAAACAAAAATCCAATGACAAATTTCACGTAACTTTATCTATATCTATAAACCAGCAAATATAATAAGGTTAAAGTTTTTCTAGTAAATATATATGTATAAATGCTACGCACTATCCATACATTTTACTATATATCCCAAGTTATTATAGTTAAATGTCAATTAAATAGATTTTTTTCATTATTAAACCATATATAATCTACACAGTCTGACTTTCACGTTTGCTAACAAATACTGGTTGACCACAATCTACCACAGTTAGAGCTGGCAAAATATTACCCAACCCGCCAACCCGACCCGAACCCAACCCATTAACAATGGGTTGGGTCGAAATTTTCAACCCGTTTAATTAAATGGGTCGACCTGACCCAACCCGTTTAATTAAATGGGTCGGGTCAGGTTGAAAATCTCGACCTGATTTTAACCCGTTTAACCCATTTATGAAAACAACCTAAAAACCTTAACTCATTTCGCAGCTAAAAAAAATTGGCTAGCCCATATAGAAGGTTAAAAAGTAAAAATCCAAACTCATTACAGTTAATGTTGAACAATTGATTATAGAGTTGTAATGTTATTGATTTTGAACAACAGTTTGGTTGATTTTCTTGATTTTGAACAATATCTAGCATATGGTTATGTAATTTCTTAATGCTAAGTTGCCGCCAATTTGTTTTCAGTAACATACTCTTTGTTGTTTTTATTTTTTTTTTTCGCAAAAACACGAAAAAAAATTAAATGGGTCGACCTGAAGGTTGACCCGTTTATCATAAGGTTGGGTTGGGTTGTAATTCCCAACCCGTTTAAGTTAACAGGTCGGGTTGGGTCAAGGGATTCTCAACCCGCTAACCCGCCAACCCAACCTGATCTTGACCCAACCCGACCCATTGCCAGCCCTAACCACAGTCCACAAATGATATGCAATGTGACTTCCACAATCCAATTTACCGACAATCCCATTGATGATTGATGTACATTCTACACAATCCAACTACAAATATTACATACTCCACCAAAACGGCAAAAAGAGCAAAATAGAGGATAGATACAAAATACTTTGGTATAAAAATCAACCTCTCACTTAATTAATGTGATCTTCTTCCTCAAACTCTAACTTTGGCTTCCTCTCATTTTCTCTCTCCTGCCTCCCTTTTTTTTCTCTTTTATCCCTCGCTTTCGAGGGCTTTTTTTGATTTGTATTTTTTTTTCTTTTTTATTTTTCATATTCCATTTTTTGCCACTTCTTCTTCTTCGATTACACTTTTGAATTTCTCTCTGTTATTTTGGGAAAATTTCCCCAATTTCTTCGCTTTTTTACAAACCCTAATAATCCGATTTTGGAAGGGTAAAATAATTTTAATAAAAAAGATGCATCAAAGAATGAAGCAACATCAACAACAACAACAAGCTCTGATGCAACAATCGATCCTTCAACAACAAGCTTCTCTTTATCATCCAGGTGTTTTAGCTGCCCCTCCTCAGGTATTTGATTTTCCGTTTAATTCTTCTTTTTTCGCATAATTATATCTTCAATGTTTGATAATTTATATGTTTTTCGGTATTTACAGGTTTCTGATTCGATTTTTATTGGATAATATGGGTTAAATTTGATAGATTTTTTCAAGTTGAAAATTGGGAAATTGCGCTTTTTCACATTTGTAGTATTTGCACCTAAAATTGATTATTTTGGGGGAAATTGAATGATGGGTAATGTGGTTTTGGCATTATTATGTATCGAATTCGAGTAATTGTTTGTTTTTTGTGGATATATTGAGTTATAAGTTTCAACTTTGAATATGTAGTGGTGTGTTTGAGTGGCAAGGTGTGATTTTAGCATTGATGTGGGTTCAATTTCCATTGAAAAGAAGACATATTTGAGAGTTTGGTAATTTCAGTAGAGTAGTTTGGTTGTTGTATTGGTTTGTTCAATTAAGTGATGGTTGATTTATGTTAAAATTGTTTAATTGTATTGGGTATATGGGATTGGGATGAATGATTGTGTTCGATTGCGAAATGTTTTAGGACAAGAGAGTTTTTGTCTTTGCTGATACTTAATTTGTTTATTTTGTTCTGGGGTCAATGTTCAATTGTTCATACATGGTTGGCCTACTACGAGATTCGGACGTATTCTAGATGGCATATCTTGTGCCTTGCTACCTGCTGATGAGGAAGATTTCCAATTGAAATAGGAAATTTTTTTCTTTTTTAAAAAATTTGTAGGATCCTTTTCTTTTTTTTCGCTTGTTTTTACATTTTTATTTTGCAGATAGAGCCTATCTTGAGTGGAAATCTGCCACCAGGCTTTGATTCAAGTGCATGCCGCAGTGTGTGAGTGCCTATAGATATTTTTCTTTCTTTCTTTTCGATTTTTTTTCTTTTTAATTTTATGCCTTTGAGTTGTAGGGATTTTTCTTTTGCTTCCTTCTTTGACCTTGGGTTGGAGTGACGATCTTTTTAATAGTTAATAAGCTCCTTTTTAGTTTCCCTGTAAGACGTGCCTTCTTTGCAGAGTGAGCTTGTAGGGTTACAGTCCCTGGTAGGTAGGTTATCAGCTTGATGCTCTATGTAAACTTGTAACTTCCAGTCATTGCGAAGTATATGTGCTGTGCAGGACTTTTGCTATATATATCAGTGTTGGTATTGTTATTACCTAGTGATCTTATCAGGGAGGCTTGATTGTAGGTATGTTGGGAACATTCATCCCCAAGTCACTGAACCACTTCTTCAGGAGGTTTTTTTCTAGCACCGGCCTGATTGAAGGATGCAAGCTGATTCGGAAGGAGAAGGTAGGTCACCTTTTGTTTAACCATGATTCCTGGAGACATCTGTTTGATTATCCTGAACTGTCTGTGTTGGCTCTTCTTGTTTTTGTTGATTATAATGTCCCCCTATCATTTTTGTTGTCAGTCTTCCTATGGCTTTGTGGACTACTATGACCGCAGATCAGCTTCTCTCGCTATTATTTCCCTTAATGGCCGGCATCTGTAAGTATGCAATGCAATTTTTTACTGGGGAACTGCTCTGATTATGTAGTTTTTAGTTGAGCTGTTGTTTAATATAATTTCAGATTTGGACAACCTATCAAAGTTAATTGGGCATATGCTAGCAGTCAAAGAGAGGACACAACAAGTACGTTATTGTTCTACTGTTTGTTTGACCTTCTCATTTATTTGGTCTGGATTTCTGATGGAAAAAGCTCTCTACTTTGATTTTAGGTCATCATAACATATTTGTTGGAGATCTGAGCCCTGAAGTTACAGATGCTACACTTTTTGCATGCTTCTCTGTCTATCAAAGCTGCTCGTAAGATGCATTTAGTTCCTTCAGCTTGCCGTTTAAGTGTTTACTGTTTACCCTGCTGCATGGTGGCCTGGTGGGCACTGTAAAATTGATTTTTTCTCATTCTTTGCAGAGATGCTAGGGTAATGTGGGATCAGAAAACTGGGCGTTCCAGGGGTTTCGGGTTTGTTTCATTTAGGAACCAGCAGGTATATTGCAGTGGCAAGAGTTTTTTTCCCCCATAATTTTGTGCTGTGTACAAGGATGATATTGCATTTATTAATTACATGGTTTCATGCACAAATTGACCTTCTGTTTACTTTACAGGATGCCCAGAGTGCGATCAACGATGTTAATGGTATGGACTTTACTACTTTTTTTTTGGTGATATACTCCTTTTTCTCACTCTTATTGGCATTAATGGTCATTGAAAAGAACTTTTGAATGGCGAAATCCTTTAAGATTTCTGTTATTTATTTGGCTCAAACTTCTCTTGCCTGCCTTATCTTATATGATAGTTGTATATGAGCTCATCATTTATAGACTATTTTTCCTTCTAATTATGTCTAACAGGAAAATGGCTTGGAAGTAGACAGATCCGCTGTAATTGGGCCACTAAAGGTGCTATAGGCAATGATGACAAGCCAAGCTCAGATGCTAAGAGTGTCGTGGAGCTCACAAATGGGTCATCTGGTTAGTGTTGATGACACACATTTTACTTGTTGTACCAAGTGTTTGTTGTAGGGAGCTGTGATTGCAATCTGTTGCCAAATATCAGTTTGTATATTGAGCTGTGAAGGGCCTCTCTCTCCCCATGTCCTCCCTTTCTACCAATGAAATCTGTTGAACTGTTTATTTGAATTGTTCTGTTTCAACTTTCAAATATGATTATTTAGAGCTATCCTGGGTTCCATAACTTTTTTGATGTTACTGAAATGTGGAGAAATCCGAAAAATGGCAAGTATGAATTTCCACATTTCTGTTTTTGTTCTCAAATCCTAGCAGAAATTATACACTTACCTCCAAGCAATATATTCCCATATACTTTTTTAGAGTGTTTCTAAGCTCTTTTACGATAGCATGAGTGACTAGGAGCCAGAGTGAAATTATAGGTTTCCGTTTGTTCTTGGGCAATGGATAGCTTAAGATTGGTAAGTTACATTTGGGATGTGAACAGCTGTGGGGAGAAAATGTCGAGGGAGGATTAATGTTGTTGCAATATTCTATGGTTGGAGGATGGGGTATTCTAGTTGGTACCTGAGTGCTATTGATCAAAGCTTTGCGATTGTGATCAAGGCTTTGTGATTGTGGATATGCTGTGGGGAGTAGCTTGTACTTGAGCATTTGCTTATCACACAGATTGATATGTGTAAATTGATTCACTTTAATTGGTCAATGGTAGTATTTGAGTTCTAAAGTGTTGCATAAAGATCCCTATAAATTTAAAGTGTTTTTTGAATAGAAATCTAGGATGCTCTGGTTCCAGAAAAATGTCCACACTATTGCATTTGGAGAAAAATCATTTGAAAAATTACAGCCATAAATTTGATAGGATTTCATCATCAACCATGTGGGGACTTAATTGTCCGTTTTCTCATTTGGGGTAGATTGGGATATGAGTTCCTTTATCTTGAAAAATTACTTCCTTTTTTTTTTACTTGCAACATTTTCCCTTTTATAAAATTGCATATTACTTGCAATATTGACATTTTTGGCAATATATTCTCAATTTCTCTCTCCTAGTACATGGGATCCCTTTTTAATCTCTCTCTATCTCTTTACTCTCGTAAGTTCTTATGCCATGCTCCAATGTTGCTGAGTAAGTAAAAACAGAGGAAGTATTGATTTGAGATATTTGATGCTTTTTGGTAAATAGTTAATTGGAGTTTCTCAGAATTGATATTATTTTCTTATTTAGTTGTATCCTGCATAGACTTGTTTTTACGTGGGATAATTAGGTAAAATTTGTAATAAGGAAATGTCCAATTCACGGAAATTATTTGGTGCTTTGTCCAGCACCAATTTTTCTTTCAATTTCTGCTTTCAACCACAAAGGATCAAGCATCAAAATGGTTTTAATTCTAGTACATTATAAATTATCTGTTTGCAAACTGACAATAAGAGTTACACAGTTGGTAGTTTTTTAAGTGTTGGCACATTTCTAGTTTTCCATCTTACTGCGAAAAATTGCTTGCAAGCTTATATATATTCGTGTAAGATTTCCTAGGTATAAGACCTCTGTTCTTAAAGTCTGTTTTGTTTTTCTCATATTAACTTTCTGGGCCCACTAAGGCTTTGACTTAATAATGTGCCAATGACTCTTCTGCAAATCTATGTTATTCTGGCTGTGCTAGAAACTTGATCCAACATGGGGTATACACAATTGACTTGCCAATCTGGACCAAAAACATGCTAATCTTTCGTAGAATAGCCAAGTCTGACACTTATTCATGTTTTACACTGGTAGCTGAGTCTGAAAATAAGAACTGGCAATAACATCATAAGAGTGGTTTATCTGTAATTTGAGCTGGAGCTATCAATATTTTACTTTGATGTGCAGATGAAGGTCAAGAAAATGCAAATGATGATACTCCAGAGAATAATCCTCAGTACACCACTGTCTATGTTGGCAACCTTGCTTCTGAGGCAAGTCAAATTTACATTGATCAGTAATGCTATTATATGTATTGATGTCATAGACATGTTCACTCTCTAGGTTGTGATCTTGTTGATAGCCATGTTATTGGGTGAAGGAAACAACCCCCTGCCCTTTGTGCTGGGGAGTTTGTGATTCCTGCATTGCTCAATCCCTTGATCGTGACCATAGAATGTGTCCCCTTGCAGTAAACACGAGATCTTATCCCGTTACATTCACTGTCCATCAGTGCTGGAAAAGGTGTGCCTAGACACTGCTGCCCAAGTGTTCTGGAAGGCCTGGATTGGGCTTTTTTGATGAGGTGAAATGAGGCATAGAAGCCCATCATCGTCCTCTGTCTCCTTCATGCTGAACCTTTTTTTCCCCTTTTGTCTACCATTAACTCCATCGCACCACCACATAAAAATTGCTAAAATCGAGTGGCTGCATTTATTCTACTGGACTCCACTGTCTGCAACTGCTCTCACACACATACTTTAGCTGTAAGAACTAAGAAGTGTGCCTCCCTTTGATGAGGCACACGCCTCTCGCCCGTGTTTTGCACCTAGTTCAGGACCCCCATCACCTGCGCTTCTAGCATTTTCAAACATTTCTGTGCATGGTTCCCAACCTTTTTTCTATTTTTTTTTGTTGGTTTTTGTTTTGGAGGTGGTTGTGTTGGGGGTTTTAGGGTATTGGGATCAAGTTAACTTACGACAGTGCATCTATGTAGACCTCGTAACCCATCTGAATGCTCTTATTTGATGTGTATTTTCTGTTGGAGGATATTTGCTGCTATAAATATTGCTGTATAGACATCGAGTGAGTGGCTTAGAGAAATCACATTTGTGCAGCTTAATGCTGTTTTCAATCTGGACACACATAAATATTTGTCAGGTGTTAGTAAGATCACTGAAGAATATAGAAAAAATTGTATAAGAATTTACTTTCTTTGTGTAAAGCTTTTTCCTTGCGATTTTGCAGGTTACATCAGTTGATCTTCACCGTCATTTCCATGCTCTAGGTGCTGGTGTTATTGAAGATGTCCGTGTACAACGAGACAAGGGTTTTGGTTTCGTGAGATACAGCACTCATTCTGAAGCTGCTCGAGCTATTCAAGTTGGGAATGCACGGGTCCTTTGTGGAAAACCTCTAAAGGTAACTATCTATGTATATGAGTCATTTTGTGTTTGTGTGTGTCGGAGGAGGGGGTGTTTCATCTAGTAATTCCCTGTGTTTATGTTGTTTATATGTTGGAAATCTAATGACATTGCCCTTGTAATTACAAATATGTCAATGTGCCTTTTTGGATTTTTTGTTTGTTTGTTTTGGTTTTGGTAAAGGGGGGGAGGGTGTGGTGTGGTGTCAGATGTTCTTGGCTGTGTACATGCTCTATCCTTCTCCTTTTGCTTAGAACTTACAGATTAACCAAGCCTAAGCCTTTGTTCTTCTGGACTACGAAAAGTACGTCCGTCTAAATTCCAAGATGATGTTCGTCTTGTTTGTTTTTTGACCTGCATATATTCTTACACCCGTGTCCCTACTGCTAATGCTTGGAAGTTCTTTTATGCTGAGCCATCTATTCAGACTTTTGAATTTGTTTCTTGTCATCTTGTCCAATTGCTTTCATCTTTTATTTGAATTCTTTTTACATATATCGTGAGTTTAGTTCTTTTTCCGATGCAATCTTCTGTGCTTTACTCTGCTTTTTCAAAAAAATTTAGGCCCCTTAAGAGCTCATTGATATTTATCCTTGTGCTGTAATAAAGGGGGTTGCCATGGGTAACCATGAAATGCAAAAGAAGATATAATAATCTTCATCGAAGAGATTGAGAGGACAAATGATTACGTAAAACTGATAATTACTTTGAGAAAGAGAATTGAATTATTTAGTTGGCTCCATGCTCTCTGAACATTCACATATGCTTTCTAAGGACAGAGAAGATGATCCCAAGTGATTATATATTATTTTTCCGCAAAAGCTCGAGTGCTTGATTGGAGACTTGGAGTTTGTCTTTGAAGCTATTATGTAGCCAAGAATCAAAATTCCAAACGTTGCACATACTTTAGAAGTATTACTGTATTTTTTATAGGTAAGTTGAAGTTCCTTGCGCGGCGGGGGGGGAGGGGATTGGGGATCCCTTTTGCAAGGGAAGAGACTCGATCCCAGGACCTCTGGGATCGGACGTGATGCCAATACCACTAGGCTATCACCTACTTCTCAAGATCTTTAGTAGTATTACTTATGTTTTAGAGAGAAATGTTATACTTGTAATGATGAGGCATATCTCGTCTTTGCAGTGTTCTTGGGGCAGCAAGCCTACTCCAGCTGGAGCAAGCTCTACACCGCTTCCGCCACCAGTTCAAGCATCAGGTTACACTGCTGCTGATCTTGCTGCCTATGAACGGCAACTTGCTTTAGCTAAAATGAGCGGTGTTCACGCTCTCATGGGTCAGCATCCACTGAAAGCTGCACCCATGGGTATGGGTGCTCCTGGGGGGAGTCAGCCAATCTATGACCCTGCATATCAGAATCTTGCTACATCACAGCAGCTCATGTATTATCATTGAAGTGCTCCTGACTTTTCTATAACCTTTTTTCATTCCTTACTGATGAATGTAATGGTGTATTAGCCCTTCTTTTCCTTTCCCCTTTCCCCTTTCCCTTTCTCTTTTATCTTGGAATCAGTTGAAGTGTTGTATCGATATAACGTAATATGTGCGCCACGCTTATGCATGTATTTTTAGAGCGTGTATTTTCAGTTTTACTATATGCTAAGAGACGATGAGCATGCCAGGCCTCGTTATGAGACACAGTGAGCATGTTGCAGATGTAATTTATTGAGTGTTTTATTACAACTTTTAATTTATTTCCCTTTTGGTATATTGTTTGTTTGTCAATCGAGTGTGGCTAAACCATAAACACTTTGTTAGCAAACGAGTGAAGAAATGGGGTGGGGCTTACGCAAGTGGATTCATCTGAATGTGCGCTCTCTCTCTCTCTCTCCTGTTAGCTAACAAACAGTGCCATTTTTTTTCTTATAAAAACTGAGGTTGCTATAGAGTGTTGGCAGGTCTGAGATTTGAGGTCAGCTATGATATGTGCATGTGCAGTTAGATATTCATACGCATTTGCTGAGTTTAGGTCTGTTGTGCTAAAACAATTCCTTACACCAGAAGATTTTACCTGAAATATTCGATTGCTTTTTCTTGTTTTTGGGTTTTTGTGTTGTCTTCATGTCTTTGTTTCTGGTATATATTCTGGTCACAGGATTTTTGCTGATATCTCAGAAAGTGAGCGGATTTATCCAAATGCCCAACTAAACATTAGGAATTTGAAAAGTTGGAAACTTGTTTGCATCAGCAGATTATTGTCATACTCATGACACTTTCTGGTAATTTTTTGGAGCTAAGCAACAGCTTTTTTTTTTCAAAGTAAGAAAGATTGATTTTAAAATGGATTGCACTTGTTTATAAAAATTGGGTGAAACACCAAATTCGTTGCGGACAAAAACGAAAAAGGAAAATTACACTAATGATATAGGTGTTCGCCCATCTACAATTGTTGACATGAATTTGACACACTAATAACAGCAACTTAAACTTGGATACGACTTTAGATAATCATTTGCACAAAGCTCTTATTATTCCAATTTTTTTTAACTATTTCGAAAAATCCAAACTTTTAATAATAATAAACAATATAAGGAAAATAACCCCCAAAGTTTTAAGTATTTGTTAGTCTTTTTCCATGTTAAAATGTGTTAAGAGAATAGTAAAAGAAATGCTATTTGCTGAGTTGCTGTATGCTGTAGCCAATTTTTTTCAAAAAACCGTAACTTTAGGTACGATTTTAATATTGGAATCACTACGTGAGAATTGAGATAGCATATTAGGGCTTTTATACAAGAGAAATTTTAACATGGGTCTTGAATAGGATGGTTTACTTGAGGTTTAAAATAAAACAAATAGTCTAGAATGATTTTTTACTTTTCTCAGGATCTAAATTCCACTAAAGCATAACAATAACTGTTTTTTTATATTATTAAAATAGCTACCTCAGGTACTAGTAGTTTTTTATAGACTAAAATTAGTACTTCAAGTAGCAGTTTGTCTCTGAACCCAAAAGAAATTGCAAGAGCTACTTCCAATTCAAGGTGGACTATATATGTCTCGTAAATAAGTTGGAAACCAATGAAAATTGGAAAATTATTTTCTTTGAGTAATACTCCCTCCGTTTTTATTTAATTGTTATAATTCACTTTGGGAAAGAACCAAGGAAATTATGCAAAAAACAAGGAAGAAATACAAAGAAGAATGTTTGGTTTTGAGAAATGTAAAAGAAACATTAAAATAATGTAGGAGAGAAAAAAATAGGGTAGGTGGGAAGGTTTTAGGTAGATTAATAATATGGGTGGTGGGTGTATGTGGTACAAAAAATGTAAAAGTTGATGTGATAGGTTACCATATAAGGAAAAAGTGGCTCACTTGGTAGGAATTCTACCTCATGACCTTAAGGTCAGGGGTTCGAATCCCAGTGCAGGAAGGCACTGGAGGAGACCCTTACAACTCCTCCTCCTTCCAAGTCCTGGGCGCTTTGAGTTGGGCGTGTGCGAGGCACGGAGAGGTTATTTAACTTACCAAATCAAAAAAAAAAAAATATAAGGAAAAAGTGAAAGTGTAACAATTAAATAAAAATATTCCAAATAAGGAAAGCGTAACAATTTAAAATAGCGGGGGAGTATATAGAAAAATCAATGAGTAAATGCAAATATGAACGCTTTTTTTTTGCTTATAGTTGTCTAGAGTCTATTTGTTTTTTCGTTATTAAAGTCTATTGACTTGAACGTTATTTTTCCAATAATAGAAAGAAAGAAAGAATCGTATCTTGCGAAATCTTATTTGATTTGGTAGATATATTTTTATTGTATCAACCTTTTAGTTTACTTATTTTATAATATGTAATTTAAATAATTGATGGCCGAAGGTGTGCCTTGAATAATGTAACCAAAGAAAAGAAGAGTAAATATCACAACTAGATTAGGACAAAGAGAACGTACAAGTAAAAACCATGAAAAACGTAAAATTGTGAAGGATTGATACTTTTATTAGCCGTACTTTTATTTATTTTTATGAAGGGTTTTATACTTTTATCAGCCGTACTTTCATTTTATAGATTTGATATTTATGAATCTGATATTAGGTTCATAAATGACTTAAATAGGTATATGTCCTTATTTTCGTTCAATCTCTGAACAATAAGTATGGACGACTTTGAAAATTTAAAGAGGAAAGACTTGAAATTTCAGAATTTGTAAAGTGGTCTCCAGTGCAAATTCTCATCACAGAAAAAGTGTTCTATTCATTTCAGGGGAAACTCAAAAACCCAAAAAACTATAGCTGATTTCTTCATACATAGGATTTTCTGAACCACTTATTCAATTCTGACTGCTTTTAACACTTCTTCTTCTGTTGCTAGAAATTTCTGAATCCCTATTCATTCATGCAACATTTAACAATAACAACAAACTCGATAAGCCTATTTAGCTAACAGTTCTCTATAGAACGAAGATGTATAACAAAAATCTTGCCGTTATGGCAATTCCATGGTTCACAAAACAAAAGGTAAGTATGTCAAATATTACCTCTTAGTTTTGTGGAGAACGGCTAGGTAAATAACCTTTTCGAACAAATTGTCTTTCGTCCAAGATATTTAATCTGAATATATATTAATAACTAAATATAAACTCCAAAAAACAAAAAATCAAACAAACTTGAGAAGCATATAGTAGCTGTAATTCACATCAAAATTTATGATTCTCATTACAGTTACATCTAGCCCAACTCTGGCTTCTCAAAGCCAATAACGTAATAACGTAACTACATAAGAACTTGTTTTTTTTCTTTCTCCTTTTGTCTTATTTATTGGAGATTTCACTAGAGCAAAATTCTGTTTTTTTTTTTATGTATAATTACAGATTAACAATTTATGGGTTTTTTCTGCTTCTTCTTCTTAAACTAACTAATCTTATTCTACATATATCTTTGCTAAGATCATAATATACTAATGAGAAAACTTATTCCTAATAACATTTTCAAACAGCTACTATCCCAGTTGAGAAGATCTGGCCTCTACTGGTGTAACTGTAAGGAGAACTCGAAACCTCGCTGGACCTCGAAACTTCTGATCTGCATTGTTCTTTCCTTTCATCAATCTTTATCTGTCTTTGCCTGCACTCTGCACTACAAAATGCCTTCTCCCCCCTGTTCATCATAATAATATAAACTTATATATATATCACATAGTACTATAAACGGCCAAAAAAGGAAAGCGTAACAATTAAAAAAAATGGAGGTAGTATATATGTAGTATATCGATTATTAAACTTTAGAATATAGTTTACCTGTACATGTAAATGTCCTTGCCATGGAGACCTTTCCTACACAAGTGACATGAGCTAAGGAAATCGGAATCCGAATTACAGATCTCTTCAGAAAATCTGGCCGGGGAAGATATGTTGAAAACGCCGATTTTCTTGCTGATTTTAGGACCTATAGATTGATGATGACCATATCCACTAACACCATCATAGTAAATTCTAGTGGTGGTGGACTTGTTTGGTCCACGACATGTAACATAAGTGAACTCTTCATCAAAAACTTCCATCATTTCCTCCTCTTCTTGTTTTTTTAGCTTACCATTGAGAATGTTTTTCTCAATTTTGGACTTATTGGATGGACTAACGTTGATCGAATTCGAACGGCTCGAAAATTGGCTACGAATAGCATATTTTGCTAGGATTTCACCTCCCGCACACCCAACGTTACAACTAGACTTGTTGTCAAGGGCTACAACTATGCCTAACCCAACTCCGCCTTGTTGGTCGTAATAATAACTTTTTAGACTTCTTGGAGACTGCAACGCCCTACAATTTAATGGACTTTTTGTACTCGTCATCGTGTCTATGATCCCGGACCTTAGGACTCCGGCGAGCTTACCGATGGCCGGCCGGGATCGCTTGCCCAGCATATTTGATTGATTTGTTGAATAATTGATGGATTATAGTATTGGAAATGTGGGTGGGATTTTTGAGTGTGGGATGATAAAATTTCTTTGTGTGATGTTGGAGTAGAGCCCCCTTAGATGGGTCTCTCCAATAAGCACTTGAAGGGGGTTGTCAATTTATGTATGATTGAGTGGTTGGACTTAGCCCACTACCCTTTTTTATTAGCTCTTTTTTTTCCTGTATTTTTTTATCCTACCTGTAAATTTCTTTGTGGGCCCTACTGCATTATTACTATATTGATGATTTGATTTCTCTAAAAAGGTACCCACGTAATACACCATCCTGATTATAAAATTCAGCTGCATCTATTTGGAGTGCTGTTTGCTTTTCTCCTTTGATTCGCCTTATTTTTATGCTCTTTTTCTAAAATATAAATGTACGTTAACTCATCATTATTCTTTATATCTTTAAATAAAGAATGATTATTCTTTTTTTTCCAACTTAACATATTAATTTCATATTATTTATTAATTTCACTTTTTTATCTTTATGAAAAGTTAATGAACAAACAATAAGGACTTCAGGTTTGTCACTTAATCGGATCTAATATGCAACGTCGGTGATAAATATGTTTACATCGTTGTCTTATGTGACTTTTTTTTTGTGAACATCTTATGTGACTCTATACATTAAAAAACTAAATGGTTCAAGTAAATATTACTTTCAAGTTCAAGAATCTTATATTCTTTTTATGAAAGTCGATAAAGAAATTTGAATATTATATTTGGCTAATTTTTAGTTAGTCAGACTAAATACAAAGTTTCAGAGCCCCATATACAAATGAAGTTACAAAAATATCCCATGATATTCATGCGACAAAACTTTGACAATTTACTACTCGAGATTCAACTACCAATGTGACATTCTACTAGAGATTATAGTAGTAAAATATTAAATTTGATATAATATGATTATTGGCTAAATTTTAGTTAGCTAAAATTTTATCTATCAAAACTAGTGGAAATAAGTGACAGTTTTATCTTACATAAAACCTACTACAGTTTTATATCTTAATCATCTAATAAAAATATGGATCTATAATAGTTATAATAAGGCTCCGTTTTTTGGACTGAGAGAATCTGAATTGAACTGAACTGAACTTAAATGAACGGAACTGAATTGAATTGTACTGAACTAAATTGAACTGATAGAAATTGAAATACAGAGAGTATCTGAACTGAACTAAACTGAAAATAAGTCCAAAAGAACATGGCCTGAATATGACCATAAAAATCTAACAAATTACAATAAAATCCATATTACATAACAAAATATCATTCTGCACCACTAATCATAACCCTTTAATGTATAACAAAAGAGTCTACATGGAGCTTTTCATGTGATATGTACGTACTAGAAGAGTTAATAATAGTAAAAGTTAATCACAATTTTCAAGACCAAAATAATTCATAAAATGTCACCTGTCAATAGAAGAAAAATAAATAATTGTCCACTTCAGTGAGTGGGACCCACAAAAAAAGAATCTTGGCCCACAATTACCCCCGGAATCTGACACCAAAAAGGATACTCTCAAAGGGCATAAGTGGAAAGAGGACCATTTTTGTGCGTGTCATTCTTTGGACGGATGGGCTAAAATAGTTGAAAATGACTGGAAACCACTGTGGGGCTGAGCCCACTTCATTAATGGGCCCATCTTCTTTTGGAAATTCAAATTCCTTTTTTTTTTTTGGCTTAATATTAAAATTGAAAATGATTTTTTGTGGGGTTTGCCGGTATTGTACCGCTGCTTTGAAATTAGCCTGTTTTCTAGTGAGTAAAATGTCCAAAATGCCCTCACTTGTATCATAAATTTCTTCACTTTCTCTCTCCTAATAATTTTGGGTGCATTTTCATAATAAAAGGAATCTATTATTTTTACTCTTTTTTCTTTTTTTGCTTATTAATTTTTGGCATGCAAGAATCTATTATTATTAGGTAGCTCTTTTTTTCTTTTTGTTTTTGTGATGATTATTATTGGGTAGCTTTCAATTTTCATTGCCAACTTGCTCTTTTTTTTTGTTCTTCCTAGACTAGATGTGAACTAGTTTCTAGCCAAAGTTAACAAAATGTAGACCTGCCTAGAGTCAAAATTGGGCCAATATAAAACAAAAACATAAGCAATTAAAATTGCTTATATTGATTTATATAGCTTTGTTTTTTCTGTTTTTATTTTGTTTACATTTCTTGACATGGACTAAACAAAGTTTTAAATAATATATAATTTAAACAAACAACTACTACTAGTTAAGTGCATTAAAAGACTTGAAACTTACGTTGTTACAACTAATAATATCATAACAACGCAAAAGATTAAAATTTCGGAGAGACAACTAACTTTTCTAGATTTATGAGGTGAATGTTATATTTGGCATATTTGAAATTGGTACTTTTTATATTACATAGATTCTACTCATTTTCAAATTTTTAAGTAAATTTTTTTCACCATTTAGCCGTCCTTATCTTACCATATTAAACCTACTAATCTATTACGAATTTCATACTCTTTCTCCTATCTTTCGCTTACTTGCTTATAATATTAGGATAGATTTATATAGAATTGAGGAAGTACTTAGTGTATCAAATCAAAGCTATAATTTTCATCTACTCTCTCTCTCTCTCTAAAATATCCTCTCAACAAAAACCCTAACACAAAACCTCAAGCCTCTGCCGCCGTAGGCTCGCTGGTGGCCGCAGGGGTTGCCGGCGAGCCTGCTTCGGCTTCTTTCTTCGTTTTTCTTCGTCGTAGCTTGTTCAATCCTCGTCGTCACTTCCTTGTTTTCTTTTCGTCGTCTTTTTCTCTTTGTCGTCGCAGGGCTGCTTGTGCCTCCTTGCTGGAGCTTCCCCTGGTTTTCCTCCCCCTTTTTTTAGTTCGTCGCCTCCTCCCTCCCCTTCCCCTGTTAGTTCGAGTTTGTCGGCGTTTCGAGTTGTCGGCTGTACGAGTTTGTCGGCCGTCGTCAGTTAGGTCTAGGTTTTTCGTCCCTGGTGTGTACCTCGTTGGGCGTTCCTTCCCCCTCCCCGGTCTAGTACGTCGGGCCTCCCTTCCCCTTCCCCCGTTGTGTCCAGCGTCGGGCTTCCCTAACCCCTCCCCTGTTAAAGTTGTTTGTCAAAGTAACGTAGCTAGTCCCCCTCCTCGTTCCCCCGTTTTTGGTTTTGCAAAGTTTTAGGTTTAGGTTTCCCTACCCCGCTCCCCGGTTCGATTTGGACGTTCTTAGTGTCTAGTTTCCCCTACCCCCGCTCCCTTGTTTAGTGTCTTAGTGCGTCTCCCCTTCCCCGACCCCCGTTCGTGTTCATATTCCCCTAAGTTTGGAAGTGCGCCCTCTTTTTTCCCCCTTAAGTTTAGTTATCTCGCATTAGTTGTTTAGTTCTTGGTTGCGTTAGTATGGGTTTCTTGTTTGTTCACTTAATCTGCTTGATACTTTTGTTAATTGCTGGATGTAGTCTTTCTCTTCAAAATGTTGGATCTGGTTTATGTGGTTGGTTAGGGTTTACGTGGCAAGAGATTTCATGGATGGGGTTTGTTTTATCCGTTTTTCAAAATCGGATGGTTCTTCGAGATCTAACACTGGTTAGATTTCAATCTCGCTTGGTATTGATATTCTCAATCATTGGCTTGACAAAAAGATATCTGAAGGCGGCTCCCCAATTTGTTAATTGGGTTTATAGCGCGTCAACGCATTTGAGCTTCTCATCAAAGGAGAAGCCTGAAATACCCTTCCAAAAGGGTATTGAGTCACAAAGGAATGTGACTCTTTTCGAGAAACCGAAGTCGTAGAATCCCATGTGACAGAGGTCACTGGGATTGGTCTTGGTGCGAGTTCCTAGTCTCATTTGTTACTTTGTTTCCCGCTTGTGAAATCGGCCTCTCTCCTCCCTCTCCTTTCGTCAGGGTTCTGGCGATCGTCATCCATCAGCAGAAGAGTGTCATTTCGGTTAACTCCGACCTCCAGATCGAGCAGTTCTATCCTAGTTCAAGTTCTTTATGTTTTTGTAATTGTTATGTAAGAGCGAATGTTGCTTAGTTTAGTTTCTTTGTATTTGTTTGGTTGTATTAGGCTTTTAGGATGTCTTAGTTTTAATTAATGCACATTTTCCCAAATTTGTCAAAAAAAAAAAAAAAATCAAAGCTATAGGTGAAAATTTTCTAATCAATCAACATGTAATTGTTTATAATAGGGTTCTTTAGTCTAAGTTGATTATCATTTCTCCGTACAAGATGCGTTCACATTTCCAATAATATTTATATGGTAATATCTTCTAATAATGCACCTAGTGTTGATATTTTTCATTGACACAAATTATTGTGTCATGTTTTCTTTTTTATCCCAATATCTACATTTGGTTGTAAAAGCTTCCCTCGAAGATCAAGCTCTCACACTAATCCTTTTCAAATCAAGCTCTAAGGAAATTTTATCACTTAACGATGTCTTTCATTTTGGGAGGCATCAAACATTACTTGGATCATTAAAAAAATTGAATGAAGAGTTTGAAAGAATCATAAAACCCCATGGTAATTCGAGTGTTTATTGTCATATAGCAACAAACACACACACATATATATAGTTCATATATATGTATATATATACATATATATGTATATATATACATACATATATATATATATACATATATATATATATATATATATATACATATATATATATATATATATATATATATATACATATATATATATATACATACATATATATATATATATACATATATATATATATATACATATATATATATATATATATACATATCGGTTTTTTCACCATATACCCCTTACAATTTTTTTTTGCACCGTATACCCTTGCAAGTTTCCAAATTCACCATATACCCTCCACTTTTCAAAGAATACATCAAACTACCCTTTTGACTAACGGTGGTAGACTTCCGTTAGTCATTAACCCCTAATCCCCCTAACCTTAATTAACTAACCTAAACCTAAGCCAAACCCTAACCCCCTAATCTAATACCCTAATCCTAACCCTAACCACCCTAACCACCACCCCTCCCCCCACCCCTTACCCCCTTCCCCCCACTGCCCCACCACCCCCCACGACCCCCCTCCCCTCTCCCCTCTCCTTCCCCGTCAGTGCATGCAGCCCCCCCTCCCCCTCCCCTTCCCCTACAAGTCGCGCGACCCCCCTCCCCTCCCCTTCCCCCGCACTGTCGCGTAACCCCCTTCCCCCGCCGTCGCGCAACCCCCCCCCCCCCTCCCCTCCCCGCAGTCGCGTACCCACGAAACCCCTTCAAACCCTCGCTTCGAAACCCCTTAAAACCACCGTCGATTTTTTTTCATTTCGGGGAGTGGGAGGGGGGTTGTGTGGCGTTTGCGGGGGAAGAGGAGGGGAGGGTTGCATGACGGTTGCGGGGAAGGGGAAGGGGAAGGGGCTGCGGGTGGCTTTGGGGGAAGGGGGGGATGCGGGTGTGGTGGGGGGGAAGAGGTGGGGGTGTGGGGAGGGGTGGTGGGTGGGTGGGTGGTGGGGGAAATGGGTGGGGTAGGGGGAAAGGGTGGTGGGTGGGTGGCTAGGGTTAGAGTTATGTTTAGTTTAGGGTTAGTTAATTAGGGTTTGAGGGGATTAGGGGTTAATGACGGCGTTAGACTTCAGTTAATCATAAGGGTAGGTTGATGTATTTTTTTTAAACGTTGAGGGTATATGGTGAATTTGAAACTCGAAAAGGATATATGGTGCAAAAAAAATTGTTAGGGGTATATGGTGAAAAACCGTATATATATATATATATATATATATATATATATATATATATATATATATATATATATATATATGACATCAAAGAAACATACAAGAAATTAAGGAAAAGCAATAAATGGAATCCTATATGCAGACGACATCCTTGCGCGAGCTCATGAGCCCCTTGGACTTGACTTCTGGAGACTTTAGTACGACACCAATCAATGCGTTTACCCATGCTTCGTATATCATTAACCAGCCACCTAACTGAGGTATCCATAGACATAGGATTATTCATTAACATATATTGTGTACAAGTAGTTTATAAATTAGAGGTTGAGGTGGTGGAGTAGTGACATCGCTTCCCACCTCATATCCCCGGCGCCTGGAATCAAACCTCATGGACATTCGTTGGGATTTCCCTTATCACTCTCAAGTGAGTCCCCTTCATCTTACCTTTAAAAAAAAAAGAAAAAAAAAAAAGAAAAAAATAGTTCATATATATATATATATATATATATATGGAGAAAATTTACCTACTATTGAGATTTGTTGTTTACTATGCATTTTTTTATTCAACAAATCTTTCAAAACCTACTTTTTTCTTTTCTTCAAAAGGTCTTTCCATACTACCTTCACACTCCTACGCCCAATCTCTTTTATAATATTCTCTTTAATAACGTTTTAAAGAAATGCAACAAGTACTATAACATAAAAAATAATTTTAGACTTCATTACTTAATAGTGCTCCCCAAAATCCTACCAAGTTCGGTCCCGTCATCTTATTATTGTATGAAAGACTGCAACAATAATTATTATCTTCTTTCCATTGTTTATTCCTATATGTAAGCATCGCTACATTGGTTTACTGACAACGGGGAAAATGTGAATTAATTAAAATGTACATTGGTTTACTAATGACATCTCCATTTCTTTATTTATAGCTATACATCCACACATCATAGCATTCATATACGACCATAACAGTTTCCGTTGTTATTCCCCCTCCCCCTAGAACGACCGACTATGAACAAGGAAGAACAAGAAGAAATTATCTCCCAAAAAAAAAATATTGAAAAAAATATTCTAAACCTCAATGGCTCAATGTCGTTTAGATTTTCCTTCAAAATAGAATTTTATATATAAAAAATTTCATTAGTCACTTAGGCCCTGTTTCTTCTAGACTTCAATTCAGTTCATTATTATTATTATTATTATTATTATTATTATTATTATTATTATTATTATTATTATTATTATTATTATTATTATTATTATTATTATTATTATTATTATCATTATTATAATTATTATAATATAATTATTTAATAATTATTAATATTTATTATTATTATTATTAATATTAATATTAATTATTGTTATTATTATTATTATTATCATTATAACCATTATTATTATTATTATTATTATTATTATTATTATTATTATTATTATTATTATTATTATTATTATTATTATTATTATTATTATTATTATTATTATTATTATTTCTGTTCAGTTCAGTTCAGTTCAGTTCAGTTCCATTCAGTTCAGTTCTGTTTTACATGGTCTCCAAAGTATGTTGATCATTAATTTTTTTGAAGGAGACCATTTGTATCTTTAATGATACATTACTTAAAATTATAGAAAGCTAATAATTTGAAACTACACAAATAAAATGATAAGTAATAACATGTTTTTTTGGCTTTTATCGCATATAGAGCTGATAAAATAGAAAAGAACGAATAAAGTATTAGCCTATAACAACTTAAAAACAAGCAAAAGGATAAAGCCTATAAGTTTATAGCCACATAAAAACAAGCTAAAATTTTAATATGTATTATTATATACAGTTAATCTAAAGAGTTTAACTAAATGTTCCAAGTAGAGAGAATTTTCTGTCATTTTTGTCCCAGGTATAGGTGTTGTTGTACTTCTAGTTCTAGCTACCTTCAAGGTATTGGGATCATTCTGAGCATATAATTGGAAACTTTCATGTATTATTTATTCTTTCTTCCTTTTTAAAACTCTGGAAAAGGTCTTTTACATCTTGAAACACACTTTATCATAATATCACTTTTAATTGATTCCCATTTCTTTTCAAGTGCTTGAAAAGATTTACATATCTTCAAATATTCTATCTACTGCCTTCCAAGTTTCATATAGGCATATAGCAAAGCCAACAATTACAGGTGTTGCAACTTGTAAGCCACAAAGTGGTATTGTCTTCAAATCAGGGATGCGTATGGATCAGATTTACAGCGGGTCTAGTCTCTAGTGAGACCTAAACTCATACCCGTAACATTTTATGCAGACTTAGACCTCCCCTAGGCCCATAGGATCCAAAATATTCATACCCTTAACCGGATCCAACAGGTTTAGCAGGTATCAACTATCAAGACCTAAATTGATCCAAAATGACTCTTGAGTTTATATCAATTTCGGTTATCTTTTTTACTTGTTTAACAACCTCTTCCATGGGTTATTAAAATGATAAACAATAAAATTATAGCCCAATCTTAAATAAATTTGACTTGAATGTAATATATAACGATGATGACCTACTAAAATGTCAAAGAGATTGAGACTTCTATGGAAAACTGGCTATGATAGATTTTTTTGTTGCGTGCAGTGATTGCATGAATCTTCTACTAATATTATAGTGTGTTATTGTTTCTTGGACATAAGAACTATTCCATAAGTTCTTTTATCATCAATTCAATAAGGTTAAGTAGTTATATATTTCAACTATAAAAAATATAAATGAGCCTATGAATCGAATCAAAGGCGAGTTTGTGTCTCAATTTATTGGATCTGAACCCAATCCCTTTTTAAAACAACTAGTCCCTAATCCGACCCAAACCTAATGGGTCTAAGAAATTTAGACCCAAACCTAATGATTCTAAAAAAACTTAGAGCCATACCATAGATAATGGATTAGGTTCAAGTGGGTTTGGGTCGGTTCTTGAGTCCATGCCATCCCTACTCCAAATTCCAAGTGACTAAAGCCTTATTTCTATCCATTAACACATATATCTCTACTGATTAAAATTAAGCGTGACTCTGCGTGACCAATACATTTTTTTTATCGATCCTCTAAATCTCTTTAAGGTTTTGGCTTTTAACAATTAATTCTAATAGCACATTTAGCAAACATCAAATGCTTGTATGGTCTTCAAATCGCTCGTAGGTCGGGTTATGACAATGTTTGGCTTGAAAGTGATGCCCTCAACGTTGTTCATGCTGTGCGTGATGGCTCCATTGGTTTTTCACCAATTTATTTGTTCTATGATGACATTAGAAACTTGTCTAAGTCGTTTAGTAGTTTTCACTTTTCACATGTTAAAAAGGCCGGGAATACAATAGCTCATCTGGTGGCAAGATGAGATACTAAGGGTAGTACGGAACTTGTTTGTATGGATCCAATTTCCCAAAGTGTTGTAACTTTGGCGAAGTATGATGTGTAATTATATCTCGGTCTAACTTTTCACCTCAAAGAAATGCTTAGTGTTCATGTAAGGATTTGTTCTCTTCACTTTAGAAAGAAAATTTTCAGGTTTAATAAGTTATAATAATTATTAATCCCTACTAAAATAAAGAAAAAATTGTCACAAACAAGTCAACCTTTAAGCCATCTGTTAAACTCATTCTTTTGATTATTCCTAAATAAGTCAAACTTTAGTACCTATTAATTTTAAATATGTTAAATTACTTGTGTCCGGTTCCATTAGTAAAAAATATGATTTTTTTTTTCACATTTTTGTATTTTTAAAATTCTTTATCTTTTCTCTCTCTCCCTTCTCCTCTCTCCTCCCCATCCCTCCATGGCTGTCACCCATCTTCTCTCTCATCAACTCCAAAATTCTACACAAACACCTGTCTCCGCCACCACCCAACAACCCGAAATCCACCACCTCCTAACAACCCGAAACCCACCCACACACCCACCAAAACCCTCCCACCATCCCAAAATCCCCACCCACTGGCCACTTGAACCCCCCACCACCACCACCATCATGCTGAGATGGTGAAGGAGGAGTTGACCAGAGAGAAAGAAGAGGCGGAGAAGAAGTTGGAGGAAGTGGAAAAAGAAATGGGGGAAGTTGTTAAGGAGATAGAAGAGATGGAGAAAGCGAAGATTGATGGTGATTTTGAGATTGGATTGATGAGGAAATTGGAGAAGGAATTGAGGGGTGAGATTAAGAAAGAGGGAATAAAAAGAGGAAAGGTGATGCTAGTTTTGATGGTGATTCAAGTGATGGTGGTTGTGGTTTGTGGTTGTGGAGGGAAAGAGAGAAGGGTGGAGATGATGAGGGTTGAGTTTTTTTTTCTCAACTTTTATTTTTTAAAATTAAAATTAGTATTCTGGTGGTGGAAAAGATCCACAACCACCTGGTGGTGCAACAGTTAAACCAACCCAGTGGTGGTGGAAAATGTTACCTATTGAAACCTTCTATTGCAAGTAAGTTTTCAAGCCAACATGTCAAAAGTTTAAGTTTAAGTGATATCAAAGTTAACTTATTCTAGGATAATCAAAAGGTTAACGTACATACTTTTAGTAGATGGCTTAAACGTTAACTTATTTATGATAATTTTTCCTAAAATAAACTTAGATAAGTTCAAATAAATTTACATATGGTTCAAATTAAATTAAATAAATCCACCATATAAAAAAAATCAAAACAACTACTAAACTTAGTTGCAACAGAGGTCATAGGATAGGTGGGAGGAAATACATTAATTAAGATAAGGAGAAAGATAGAGAGATGCAAAAAAGGAACCTATGTGATGAGAAGAGAGATAGAGGGGGAAAAGATGCAAAAAAGGAACCTATGTGATGAGAAGAGAGATAGATAAAGGGGGAAAAAATCCTTAATAGATAATGTTGCAACTAACTGAAAGTCCTTAAAAAAAAGAAGTGCTGCAACTTAATGAGAACGCCGTAAGTAATATGCTCTAAATATTCAAGTGAAGGGCTGGAAATACTACATAATGTACCTTAACATATCTTCATATATAGGCCCTGTTTGGCAATTAGTGGATAGCTGTTAGTTGTTAGTTGATTGTATTAGATGATAGATGATAGCTGATTGTATTAGCTGATTGTATTAGCTGTTTGTATAAAGGTGTTTGGTAAGTAGCTGATTGCTACATAATTGTGTAAAATGACCAATAAAGACGTGTGCATAATCTATTTGTTGTACCTTTTATTATTTATTAATGTAATTTTCAACAACTTCAGGACATAAATGTAATTGATCCACTTATTCCCAAACCTCTAATGTCAAAAAGCTCCTCCCCCCAACTTTTTCAAAAAGAGCTTTTTCGGCTTAATAAGCTAATTGAAACCTCTCTTTACCAAACACTCAAATTAGAAGATTGACTAGTCAAATCTTCTAATATAAGTTCAAACCTTTAATTTTACACCAAACATCTCTTTACCAAACAAGGCCATAGTTTCACGTGGTAATTTTCATGAATGTGAGGCACAATATAAACCCTAAAAACAGCCAATCCCTGTGGGGTGTGGTAGGCATGTAAGGTAAGTAGTGGGCTAGCTTTGACTAGAAGTGGGCCTAATTCTAGCTTACTACTCGCTTGCAAGTGGCCTTGGCGTTGGCCCAGTAGATTATGACTCGAGATCTTCAAAAGGAGCCCATCATAGCGTACTCTTTATTTTTTTCATGTGAGAAGTATCTTAAATATAGTACAAGAATTATTGTATGGCTATGAGGCTTTGAGCTATCTTACGAGTTACAACTAAAGTAATTAAGAAATACTTTCTCTGTTATATATTATAAAAAATAATATAAATTGAGATTAACTCATAAACAACTAAAATTATTACATTTACCTTTATACATTAGTATTTAAAGATTGTCAAAGTTGATATCCAATTAGTGTAAAAACTCAATATGATGTATCTATTAAAAAACGGAGGAAGTATTTTCGAAGGCATAGATATATCTTTACTGACAGTGGTAGATTCAGGTTGTTTTGCATTTGGATAATGGATATAGCGTAACTAATTATGATATTTTAATCTAGGTTAAATTATCATATATAATTGTTATATTACATTATTATTAATGTGACAACTAGTTGCAAATGATTGGAGTTAATTTTTAATCTAAATATAATTTTTGTAACGTCGGTTTTAAAATTTTTAGAACATAAGTAAAATCATGTGATAATGAAAGAATTTTCTTACTTAAAAATACCTTATGGTCTAAGTTTTCCAATTATATTATTGCTGACAAGAAAACTTTACATGTGAATTAATCTTAGATGATCAAGAATTTACTTGATATGGACTTGACTAGAAACAGGATCAACTTGAAGTGGAAAGTCGAGCACGACTTTGGATTGTAGGTGACAAAGTACCTTCGTTCATTTGCTAAAATGAAATAATTTCAAAGACTAATTTCAATTGAAAAGAACTGAAAACAAATTGTAGTTGGGAGTTACTAGGAAAGCTGAAAATTCTAATTAACTAATGTCTAGAGAGAGAGAGAGAGTTCTCTCAAAACCCCCAACAAACCAAGACCACCACAAACCAAACTTGCCCCACCGCCCTCTCGGCCGTAAGTGAGCAGCCAGGCTGTAGCTCCCTGCTACCAAGTTCAAGTGTTCAAGCAAATGCCGAGGTCGACCCGAGTGCCGTTGCTGCGCCAGACCCCCCGCCCCCTCCCTTGTGTCAGGCTTTGGGTTCAGGTGAGTGTATTCCTATTCCTATTATTCCTATTATCCCTAAATCATTTAGGGAGGTAGTTAAGCATGATCCAAATGGTGGTGCTAAGAAAATCACTGAAATCATTCCGTTAGCGATGCCGCCACTGCCCTTTGCGGTTGAACACCCAGGTTTGAGGGAGGAAGATGAAGTCTTTATCCCTATTTCTGAAGCTCAGTATAAAGAGTTAGCCGAGCCGTGGTCAAACGCCATTATATGCAAGATTGTGGGACGTTCTTTCTCCCAGGATTATTTGAGAGCTGAACTTCAAAAGCTATGGTCTTGGAAGGGATTAATAGACCATGCATCCCTTGGAAAGGGATTCTACAACGTCAAGTGTAAATCGGAGGAAGACAAGGCCCATATCTTGGCCGATGGACCGTGGTTCATTATGGGGTCCTTGGTTTGGACCCAGCCGTGGCAACCAGGATTCAAACCTTCCCTTGTGAACATAACCCAGTACCCGGTTTGGATAAGCATGCCGGAGCTTCCGGTGGAGTTTTTCAAAAGGGAGATTCTTGAGAAAATAGGAAATTCTATGGGGTGCACGATAAAAATCGATGCTCATTCCTTAACAGGTGAGAAGAGGCGGTATGCTTCGGTGTGTGTGTTAACATCTGCTAATAAGAAAATTCCGGCCACCGCGTGGATTGGCGGGACGAACCAAGAGATAGAGTTCACGGAAAGCGCGTGGACCTGTACGTTCTGTAGGCGCGTGGGTCATAATCGCCGAGGTTGCCCACTTGTTAAGAAGCCGGAAAATTTGGATCCCATGCTTCGAGCTCAGTCGCCGGGGAAAAACTTGAAGTTTAAAGGAGGGACAAAGAGTGGGTGCACGTAGGAGGGAGAAAACACTCTAAACCCAAAAGTCATGCAAAGGTTGACTTTGGGGAAGGGGTCAAAAAACAGGTTACATCTAATCCTAGGTGGACCCCTAAAAAACTAGACTCAGGGGGTAGTACAATTATTTCGGCTGCCCAATGCTTGCAGGAGGAAGTTAGGATTTCTGATCCAGAAGAGAATGGGGGGCCCGAGGAAATTAGGGGAGGAGAAGTTCAGTTTGGTGGGCCCGAGGCTGTTGTCATATCCGAAAATTTGGGAGGCAACTCCTTTGCAGCTTTATGCGATTTTCCTGAAGAAATCTCCCTGCAAAATTTACAAAGGAAAGGAAGTGGCGACTTGTCACCTCATAAGTTCAACAAACCTGCCATTTCTTCCCCCCCTTCGGCGTATCATCTCTCTGCCACCCTACAACCCTCTTCCTGTCTTTCATCAGATGTTCGCACAATGCCCAACCATCAAACCCAAATTCCTACCCTTCCCCTATATAATCAGACCCAGCACTCCGTTTCTCTCCCCAGTTCCTCCCCTCCCAACCCCCCTCTTGAAAAAACCAGGAGCAGTTCACTCTCCCCTCAAAATCAAAATTCCCATTCCAGTCAGGATGATGCCCCAAAACCCAGTCTACCTCAACCTGTCCAGATCTTCCTCCCCACCCCCGCCTCTTTCCCCGCCAGACTCCCCTCCGGAGCCCAAAGTGGTGTTGGTGAAGACCCTCGGGACGGTCTTGTTCAACCGCTCGGTTCGTCCACTCAAACCCGAATTGAACATGGAAGCTGTGGAATTTTATCTTCCGGACTGTCTAGAGGACCCCGACGAACACCACACGGAACTTGCATGGCGGGAAGTGAAGGCTCTCATAGCCAACCCGTATCCACCTGATGATGTATTCAAACTCGGAATTTCATCCGGCCCATGTCCCGCAAGTGAGAGTTGCCGCTCATCTTCCCCCTCTCATGAAAACTTTTCTGAAGTGGTTGTTAAAGAGAGAGGGAGGAGTAGAGAGCGAAGAGAGAGAGAGTTGATGGCAGCACTCGGGCCGTGGGTGGATCCTCAGCCGCTCCTACCATTGGTACGGTCCATAATAGTGGTGCAAAAGAAAGATGTAAGGATGATTGCCCTAAGCAACACGAATGCGCTGCTCCTTGCACGCCTGCACATCCCGTTAAAGCAGTTGGGGCTCACATTGACATGGGGAGAGGTAAACGGCAAAAAAAGCCCGCGCGAAGCCGAGGTGGTCCTTTGGCCCCACAAGAGGATGTGGACATGCCCGCGCACCGGAGCGAGATGCACCTTGGGCGTAGGGAAACGAGGGGATCCTCAAGAGGCTCCTGGAAAAAACAACACTACATCGGGGAATGAATCTGCTGTTTTGGAATGTTAGGGGCCTAGGGAGGCACTCTTTTAAGCCGAACTTCCGACTTCTCATGCAACAGCATCATCATCCTTCCTTGGTGGTTCTGGCAGAAACTTGGGTGGGCCGTGAGAAAACGGCTAGTATTGTTAAGGACCTCGGTTACGATTCTTGGCATTTGCTTGATCCAGTTGGATTTGTTGGCGACATTCTCCTGCTCTGGAAATCACACATCCTCGATTTTCAGGTTATAGGAGAAGGCACTCAGGGAGTCTACGGTGTGGTTGAGGTAACCTCTACGAAAACTTCTTTTATTTTTACTGCAATTTATGCTAGTACTAAATTTTTGAGACGGAAAATCCTATGGAATGACCTAGAAAGGTTTGCACACAATCTTCATAAACCTTGGCTTGTAGTAGGAGACTTTAATGAAGTTACTTGTCAGAATGAGAAGATGGGGGGGAGACCTGTTACTAGGAGTAGAACAGATCTTTTTTCTACAACTATGGATAAGTGTAATTTATTAGACCTAGGGTTTAATGGACCGAAATTCACCTGGACTAATAAAAGGAAGCGTCAGCCGATCTTTGAAAGAATTGATAGGGGATGGGCAAATCCTGAATGGTTACATTTGTACCCCAATGCAAATATTTGGCACCTCCCGAGGGTTACCTCTGATCACTGTCCCATTCTTATCCGGCTTCAAAATGAGCCTTTCATTCAGGGGGAGAAACCTTTTAGGTTTGAGCCAATGTGGCTCCTTGATGAGAGGTTAAGGGGGGTAGTCCTGGACCAGTGGCCCCAGAATAGCTCATCCATCCAAAATAGCCTTCACTTGTTCAAAGAGAGCTTGATTGAATGGAATCACACTACCTTTGGGAATGTTTATAGGAAAAAGAGGCAGTGTCTGGCCCGGCTGATTGGTGTTCAAAACTACCTCCAGTCTAATCCTAGGTCTAGATTTCACCAAGACTTAGAAGCCTCCCTTCAGGAGGAATTGATTTCGATCCTTGATCAGGAGGAGATGTTATGGAAATCCAAGAGTAGATTGGAGAGAATCGGGGAAGGCGAGAGAAATACAAGGTTTTTTCATAGAAGTGTCATTATTAAGAGAAATGCCTCCCGCATTAGCAGCCTTAGGATGACGTAGGGAATGACATTCAGGACCAGAAAGGGATTCAAAACCTCATTCTTACCTTCTATAAGAAGCTCTACACTTCTAACCATCAGTCATGTATCTATAGCCCTTTGTCAGGGAGAGGTGAGGAGAGTGTTGGCCATACCCCATCCTCAGAGGAAATCCGTAGAGCCCTCTTCACCATGAAGCCTCTCAAGGCCCCGGGACCTGATGGGTTCCACCCTATTTTCTTCCAAAAAACTTGGGACATTGTGGGGCCGGATGTTTGTAGAGATGTCCAGAAGTGGTTTCATCTGGGTAGAGTTCCTAGTGAGTTATGCCAAGCCCTAATCTGTCTCATCCCAAAGCAATTGTCTCCTGAAACGGTTAAGCAGTTTCGTCCCATCAGCTTGTGTAATACGTTGTATAAGCTTGTCACAAAAATCATTGTGACCAGGCTTAAGCCTATTATTCCTAAGTGGATTTCCCAAAACCAGAACAGCTTTCTTAAGGGGCGGGGCCCTGACATCAACTTAATTGTTGCGTCGGAAATCCTTCATTCCATGAATAAGAAAAAAGGGCAAGCTGGATGGTTTGTGCTTAAGATTGATCTTGAAAAAGCATATGATAGGGTAGAATGGTCATTTGTTAGAGAGTGCCTCCAGACCCATCGCCTTGACCCTATGGCGATCAACTTGATTATGGATTGTGTATCCAAGGCCTCATCTGCTATTCTGATCAATGGTAGGAAAACGGAGGAGTTCCAGCACACTAGGGGCTTGAGACAAGGGGACCCTATGTCCCCTTATTTGTTTAATGTGTGCCTTGAGGCTCTGACCAGTAGGATTAATGAGCAATGTCATGTGGGAAATTGGACTCCCTTTTGGGTGGGGAAAGGTAGGGTTCCAGTCTCACATCTCCTATTTGCAGATGACCTATTGTTATTTGGGAGGGTGGATGAGTCTACTGCTTTCTCTATGCGTCAGGTGCTTGAGGAATTTTGCATGATTTCGGGGGAAAAAATTAATCAGTCCAAAAGTAAACTTATTTTCTCTCCCAATACTCCCGAGGACCTTAGGGAATTATTTACCAGCACCATTCGTGTGGAGGAAAATAGGAACCTTGGCATTTACCTAGGGCTACCCATATCTCATACAAGACCTAAGCGTGCTCAGGTTCAGTTTGTGGTGGATAAAGTCAGGTCTAGACTGGCTAACTGGAAATCCAAATTCCTCTCAAAAGCTGGTAGGCTATGTCTAGTCACTTCCACACTGTCTACTATCCCTGCATATTACATGCAGGCGACCATGCTCCCCAAAAGTACCCTTAGAGACTTAGATAGTATATGCAATAACTTCTTGTGGGGTGAGGAGGGGGGGGAAAAAGAAGCTCCACTTGATCAACAAACAAACCACCTTCTTACCTAAAGCTAGTGGGGGTCTGGGTATTCGAAGTCAAGTTCTTATGAACCAAGCCTTTATGGCCAAGTTAGGTTGGAAAATTGCCCAGGGTCCCCCAAACCTAGCTCAGGACTGCATAAGGTCCAAGTACTTACATAAAAATAAAGTCACTAAATTTGAGAATGGATCCGTCACTTGGCGGAATATTGGAGTGGGATGGGATCTTCTGAGGAAGCATAGTAAGTGGAGTTTAGGGGATGGAAAGAGTATAGATTTCTGGGACGATGATTGGCTATCTATAGGGCCAATCCGAGGTTGGGTTCAGGGGCCCCTTCCACAGACTGAGAATTCCAGGAAAGTTCAGAGTATAGTTTCTTTAGGAAGATGGGATTTCTCTGACCTCCCCATAAATCTACCAGATTATATTGCCTATCGTATTCTTAGTTGCCCCCCTCCAATGGGAGACTCCCAGAGGGACCTGTTGGTCCCCCAGTTTGTAAAGGCAGAGGGGTTCTCCCTTAAGTTAGCTTACAACGCCCTTCTGACCCCTACCCCTGATGACGTAGATATAGACTGGATTTGGAAGGGTGAAACAGAGCCAAAAATTAGAGTGTTTATGTGGTTAGTGTGGCATGACCGCCTTCCTCATTAGAGACTTTTGGGTATTAGAGGGATTATGAATGATGAGTCATGTCCTAGATGTCATGATCCCCGTGAGGATAGTGCCCATATCCTAGCCCTTTGCCCTAAGAGTCGGGACATTTGGAGCCTTCAGGAGGTCCCGTGGCTTCCGTTTCGGGAACTTCGATTGTGGCTCAAGGAAAATATGACGTCCAAGGATGTCTTCCGTGGGTTGCCTTGGAGCACTGTCTTCCCGTATCTTTGCTATGAAATCTGGAAAGATAGAAATGCATGTGTGTTCAAAGTCCAGGACCCTTCGCCCATTAAAATGATCAGCTACCGAGCCTCGGGAAGTGCGAGAGACTTTGTGTTAGCCTCTCATAAAAAGGGGGTGCTTACAAATGTCCTTCCAAGTTTCGAACATCCTGCGAATTGCCTTATGATCCATGTTGACGCTTCCTTTGTTGGTCCTAATGATATTGTCGGGTTAGGGGGTGTAGTAAGGGATAATGGGGGAAATTGGCTTTTGGGCTTTGGGAAACGGGTCTTTATAAATTCTCCATGTGAAGCTGAACTCCTTGCCATCCTAGAAGCTATGGAATGTGTGAAAAGACAAGGGTACCAAGACGCAATCATTTACTCCGACTGCAAAAATGCAGTGGAGCTTATCTTAGGGGATAGAGCTGACATTTATTTGAATATTTTGACACCTTGCAGGCAGTGGCTCAAGGCGTCTCCGAGGATACTGATTAAGCATTGTTATCGCCAATTTAATCTTGTAGCCGATAGTATGGCTAAGGCTTGTAGGACCATGGATGCGGCTTGTATTGTAACTAGGTTTTTCCCCAATCCCCCTAGTTATTGTAGCGAACAAGTAATCCTGGATTGTAATAGCTTTAACATTATTAGCTAATGAATGAATGAATGTCCTTATTTATCAAAAAAAAAAAAAAAAAATAAATTGTAGTTGAACGTCATTTACTTAGTCATCCTCTTCGTTTTGGAGCATTATTCCTTTCTTTCTTTAGAATTTTCTTATC
Source organism: Beta corolliflora (assembly GCA_947648045.1). NCBI lineage: Eukaryota > Viridiplantae > Streptophyta > Magnoliopsida > Caryophyllales > Amaranthaceae > Beta > Beta corolliflora. Next base: position 327,822 of record CANSZD010003989.1, read on the forward strand.
ACTTTCAACAAACATTTGTGGAATATATATATATAAAGCCAAAATATATACAAATTTTAATATACAAATTTTTTTATGTATAGATTTTAATTATAAAGTCAACTTCATGAATGGAGTAGCTCTAAGATTAAAAGTAAATGGTCCAAATTACACAAGTTATGATGGCTACAATTGTAAAATTGTCCCATTAATTTTATCCAATTTTACCATCCTTATTGTTAGGCATTTTAGTTTATCTTTTTTTTAAGGGAAACAAGCAATAGGATAGATTAAGGTAGGGACAAATTGTCCATGAGTACATACGGAGCAATCTCAGGAGGGACACGACGTTCCCAATGTTGCTCTAAACCAAATGGGACTAATCTAGCTAGGTGATGGCCTGATGGGCAACAAAGTTGCGTGCCATCCCTTCGCATATGAGACCAAGTTACAACATCTTGCTAAGACAGAATACATCTCCCATAATTGAAATCAAGGTCAGAGAGATAGAAGGCTACCCTATCATCATCAACATCATCCCAACCTCCGTAAACTTCCAGCAGCAGCAGGGGTCAATGGTCATATCCCCAAAGCCCCCCATTTCGAGAGCTTCTTTACCATAGATACACTCGAACAGCACAGCGGGCAAACATCCAGTAAAATTTAGGAAGGCTTTTTTAATTCGACAAAGGATAAACTTTTTAAATTCTACTACTCTTATATTCTATTTTATGAAAAAATTAATTTGTATTTTGGAACGTTGACTTTATCCATAAAAAATATGGCAAAAAGATACGTGTACTTTAGGATAACTTGGAAAGAAAATTAATCCAGTAAAATTTATCCTTTTAGTACTTGCTCAAAGAGACAAAGATATGGTTAAATTCCCCTCAAAAAAAAGATATGGTTAAATTTTGGATAAGGTAAAATTCCCTTGGTCGGAGTATATTTCATTGATCATAATATATAGGTTACAACCATATAATGCTAATAATATTAGGAAACCTATCTATATTAGAAGTTGTAAATACAAAATATAATCTTAGTATATTTCATATTCTATCAAAATCTACATAATCTTTAGAAACCTAACAATTAGGCTCTGTTTGGCAACACATTTAAGTCACCTTAAATTAGTAGATGCTAAAAGTTTAAGTCACCTAAAATAGTCGTGTTTGGGGTAAGAGCTTAAATAAAATTTAAGCTCAAAAATTGACTGAAATTGAATTGCTATCAAATATAGCATCTCAATTTAAGGTGCTGAAATTTTCAGCTACCTTATCCGTTTAGATCCTTTCAACTACCTTATTAGTTTCAGCTCTATTTCAGCTTATGTTCCCAAACATAGCCTTAGTTATAAATAGTGGCTCGTATCTCCATCAATCATCATAACGGAAAAAATTCCTCAAACTTCCAATATTGCCGACGTGTGCTTCTCCTCAAAGATGATTAATCATACGATTACTCTTCTCTTAACCATAATCACCATATTAAGTTTTTCACATTCAACGTTATCAATCGTTGTTTCCCATGATGGACGAGCGCTTCTCATCAATGGGGAGCGTAAGATCATACTTTCGGTTCCATCCATTATCCTCGCAGTACTCCCGAGGTGCGTTAATGAAGCTCACTTTTTCGAATTAACGTAAAAACTTATATATATATATATATATATATATATATATATATATATATATATATATATATATATATATATATATATATATATATATATATATATATATATATATATATATATATATATATATATATATAGAAGTGAGTTCATATGAGAATGCATATTTACATGAGAAATGAGAATGGATTTTACGCGCTATAACTCTAATGAACAAGTGATGTAACTTTAATGAAAAAGTGATCTAACTCCAAAAAAAGAATATTAGAAAAAAAAAATTCAAAAAAATAAAAAAAAAAATTTTGGCTCAAAGTTTTTTCGGGGGTGTAACTCTAATGAACAAGTGCTGTAACTCTAATCCAATCGTGTGGTTGAGTTTCATTCTCATTTCTCATGTAACGAGCATTCTCATGTGATCTTGCCTATATATATATATATATATCGGGTGTAATGTAAACAACATACTTTCTTATAACTTCAAATCTCGAGTGACTAAACTTCTTGTATACATTATTTTTGACAAATAATATCTCAGATTCTTTTTGTTATATGATTTTGAATCTTATGTTATATGTCTGTTTCCATGAGTTTAATAAATTATATGATTATTGGATTCTTGTGATATTGTGTTAGTTCTATCTTGGTTTGTTATGTTTATTTAGAGCCATGAGTAGTTTTGTTTAGGTTGATAGCAAAAGTTACTATACGCAAAATTTCATGTTCTCTTTTAGCTTGTTTATTATGACTGTTATACACTAGTGGAAAAACAAGGAAGGGCTGCGTTTTTGGCCAGCAGCCCTTCAATAAATAAGAAGGGCTGCGGTTTTAAACCGCAGCCCTTCACAACGAAGGGCTGCGGTTCAGGCCAAAAACGCAGCCCTTCTAAGCTGAAAGGGCTGCGTTTTTGGCTTAAACCGCAGCCCTTCTCTAAATGAAGGACTGCGGTTTAAAGCCTAAACCGCAACCCTATTTAAGTGAAGGACTGCGGTTTAGGCTTAGAACCGCAGCCCTTTACATTCAATTTTTTTTAAAAAAAATAAATAAATTGCACCCCCACCCCCCGCCCACCCCCCCGCGCCCAAAGACACCCCACCCCCCGCCCACCCCAACACCCCCCCACCCCCGCCCACCCCCGCCAGCCCCAAAGACACCCCACCCCCCGCCCACCCCAAAGACCCCCACCCCCGCCCACCCCCCGCACTCCCACCCCCGACCCCCCACCCCCACCCCACACCCGCCCACCCCCGCACTCCCCGCCCCCGCCCCTCACCCCAACCCACCCCCCTTCACTCCCCTTCACCCCTACCCCAGCCCACCCTCCGCCACCTCCTCCACCCATTCTTTGCCACCACCCCAAAGACCCAACCCACCCCATAGCCCGGCCCCCGGCCCACCATGGCGGCCCCCCCACCCCCCCCCCCACCCAAAACCTCCCTTCAACACAAAAAAAAACCGATCAAATTGCAATAATAATATATGACAAGTTTTTAAACGTAATATAATAATTAACTTTAAATATGTATATATTTAATAATGTAAAAAGTGTACATAGAATTGATACAAACTAGTAGATGTATCATAAGCAATCATCGCAAATGTGGGACGCCAACTTATCCCGAACTTCATGTAATTCGTCTGTGGTGAAGGCCCTCAAACGTGGTGTGTTATTCATATAAACCTTGCAAAACAACCAACGAATAAACACATAATATAAGAATTCAATCATTTACCGTAGTTAGTAGTTCTAAAAATAACATATACCTTCCCGAAATTCAATCAAAAACAAATGCAAGCCTAAAACTCTACACATAGTTATATTATACCTTATATTATCATATTGAAAAAGAAAATGGAGTTAAATGAAGCGATAAGTACGAATTGGACGCGAAAAGGCAAAAATAGGCCTAAAATGCCCTTTTCGTTCCAAAATTCAACCTACAACAATTGCAAACCTAAAAATCTACACAATAGTTACATTATGCCTCATATTATCATGTTCAAAATGAATTTGGGGTTAAATGACTCGATAAATACGATTTAGAAGCGTAAAAGGCAAAAATAGGTTTAAAAATGACATTTTCGTTCCCAAATATATGCATGTGCTACTTTGGTTTCTAAACCAATTCATACCTATTACCAATCGATCTAATCTAAACTAACATATACTAATAAGTTACATACCTTTTGAAGATCATCGGCGTTAGTGCACTGGTTGACGATATCGAACATGTACCTCATCACGTAATATCCACATGCAAGTCCATCTTCTTGTTGCGGACACTAAATGTTCACCAAAGGATGCATCCAATGACATTCATGTTAATTAGATGTGTAATATGTGGCTAAAAGTGTTTCTATATAAGGACAAATAAATTAGTCATGTTACCTCGACTGATATCCAAACAGGAGCTTTTGGTGCTCGAAGTCCTGTTGCACTAATATGCTTCATCACACTACATCAACAACATTATTATAAGATTAGATGTACTAACTGTTTATATATTTAAAGATGATGAATAATGTGTAATATTAATGAGTTTCGATTAGGCTACCTATTTAACAATGATTTGATTAGTAAGGTCCGTGGTGGTTGTCGACGCAAAGAATCAAAGTGGTAGACTTTGTTACGTGACAAACATATCGCAAGCAGTGTCCAATGAGCCCTACAACAAGAAAATATAGTTATTATTAATCGTAGAACAATTAATAGGTCAATTTAAGTATCGAATAATAAAAGTAAAGCGAGTTTAACAAGCATACTTTTCAATATAAGGAACAAGAATGATCTGATGATATCCAAAACGAGATGATGCTTTGAAACTCATGTCGAGATACTCTTTCACTTCGGCTTTGTTTTGTAAGCAATTGTCATCTCGTATTATGTTTGGACATAACCAACCAAACATTGCACTAGATAATGCAAGCAATTCATTGTATAATAACCTGAGAAATTATATTGATTAAAAGTAAATCAACAATTACTTATTATGGAATTGAGAACTACTTAAGGCATATGTATATGTATATTTAATTTATATACTTATGTATTACCTCATGAACATTTGTATCATGGAAACATTCAACTCTACCCCACATAAGAATTCTTTAATATCAACCTTAGAAATGAATGTCGATGAGTTCTCAAGGTAGTGGAATTGTTGCTCCCCCAAAGCAACCTCAATTGCACTTTCATCGGGTAAATCGCTAGCGCACTCATGTAACCAAAAGCATGGAATAGTAAGGCTCCGCACCACCTCTGGATCGATAATAAGTGGATTTTTTGTCTTAGAAACATTTCCCTTCACCACATTTCGTTCACCTTCATCACGTAAACTTGCTTTCTTATAAGGTGAACATGCCTTCTTTCCCTTCCTGGCATGTGAGTCGGCCTTCCCCCAAACCTAGTATTTAGTTAAAAGTAAAGATATTACTGACTATCATAGGAACTATAAAAGAAAACACGCATATATATATATGAATGTTAATCATTGTACCTCATCCGAAAACCGCACCAATGCACGCGGCCACGGAACATAATCGCCAAGGGCATCATTTAGTAAGCGTAGACCAACTTCGGCCTTCGGCGGAAGAGGTAATTCTTCGAAACCCGACACAATTTCATTGAGGGTGACCACATAGTGATTATGATCCACTAACCGGTTATGCAATCGTACTCGGTCACTAGGGGGTTGTGCATGGCCATGAGCTACGAGGATGAAACTATCATAACCATCTCCTCCAGCTAATAGTTCACATGGTGTCTCTTCCTGTAAAAAAAACTCTATTTATAGTTAGTCTATGAAACAACATATATATAGTAATAATTTCATGCATTTAAGAACAATAGTTGTTTAACAAAGCAAAGGGATTAAGTGATTACCTTCAACTCGGGTCCTATGGTGGATCAGCCGGGCTAGGTGTAGTATCACTACCCTTCTTGAATGCAGCAAAAGTCGGTAAACCCATTTGCTCCAAAATGGCGTTGAAGTTATGGGTCATCTCCTCCCTTAGCTCCTCCCGAATTGCGGCTTTCATAGCCTCCACATCTATCGACGCCGTCGAATTCACACTACTTACACTTGATTTTGTCGCCGTAGTGTATTGATCACCATATACCTTTCTCAAACCGAGGCGGACACCTCCTACGCCCTCACGCGTCCACCGTGGTCCGGTCCTAAAGTTTCGTGCAATGCATCAACGTGTCCTTTAGGAGTGAACTCACCCGTTGCCTCTTTTTCCTTCAAGCCAATCTACATATGTATAAGAGAGAAATGCTCGTGAGCGCAAAAGTTATATTATATATACCTTATATAACCATATAATCTCGTACTTACAATGGCGTTGGCTATATGTTGTGTTCGGGATCGTGCAAGACTCTTTTTCCCTTTGCATCAACCCCATGCATCGAACACCACCAATCGAGGACTCTATCTGGTTGCCGAGGCCGTGCAACTGTCGTCGCCGAGCGGGCCCCGTTGCCGTTGTCGACCCTATTGTGGGGTAATGGCTGAACATCCACTTCTCTCTCGCCTCATTGTACGAATGAGCACCCAAATGATGATAATACTTCCTAGCTTTTGCACTCGCGCTGCTTTTCTCACGACTTGCCTAATACACACAATTATAAACAAAGGTTAGCTACGGTGCTATACAATAATACTGGATCTAAGTGTATTAAATCTTAATAAAATATTCTTACAATAGCTTGTGGGGTTGTTTTCTTGGCAACAAATGCTTCCCACTCTTCAGGTTTGATAGTTTTCCATATTTGAAATGGTAATTTGGATGGTGCAGATGATGTTTCCGGTGAAGCCTCAGGATCGGCTTGTGTTTCTCCGCCGTAGATGTTCTTCTTCTTTGTACCTACTACTTTCCTCCGCTTAGTGATCCACCCAGACACTAACTTAGCCTTGAAATCTCTCGAATCTCTCGGGCAACCGCGGATAGAAATACATTCTTCTTGGCTTCATCATCTTCGATATTGAATTGATTCTACAAAAAACGCAGTTCACAAATTAGTTTTCGCAAATGTTGTAATTTATATGCTATAAGTAATATTACACATATATTTAATTAAATAATTAAGAAACTAAATGTTATTGTACTTGAAGCTTACCATGGTATCTTCCCATAGACACCGCTTCAATCCCTCGGGCACCTCTTTCCATGAGTGCAAAATAGAGAGTTTATGCATGCAAATGCCAACTTGCATGCCATACTTTTGACGCCACTTTCCACAAGGTTGACCCATGTTATCGTACTCCAAAGTCATATTTGTGTGTTTCCCTAGTGACTTTGGAGGTCCCCTTCCTTTTCTCTTTTTCGTCGCCAATGACTTCCTAGGCATTTGTGCATTTATCTCTTCACGGCGAAATCGAGACAATTTACCCCATTCCTTTCTCGCATCGAAAGACTCATCCTCGGTAGTGTGTTCAGCACCACTTGTGCTGTTATCCGTATGCACATCCGCCATCTCCCTGAAATTGTACAAATATATGCATTAATATAACAAAAAATTAAAATTAGCATTGCCACTAAGGGGGGTGGGGTGTGGGAGGGGGTTCTGTGTGCAAGGGCCAGCGGTGGGGGGAGGGAGGGGGCAGCGGTGGGGGGGGGGGGCAAGAGGGAGGGGTGTGCAGGGGAGGGGAGGGCAAAGCAGTGGGGGGAGGGGTTCTCGTGTGCAAGGGGCGGCGGTGGGGGAGGGGGCATCGGGGGAGGGGTGTGCGGGGGAGGGGTGTACGGTTGAGGGGAGGGAGGGGCAGCAGTGGGGGGAGGGACAAGCAGGGAGGGGAGGGGCAACGGTGGGGGGAGGGGCAGCGGGGCGGGGAGGGCCCGAGCGGTGCGGGGAGGGGAAGGGTATGCGGGGGGGAGGGGGGGGTAGCGGTGGGGGGAGGGGAGGGGGTTGTGGCGGTGGGGGGAGGGGAGGGGTGTGCGGGGAGGGGGAGGGGAGGGGTGTGCGGGGGGAGAGGAGGGGGCTGCAGGGGGGGGAGGGGAGGGGGTTGTGCGGTGGGGGGGGGGGGAGGGTGTGCGGGGGAGGGGAGGGGGCGGTGGGGGGGGGAGGGCATGCGGTGGGGGGGCATGTGCGGAGTCTTCGGAACCCTCCTAAGCCCATGCACATGCCCCCCCCCACCGCCGCTCCCCCCCCCGCCCCGCACACCCTCCCTCCCCCCACCGCCGTCGCCCCTCCCCTGCACACCCCCCCCCCACCGCCGACCTCCCCCATGCACACCCCCTCCCCTGAACACGCTTACATACTAATAAGTTAGGAGTTAGATCAACAAAAATAAAATAAAATGACTCGATAAGTACGAATTGGACGCGAAAAGGCAAAATTTGGCTTAAAATTAGAGATGGTAATGGGTAGGATCTGGACAGGGTCCTCTAGGATCCAGATCCATATCCGTTTTTTAGGCAAGGATCCAGATCCTACCCGGATACGCTGGGTAATAAAATTGAGGATCCAGATCCAGATCCAGATCCAATGGATCCTACGGATCCGGGTCCTAAACGGATCCAAAACGGATCCTAACCTATTTTTCTTCAAACGACCCTAATTTTCACAATAATTAGAGATTTTAAAGAACAAAACAACGCCATTCAACATCTTCATTTGTCGATGTTGAAGTAAGCAAGCATTCAACCTTTATATAACAAATCCGAGCATAAATAACATTAAGAGTTTAACATTAATTTTTACCCTTTTAATTATATATTTTAAAATATCTTTCAAAAACGGGTAGTGGATCCGGATCCGGGTAATAATTTAGGACCCGGTCCAGATCCGTTTTCAAAAACTAGGATCCATATCCTTCCCGGATCCGCAGGGTCCAAAATTTGAGGATCCAGATCCGCTAAAAACGGATCTGGATCCATGAATCCGGGTAGGGTCCATTACCCATTGACATCCCTACCTAAAATGACCTTTTCGTTCTCGAAATGCAACAAACAACAAATGCAAGCCTAAAAATCTACACAATAGTTACATTATACCTCATATAATCATGTTCAAAAAGAATTTGGGGTTAAATGACTCGATAAGTACGATTTCGAAGCGAAAAGGCAAAATTAGGTCTAAAATGACCTTTTCGTTCCCAAAATTTAACCTACAACAATTGCAAACCTAAAAATCTACACAATAGTTACATTATACCTCATATAATCATGCTCAAAAAGAATTTGGGGTTAAATGACTCGATAAGTACGATTTGGAAGCGAAAAGGCAAAATTAGGCCTAAAATGACCTTTTCGTTCCCGAAATGCAACAAACAACAAATGCAAGCCTAAAACTCTACACAATAGTTACATTATACCTCATATAATCATGTTCAAAAAGAATTTGTGGTTAAATGACTCGATAAGTACGATTTGGAAGCGAAAAGGCAAAATTAGGCCTAAAATGACCTTTTCGTTCCCGAAATGCAACAAACAACAAATGCAAGCCTAAAACTCTACACAATAGTTACATTATACCTCATATAATCATGTTCAAAAAGAATTTGGGGTTAAATGACTCGGTAAGTACGATTTGGAAGCGAAAAGGCAAAATTAGGCCTAAAATGACCTTTTCGTTCCCAAAATGCAACAAACAACAAATGCAAGCCTAAAACTCTACACAATAGTTACATTATACCTCATATAATCATGTTCAAAAAGAATTTGGGGTTCAATGACTCGGTAAGTACGATTTGGAAGCGAAAAGGCTAAAATCTACATAGTTACATTATAAAACAAAAAAGAAAATGAAAGATAGTAGTGATACCAAACATGTGTTATAACTTACAACAATGCCTTCACATATTATCACTAGTAATTTGATTATAGAGGCTGTAGCTTATCTTTATAGAAAGTTTAACTACTAGCTAGTAGCTTACAATCATCGAAGATCAACATGCCTCAAATTAGAGAAAAAGAACAGCAGGAAGTAAGCATTGTTGAATATTAGTCCATAGCTCCATGTCAATTCATTGTTCAGTCATCATTCACAATGTGGCTCCAAATTCATGCGTGCATCAACAAACACAGGGTACAATCACATTTTACCCCCGTCGCCCCACCCCCACCCCCGCTGCCCCCCTCCCCACCCCCCCGCGCCCTCCCCCACCCCTATCCACCCTCCCCCACCCCCCGTCCAAAGATCCCCCCGCCCTCCCCCCACCCCATGCCCGGCCTCCCCAAACCCTCCCCACCCTCTTTCCAAAGATCCCCCGCCCTCCCCTACCCCATGCCCGGCCTCCCCAGCCCATCCCCCACCCCCTTTCCAGCCTCCCCAACCATCCCCCATCCCCGGCCCAAAGACCCCCACCCCCTACCCACCCTCCACAAGCCCTCCCCCACCCCCTACAATCACATTTTACAACACAAAATAGAAGAGAAATTAAATAAAACAAAGAGGAGAGAGAGTGAGAGGGGAATTACCGACAATGCAGTAGTGGTGTTGGACTTAGAGGGCGTCAAGGTGCGCTGAGAGAAGAGAAGAAGAGAAGAAGAAGGAGCTCAGGCAACGTTAATGAGTGTGCACCGGCGATGGGACGGCGCTCCGGCGATGTGTCGGTGCTCCGGTGATGGCCGTTAGGGCAGTGCGAGTGAGTGTGAGGGAGAGGAGTGAGTCTGCGAGTGAGTGTGAGGGAGAGGGGTGAGTGTGCGAGGGAAATTTGCGAGTGAGTGTCTACTGTGTGTTGCGCGCAAAACTATAGGTTCATGAATTGGGCGGGATAGGAAGGGCTGCGCTTATCCTAGAAAACGCAGCCCTTCAAACTGTATGAAGGGCTGCGGTTTTAAGGCTAACCGCAGCCCGCAACCCTTCGTGTATGAAGGGCTGCGGTTTCTAGGATAAGCGCTGACCCTTCATACGCTTTGAAGGGCTGCGTTTTCTAGGTAACCGCAGCCCTTCACTAAAAGGGCTGCGGTTTTCAAGGAAACTGCAGCCCTTCCAGCGCAGCCCTTCCTTTTTTTCCCCTAGTGATAGTTTATGAAATATTCTGTTTGTTGATTATTATATGTTAAAGCATGAATCTTTGAAGTAATAGTATATGTGGTTGTTATATGGGTGCAAAGTTATGAATAATTAATTGCAATAGTTTACAAAGTATGGCAGGAGAGAAACAATGCTCTCTGGAATATGCAGATTAATACTGTGAATAGAGTTGTACAGGACATTAAATATGTAGTGACAGTAGGAGATATACAGTGGATGGATGCTTTGTAATGAGTTGTATAGAGGGGTTATTTAGTTGTGGTTGTTAGCAGTGGTTTTCATTGCTTTAGGTTGTATCAAGTTGAGCTTAATATACCAAAAAAAGAAGTTATGAATGATTATGGGTTGATGGAGGTCGGGAGTTGTTGTATAGACTATAGCCACTGTTGGGTGTTTGCAATTGTGGGTTGCTTCGTGAGAGCTATTTTTGGCCTCTTGATTCACGCTGCTGCTGCTCATGTGTCATTGTTGGCTGTTGTTAAGTATTGTCAAGCTGTAATCTTAATTATTAGTTCCAGACTTTGTGATTTATCAAGTTGTGTTATGTATGTTAGGAGTGTGAGGTAATGCTCGATCATGTTGTTCTTAGATAAACTACGTGTGGGTAAAGTATGATATTTGCTACTGGTTTCATAAGGTTTCAAAGTATTACTCTTTTTTATTTTTATTTTTTTTTTGTTATATTTAGTCTTTTTTTTTTGCTGTATTTCTTTTGTAGATGTGGCCGGATTTAATAAAAAAAATCAAAAGAAGGAGGGCTCGATGCAATTGAAACTTACGTGTTTTGGAATGCCCACGAACCCGTTCTTAGGCAGTATGATTTTACTGGTAAAAATGACCTTATAAGGTTCTTAAAGACCGTTCAAGATGCTGGATTCTATGCTATTCTTCGTATTGGTCCATACTCCTGTGCTGAATGGAATTATGGGTATATTTTCTTTCTAAATTTTCATGTTTGGAATGCATACGATGGATGGAGATTCTCTCTAATAACTCAAAACTCATACCACGGCTCTAACATATGCTATATTAATATAATTTTGAACAGTGGATTTCCGGTGTGGTTGCACAACATGCCAGTCATTGAGCTCCGGACTGCTAATAAAGTGTTTATGGTAATAACATATCTATGACACATCTAATATGCATGTTTTTAAAGTATAATGTTATGAAAAAAAACATTTTAGCTAAGATATGCCTTAATTGTACAGGATGAGATGCAAAATTTCACAACATTGATAGTTAATAAGGTGAAAGACGAGAATCTTTTTGCCTCTCAAGGTGGCCCAATTATCCTTGCTCAGGTTTGTTTCCCTAAGCACTAATCCCATAATGCGGTCTTAACTACCCCAAATAATCAACTTCATTATGACTTGTAATACCAAGTGATTTTATGCAATGTGGGGGTGACGTTATAACTTCATTATGACGTTATATATATCGTTCCTAGTTTATTATTTTAATGGTAATACATAAATATAAATATTAACTGTCAAAATTTTATATTAGACACAATGAAAAACAAACATGGTTGAAAAGAAGTAAGAACAAGCTAAGGTATAGCGTGTATAAAGCCATGGTATGGTATTATTTGTTCCTTACCTTGCATGCAAGCTACTACAATTATTAAGATATATACTTATAAGTTCCTGAATTGAATAATTGCTTTATGCTAGTATGTGCAAAATATATATTTGGGTGTGATATAAACTTGTCAGATTATGTACTATGAAATCTTTCAAAAAAAAAAAAATGTACTTCTATGAATAGGTAGAAATTTACATATAATATCCTCCTTTTATTAGCGAAAAGAAAAGTCATAGTATAATCGTTGAGGGTAGGAAGTTAGTTAATAATCATTCTGTACCTAGTTGCGCTTTTATTACTATGAACATGGGTAATTATTAATTGCGTAAAATTGTTAAGATTTATTCTAGGGTTTGACAACAATAAGATATGACAAGCTTATATAAACCTGTTGCTGTATTTACATTTTTTTTGATTGATTATACTTTCTTTTTCCCATTGTGTATCGATAAATATAGATCGAGAATGAATATGACAATGTTATATCCTCTTATGGAGATGCTGGGAAAGCATACCGTGATTGGTGTGCAAACATGGCTGTATCACAAGACATTGGCGTACCATGGATTATGTGCCAAGAGAGTGATGCACCTCAACCAATGGTATGATTTTTTAACAAATATTTTTTTTTGCTTTCGGTTCATTAATTCGGATTTAGTGTATATAAAATAAGCTAATTATTTTGTGTCTTTTATTCAGATTAATACATGCAATGGTTGGTATTGTTATGATTTCACGCCAAACAATCCTAATAGTCCTAAGATCTGGACTGAAAATTGGATTGGCTGGTTAGTTCATGATCATGTAATTTGGCTAATTATACTTAACATAACTTAGAAAACATGATTGTTTTATGAACTAATTATAATGCAAAATTACAGGTTCAAAAATTGGGGTGGTAAGGTTCCACATAGGACTGCTGAAGATGTTGCTTATGCTGTTGCACGTTTCTTCCAAACTGGAGGCACTGTACAGAATTATTACATGGTATATAATTAAAAACAGAGATTATATATAAAAAAAAGTTTGGAAATTTAATATATACAACTTATGATATAATTTTATTTTTTTAGTACCATGGAGGAACAAACTTCGAAAGAACATCCGGCGGTCCGTATATCACTACAAGTTATGATTATGATGCACCCCTTGATGAATATGGTATGAATTCATATGTGGAATTATTGACATATTAGCTCAATTGTAATGAATTAATTACATAATTAACTAATTTATGTGCTCATTTATTTTATATGAATATAGGAAATCTGAATCAACCTAAATATGGACATCTCAAGCAACTGCACTCTGTGTTACACTCAATGGAGAAACTTCTTACTTTTTTTTTTTTAATAAGGTAAGGAGAAACCTTGACAAGTTGGGGGGAATAAAGGGCATCCCAACTTGCCAAGGGTGAGATTCGATCCCAGGATCTCCTGGAACCGGGAGGGAAGCTATAACAACTTGGCTATCCCTCACTCTCGGAGAAACTTCTTACTTATGGAGATGTGAATACAACTAATATGGGCAATTCTATTACGGTAAAAATTCTATAGAGAATATAAATTAGTGTTTGAATTAACTAATTGTACATTCAAGCGGAAATGATTGCAAGAGGACATGTGGACTGGTAATTTTTTTTAAATTCTATAGAGAATATCTATCCTGCAGCAATATTTTACAATGATCCATCTTAGTTTGAGGTTTATATTGTGGTATAGTTGAGGAAGAATGTAGTCAGGCATCCTTCGTGTAATTGTACAATTACTATAGTTGAGTTGAGACTTAAGAGGAGCCAACAAAAAAGTCAAGAAATGAGTGATATAATCTATCTTAGAATAAGATTTCAACCAGATATGTTAAGTTTATCGTTTTGCCAATGTCAATTCACTGTGAGAAGTACTCTGAGTTACTTCCTTGTGTCTTTCCTCTTGTGCAAAGATTCTGTAAGCATGAGTAACTGTGGGAAGTGGCTGAGTATAAGGATATTGCCTCTTACAGTAGAAAAACAATCATGAACTGAATTTATCTTTGCTCTTGTTCTCTGGTGTGTATTTTCCGAGTTAGATTACAAGTGCACTTGTGACAAGTACAATAAGGTAATGGATTTGCATCATTAATCTCATCCCAAATTGTCTTCAATTTTCCTTTCTCTAGGTCTTTCTATATCTCTTGTGCAGTCGCAAAGAATAAGACAATATGATCAAGATTAGCAAGAACGTTCCCAAGCAACAAACTCAGGTGCTCCAATTTCAGGAGTTGCAATACTACCATCAACAAACTTTGATTTGTTCTTAGCAGACAAGGAAATGATCATAGCACGTTTCCAATCGTTAAAGGCACTTCCATCGAACTTAACAGAAACAATTTGGGTAGAATTAGCATATGAAGGATGTATATATTAGATACTGCTAGGATCCTGGTTTAATGGAAGAGAATATGGAATTTCATTTTCAATTTCAGGCATCTTAATGTGAGATCTTGAATCAGATATGAAGAATTTAGATTACTAGAACAAATCAGATGAAGTAATTTCAAGAAAGTGAATCAGATCAGATTTAGAACTCAGATAAACAATCAGAAACAATCAGTGATTTACACCTGAATTTTAGACTCCTCGAGGTTTCAGATCTTCGAAAGAAGATGTTCAAGCAGAATCAGATCTTCAACAGAAGATATATTTTGAGCAGAAAATCAGTTGAAAATGCGGAATTCAGTACCAAAATTTGGATGATCAGGTTTGCAGAACGAAGTTTTGGTCTGATATCATGATAATTTGTGAAGTTTCACAAATGTTATTCAGAGAAAGGAAGGAAAAATTAAGAGAGAATTGAGGTCTCAACCTCTGTGTTTCAATCGAATGAATTAATTCCTTTACAAACTAGAGCTAGGGAGTATTTATATACAATTAGAGAAGGAAGACTTAAAAAGCTATCATAACAAGCATAACAAACTGCTCTAACTAACTTCTAACAGATTGCTCTAACTAACTTCAAACAAACTAAACAAGAATAAGTTATGTAGGATGATGTAAGCTGGAATCTAGAGTTCCAATATACAGTATCCATAATGAATCTCATAACTTGGCAGGATCAGTGCAAGGACAATACATTGTAGATATTCAACTAAAATAATGGACTTGTTATGACAGACGTGATAAAGAACAAATAATTGATAGCAAATTAAAGAGCAATCACACAACAGATTTAACGTGGTTCACCAACGGATGGTTGGCTACGTCCACGGACAGGGAGATAACTGATTTCATTGATCTTAGAGGAAAACATATTACAGATGTGTTGTGAACTAATCCCGTCGAATTAACGAAACTAGGTTAAATAGGCATTTAACTCGGCTAAACTTAAATTCGGAATCGCCTACGCGTGTCGCCAGCCCCGCGCCAGGCGCGAGTCGCGGAGCTGACCGCGAGTCGCGGTGCTGGCCGCGAGTCGCAGTCAGCTCTCGGCATTTGGACGCGAGCTGAGACCCATTACCGCGAGTCGCGCTATTGAAGATAGCCCGATTCTAACCAATTCAAGGCATATTCTTACAAATCTCCACCTTAACTTGAATCCTCTTACAAAGAACCGAGATAAATGCACGCACCGAACACAATGCACGTATTCTCCCCGCAACTAGATTTGCCCCGAAAGACAACCGCATCGCATTTGTCCCTTAAGGACACCCGGATTAGCCCCTAAAGGCCCCGGACTTGCCCCAAAGGGCAATTAACAATCACGAACATTGAGCAAGTTCGAGATAATGTTGAAACTTACTATGTGGAACAGGTTTAGTGAACATATCAGCAGGATTATCAGCAATACCTACTTTCTTCACCTTAACCCTCTTCTCACTCCTCAGAAAATGATATCTCACATCAATATGCTTAGTCCTCTCATGATGAACTTGATCCTTGGCTAAGAATATTGCACTCAAACTATAACAATACACAATGGCATGATCGTGATGCAAACCAAGATCACTGACTAGCCCCTTTAACCATATTCCCTCTTTAGCAGCTGCTGTCAATGCCATGTACTCTATTTCAGTAGTAGACAAAGTAACTGTAGCTTGTAAAGTTGCCTTCCAACTAACAACAGAGCCACCAAGAGTAAATACATAACCAGTCATAGACCTTCTACTCTTGTCTACATCTCCAAGATAATCGAATCGAATAACCAAGAACTCAAACACCGAGTATCATTCCCATAAATGAGACCAACATCAGACGTACCTCGAAGGTAATGAAAAATCCTCTTGACTGCCTGCCAATGCTCCTTACCAGGATCACCCATGAACCTACTAACAACACTGACTGCATGTGCAAGATCCGGCCTAGTGCAGGCCATAGCATACATCGGACTCCCTACTGCACTAGCATAAGGAACCCGACTCATGTACTCCTTCTCCTCAACAGACTTGGGTGCAAAAGCAACAGAAAAATGATTATTGGAGGCACTTGGAGTATCTATTGGCTTAGCTGTTGACATGCCAAACCTTGACAAAATCTTCTGAATGTAGCCTTTCTGTAACAAGAAAAGCTTCCTCTGATCTCTTTCCCTATAAATCTCCATCCCCAAAATCTTTTCGCAAAGACCCAAATCCTTCATCTCAAACTCAGCACTGAGAAGACCCTTCAACCTCTGAATATCAGACTTGGACTTTGCAGCTATAAGCATGTCATCTACATACAGGACCAAATAAATCAATGATCCATTATCCAGCTTGTTGTGATACACACAACAATCATACAGACTCCTGTTGTAGCCCAACTCAATCATATAGCTGTCAAACCTTTTATACCACTGCCTAGGAGACTGCTTTAGCCCATACAAGGACTTCTTTAGTTTGCAAACATAGTCTTCTTTATCAGGAACTTGGAACCCATCTGGCTGAGTCATATAAATCTCTTCTTCCAACTCCCCATGTAGGAAAGCTGTTTTCACATCTAGTTGCTCAAGTTCAAGATCCTGATGTGCAACTATTGCTAGTAGCACCCTGATGGAAGTGTGTCTGACCACTGGTGAGAAAATCTCATTATAGTCAACCCCTTCCCTTTGAGTGAACCCTCTTGCAACAACCCGAGCTTTATATTTGACCCCCTCAGAAGGTGAGTGATCGGTCCCCTAGGTGTCGTTACTTCCTATGATTCCGGGTCAAGAATAAAATCTCCCTAGTCTAACTAACTAGCCTAATAAGGTAGTATAGCGTAGTAAGGGGTCGTATCCACGGAGAAGCAAGGAGTTTTACACTTAGTTCGAGATGCAATCAATTGACGGGAGTAAAAGAAAAGGGGTTTGAGTTATCAACTAGACTACCTAAGGAAGATAAAATAAGAGTGATTAATCAATAAGACAAACACTAGGGAGAGGGGGAATCATGGAACTCACAACAACGATTTCGACAACATTTGGTGGGCAATGGATCAAATCTATTGAGGGTCTTGGTCCAACATCAAGAGGTCACTCTCGCACACCCCTCAACACCGCCTACCCAACCCCGCCTTTGAGGTCGTGGTCTACCCATCATCAAGTCATCACCAATATCAAGCTTGCTCTCACATAACCCAACATTAGCACAAGATTTAAACATAAAGGTGATCAAGTTTCATGCTTTAACAATAAAATACCTTGATTTGAGCATCAAAAGAACGATCACCAAAGCCAACCAAACATCATTCAAAATCATCACAAAGTCCCATTATCCCCCTTCCCTAGCTAGAAATCTAGCCTAGGAAGGAGGATAACATAGTAAGACTAGTAAAAGCAACAATAAAAGGAGCAAACATACTAAAACTACTAAGCATGATTAGTGAAAACGAGAAAGATTGAACCTTTGAGCAATAGACTACTTAGACTAGTCAAGGCAAGTATAAACTAATTTAAACAAGCATAAAACTAAACAAATAACCAAAACTAAGCTAGGAAATAAGGATTAGGGACTAGAAATTACCAAAAGATTGATGCTTTGATTGAATAAAATGAAGAACAAATGTTGAGTTACAACTTTCTCTCTCCTAAGAATGTGTTTTTCTCTCTCTAATTAACCTAAAATAGTGTGCTCTTTCTTTGAATCCTCTTTTCTGGAATTAAAAGCTTACCCTAAAATGTCTTAAGAGAGGGTATTTATACCCCTCACAAATACAACTTAAAGTAGGGGCAAACAAGAAATAAATCGGGAGCCGAACCATTCGAGCTCCCGCTCCATGTGTGGAGCGCGAGCTTTGAATCGTAATGAGAGAAATTTCAAGAAGAAGTCGAAGCTCCCGCTCCATGCGTGGAGCGCGAGCTCGAGCGCCGAAGCTCCCGCTCCATGTTTGGAGCGCCGTCTCGAGCATAATGGGAGATAATTTAGCAGCAGGTCGAAGCTCCCGCTCCACGAGGTTGGAGCGCCAGCTTCAAATTCTCAGCAAAATTGCTTGTATACAGGGGAGCTCGGAGCTCCCGCTCTGAATGGTGGAGCGCGCCCGGCTCGCTTCTACCCTCCTTTGCTATTTGAAGCTCTATTTCTCCATCCAAAGGTTCCCTTTTGCCATTCCAAGCTTCGACAATCTCGATTAGGCCGCTACGGAACCTAAAAGAAGACAAGAACAAGTCATAGCATAGGGTGTTCACAACATTCAATCTTCGTATGAAGAGAAAACAACCTACAACTCCCAAAAAGGACTCAAAGTGCATAGAGCTAATAGAATCACTAACATTGAACAAAGCTAAGCTAAATAAGCATAAAAATGGACTAAACGAGGGCTTAATTAGGGTGGAGAGAGGCCATAAAAGCGGCCTTAAAAGCCACTTATCAAACTCCCCCAGACTAAGTCCTTTGTTCGTCCTCGAATAAAGAGAAAGTAGTAAAGTCTGTACACTAACTCACTTTCGTAGGAATCACGGTCAATTTGAGCATAAATGACAAGCCCTTTAAACCTCAAAGTCGCCAAGGAGGACGAGTGTGCTCTCGTAAGGGTTTTCTAAGAGTTTGACCCATAACTCTAGATCTTAGAATAAAAGGCAAATCAAAAATAAATAAACCAAAGAAAATAAAATGGTGCTCTTAAGTGAGATTTTGACGAGAAGCAAGCGCAAATGGATGCAAGAATTTCTAGACATTAAAAGTAAGCATGCTCAAAGATGTCCATAGGTTGATTAAAACATACCATACACTAAGCATAGAGAACTAGACAGAGCACATTTCCTCAAATTCTACAATCATACATACCGCGTTCTCTCAACTAGTTTCAAATTCGCCATTCAAGGTAGCTTCTCTAAACTCCGGAGAATGGAGCCGATAAATGTAATAAGAAATAGAATAGGAGAAGGTTACTCGACATCTCGACATAGCACACTCGCTCAATAGGCTTGATTCCAATCTTCCAACACCGACAATGACTCAACCCTCTAAGGTCAAAAGGACTTTTAGGGTGGAAACGTAGGCTAGGGGTAAAGGGTGTGAATAAATTTGGATAGTGGTGCTCAATTCTAATATAGTGAAGCCTTAAGGAGCGAAAGAGCTAAATAACCATGAATCACAAATCATATTCAACCGTTTAGGGATAAGTTTCCCCCAAACTTATTTGAAAACATAACAATAAAAGAACTATTTTGGATTTTCTTTCTTTTTCTCCCCTTTTTTTCTTTTGTTTCTTTTGTTTTTTTTATTTTTTTTTTCTTTCTTCCCACCTTCTTTGACTTTGGGTGGCTTTTTCTATGAGGTTGCAATTGCATTCATTCAAGAATATACACAAAATTTCCACTATACCACAAGAATCTCATCATTTTCCTTTCCCCTTATTTGTTTCAAATATCACTCAAGACAATCGTTCTAACTTCACTATTCACTACAAGGGTGAAAAATAAAACAAGGAGGCAATTGGCTTGTATTGAGGTAATCAAAGAAAGGATAAGGCTCAAAGGGTTGAGAGGAAGGGCATATGCAAATAAAAACAAAACCAAGAAAAAGAGAAAAGAAAAACAAGAATAAAAAGCCTAAAGCTATAAAAGTAAAAATAGTCACAGAAATGAACGCCTTTATCTTTCCCTAGAGTGGCTCGGTCGCGATCTAAGATAGATTAGAGTCAAGTTCTCGATAAAAGTATGCGATGTCGAGGATCCATGCACTCAAAATAGATGTTGGGGCTTTTTTTGAAAGTCCTCACATGGGGTTATCAAGCAAATGCTACCTTTAAGGTTTCAAATCACTAGAGAGAGCAACACCATCATACCACAATCCATGAATTAAGGTTTTGTGCTCTCAAAAAGTTCTAACCGCTACCTTAACATAGAGTATCCTAAAATCAACCATAAACATCTCAAAGCATGCGGACTTCTAACATCTAGGAATAAAAGCATTCAAAAGAGTGGAGCTTCAATGATATTGTTCTCAACTCAAGAGCAAAATAAATAATTAAAAGAAAAATTTGCCTTGATTCGTACGTTTTTTTTTATTATTTTATTTATTTATTTATTTTATAGCAAGAGATGAAAGCAAGTAGGTAGTGGCACATAATCAACACAATCACAAAAATTTAGCACTTAAACCCAGGTGGTGTTCATAACCACCAATGTAGAATTGTTAAACATCGCCCCTAAAGTACTTAAAATCGCCCCAAGTATTATATGATTGGACCATTATACCCTTAATTTACTTTTTATTTTTTACTCCCCCTTTTACCACCACCTACCATCTTTCTCTCTCATATTCACCACATCGATTCATCACCATCACCATCCCTCTCATCTTTCTTCAAGAAACATCTTTCTTCACACAACCACAACCACAACCACCACCACCACCACCACCACCACCACCACCACCATTTAAACTTAAAACAAGAAGATTGTTCTCAAGCGTCACACGGAGGAAGCAATCGTTAGGGCTATGGAGGCAAGACGCCGACAAGAAGTCAGAGAGGAGGCGGCGGCAGCAATGAGATGGCGGCAGCAGAGGCATCAGAGGCGGCAGAGGAGGCGCAGGTAATTTTTTTTTTTAAAAAAAGGGGCATAACGTCTGTCCTGGCAGTTGCTTCCATGGAAGCAACGTTTGGCCAGGAAGTTGCTTCCATGGAAGCAACGTTTGGCCAGGACGTTGCTTCTAAGGAAGCAACTGGCTGGGCAGGCGTTGCTTCTTTGGAAGCAGCTTTTTTTTTTCCCTTTAAAATTTATATTATTATTAATTTTTTTTTTATGTTATATTTTCATATTTAAAATGTTATTTATTGTTTTATTAATTCATGAAATGTAATTGATATTTTTTTAAAATATTTTATAAAAATAATAATATGAGAATATTATTTAGTATGTTTTAATTTAATTATAATTATTATTGTAGGTTGTAGAAAATTAGAAATAGTAAGTTTTAATTATAAATAATTAATATTTTAGGTTGTAGAAAATTATAAATAAATAGTATTTTAGGTTGTAGAAAATTATAAATAAATAGTAAAAAATTATAAATAGTATGTTTTGATTATTAATAAATATTGTTGTATGGTTAATATATTGATTTATTATTTTTTTTATTTTTACGTATTTGTTGATGAATAGCCATCTGGGTTTCGACAATTTGCCGGGAAGACACTTCCGGGTTTCGCATACACAACGAGGATTCGAGTCCGCGACATCCCCACTCACGTGGTGTTTCGGCTTCAGTTAGGAGGGCGCGGATGAAGCCGACTGGTCCGCGACGTCAGCTTGAGATACACGATGAGGGGGTTGGTGGATCGCACGATGCATGGGAGCATCCGGAGATGGATGAGGGGGGAGGATGACCGGGGTACATATGAGGCGGGTTCTGATGTTCTGTACGATGATGATGTTCAGGATGCAATTATGCGGGAATTTGAGAGAGATCCAGTTGTAGAGCCTACAGGCCAGGTGATCGTTGGAATGTACGTAAGGGTAGGGGTGGGGCGGTTTATACGCGGCGAGGGGAGTTCATCGACCGTTGAGAGTCGAAAGGGGAAGGGGAAGGATGCCGATGACCTTAGCCGGAAGGTCACAGTCCGGATACAGGAGGACCTATTGTTGGGTCTCGTTATCCCTAGTTTTGGTGGACATGTAGCTATGGAGGTTTAGGAGGGGGGATAGAATTCTCTCGAAGTGTCGACACGAGAGAGGATTTGTGCACGTTTGAGGACGTGGGCTAGGCGTTGCCTCCACCGATACAGATCGTCTTCGTAGAACGTCCCTGTACCATATCCCCTTTACTATGTTCACTCACATTGATGCGCCCTTGATTTCAGCATTTGTCGAGCGGTGGCAGCCTGATACGAATTCTTTTCACCTACCGTTTGGGGAGATGACAATCATGATGCATGATGTGTGGCATATATTGCATATTCCGGTTGAGGGGGTGCACGGTGAATGACACCACTTCGAGTGTTGCTCTTAGGGGTTTGGTTGCGAGACTCGATCGGTAGGACAAGGCAGTAGAGCTCGGGAGTCCATTTTGGGAAAATGGTGCTATTCGTCGCACAAGGGGGGCTTCGATATTCTATCGGATGGGGGAGACACCTGCTACGTTGGAGAAACAACTGACATGTATTATATGGTTGATTCTAGGATGCTGTTTGTTCCCAGATAAGAGTGGATCGAGGTTGAGACCCTTTGACATTGTTGAGGCGAGGTCTCCAGATATCGTTCACACGTTCTCCTGGGGGTCGGCTACACTTGCGTACTTGTATCGTCAGTTGGGTGAGGCTAGTCGTACCTCCGCAGTCGGGATTAGCGGTTGTTTGACTTTACTCCAGGCATGGATTTATGAGTATTTTCCATGCTTCAGGCCACGCGCACAGCATATTATTGGTGGGGCAGCTCCACGAGCGCAGAGTTGGACTACGTACCCAGAGCCGAGGTCTCATGACCGTCTTTGTTCTATCAGGAGACAGTTAGACACACTGACAGCAGAGGATGTAAGTGACTATTTATGTACTATTATTAAAAGTTTGTTTTTTAGTTGCATTTCATTAAATAAAATTGCTTTTTTTGTAATAATTGCAGGTGGATTGGTTGCCTTATGGTCATCATTTTGATCCGAACACTATTCGGAGAACATTATATAGGGGCACCATTCGTTATCGGGGAGTTATCGAGCCATATATGCCTGATCGCTGTTTGCGGCAGTTAGGCCGTATGCA
The DNA here is from genome assembly GCA_947648045.1 of Beta corolliflora. Lineage (NCBI taxonomy): Eukaryota > Viridiplantae > Streptophyta > Magnoliopsida > Caryophyllales > Amaranthaceae > Beta > Beta corolliflora. Next base: position 351,126 of record CANSZD010003989.1, read on the forward strand.
GACTATACCTGTTCCTATTATTGCTCCAGAGTCCGCATCTAGGCCTAGCAAGGGAAAATATTCTGTGAAATCTTCTGCTGTCCATTGTGAATCGGGCTGGTTCTCGTTCCCGACAGGTAATTATATTAATATAATATTAATATTATGTTTATTATCAGATGTTGTTTATTATATTAATATGTTGTTTATTATTATTGCTATTATATTACAATTGTTATTTTGCTTACAAACAGGTAATTGTGTAAACATTGAGATGTTTGAGAAGGGTTCTTCACCGGCGACTTGCGCCACTGACTACTTGTCTTGGTATCAACGACATTCACATCCATATTTGTTGAATGATGGAGGTAGTAGTGGTCGACAAATACCAGATCGTACCGCAACCGAGCAGGTAAATGTATTTTAATACTGATCCATAATTTGTATCAATGTGCCAAAATTATATATATATATTAACGACCCAGTATTTTATTATGCAACAGTGGATGAATAGGTGGATAAATGCAACTCGTCCATTCATGCAACATCGGGACGAATCTGAATGGGATGATGCACGTGCGAATGTTGAGCAACTCATTGAGGATTGGAACAAAGTGTTACACAAGACGAATGAAGATAACGAGTAGCGGGTTTTATTTATGTTAAAAAACTTTTAGCTATTCCTAATGGTTTTATTAATTTGAACTCAATGTTTATGTATGCTTTTTAAATCATAACACTTTAATGCTTGTTAATTATGAGTAATTGCATATTTAATGAGTTCAATTAGTTCATTAGTACAACTAGCAAGAGGTAAAACTAAGAAGTAGTTGTTGGGGTTGTTGAGGTAGATGAATCATCCCACTGTTTGATCCTTGCTGAATAATGACTTGCCCAAGGACGAACAGCTTGAGAAGCAACTCGAAACCACTGTTGAGGAATAGTAGGGACCGGATGACCTCGGCGAAGTTGAAGCCGAATAAAGTGCTTGTAACTCCCTAGATGAGCTATGGCTAACTCCCTTTGTGGCAAAGCGTTCATGCCCCCAACATCAAGTGGGAAAACTATAGTCGACATATCAATACGACCATTAAGAGCGAAAAAAAAGATCGTGCATCTGTAGTGGTTCGCAATGGGGTACAAGTCTGCAATGGCCTCCATGTAATGTTCCTCCCCACAACCTTTACCTTCCCATCGAACACGCCTAATTGCCTCTTTGAGGTCCTGACCATAGACCCAATGAAATTGACGACCATTTTGATGCAACTCACTCAATACTGATCGGCGTACAATGTCCCAATTTTCTTGGCCTGAACAAAAAGCATCTGCTATGCATCGAAAACCACAATTACCATCGACAACTACATCATGCCAGCCTTCTATGTGGTGTTGGATGGCTAGTGGAAGTTTATGAAAGTATGGAAAATTTTCCATATCGAATCTCCACCCTGCAAAGTTAATATACATCAATTTAATTAAATGTATACAATTATACGAAACAAACAATAAAAGTATATACACAAATATATTATTACCTGGAGCCGACCCAGAAGTTTTGCCTTTACCCTTAGGAGACTTGCCCATAACGTGCTCCCACCCACTTTTTTCCCGTCGCATGCCCTTGTTCAACTTAGAACGACCCTTACTCGTCACGTTAACATCAGGCTCCTCAAAGGAATATCGTTCGGGGTGGAGTTCTGAATGGAGTACCCGAGAAATAGATCTCATGACCGCAGGATCCTTATCATGTACCTCGTTCACTAATGTATCGAAGAATCGACGGTCCTGATCGCACTCCGATAGTATCTCAGCCGAATCTGTCCCATCACCAATGGCTAGTCTCCACCAAAATGCATCAACCTCCTGAGTGTATAAGAGATGATCTGATTGCAAGGAGAAAAACGTATGGCAAGCACATGGAAAATACCATGCGTAGTCTCAACAACACATCCGCATCTACTCCAATCCCAGTCAAGCTCTGCTATTCTTCCAAGCTCCTTCTGAATTAGCTCCAAACAATATTGAGAGCAAATACCGTTCAATGCGCTATATGGTGGCGGATCAAATTCAGTCCTATGAGTACGCCGCGATGCTTCCAATGAGTTTCTTATCTCTTTCAACTGCCCTAAAACAAAAGCATCAACTTGCATAAACAATGTGTCGATTGCCTCAGTTGGAGTAGCAATGCACGCTTTCAAAGCCGAATGAGAACTCTCGACTCTGTTGTTGGTTGTGTTACCGAAGTGTCTTAGTCAGTTAGTCTAACATTGCACAAACTTCTCTTTGTGCACAAGCCAAGTCCCGTGGATGTAGGTAGGAAAATCAATGGATGTGGTATTCCCAACTGTACCCCACTCCTCCATCATGCTGGCTACATTTATTTCATATTCAGCCTCGGTTTTGGATTTCATCACCCTAGCCCAACTTCCTCGTCCGAAGCTAATTCCGATCTTCCTTTTCCCACCACACTTCCTTGTTACCCAGGCCTCCACATCATGATTGATATGCCAGGTGCAAAGTAGATGTGCAGATGTGGGAAAAATCTCCGAGATATATTTGCACAAAGCCAGATCTCGATCAGTGACAATGGCATTCGGAGCCACACTGCCAATGAGGTTCTTTAGTCTGTCCAACATCCAGCGATAACTCTGAGCATCCTCATGTTGCAACAATGCCCATGCAACAAGAAAATTCTTGTTGGTTGGTGTCACCCCAACAATCTCCACCAAAGGATACAAGTACCTATTTGTCTTGTACGTTGCATCAATGTGAACCACGTGCGGATATGTTCGCACTAAATTCACGGACGTCGGGTGTGCAATGAATGTATGTGTCACCCTACCCATCTCGTCCGACTGAATCCAAAAAAGATACTTGCTTTCAACAGCCTGTTGAAGAAACTGTTGGGCTGCATTTCTGCCTTCTGATCTCTCCCTTCTCAATATATCTCTGCAATTGTAGATGTGCCTCATGTTAGGCTTCAAAGACGGAAATGCACCTTCAATGGCTTTCATAATGTTTCGTGGTTTCACATGGGATGAAGTTAGTTCTCCAACTAACTTCTTGGCGGCGGGACTGAGCCCAGAGATTTGTCGATGGCCCTCCGGGTATAACATCATTGGGTGATTATGAAACCCATGTTCAACCCTAGTCTCGACCACCCAACACGCGTAGTCGTTTTTTGGGACTAGGAACAACCGAAATTCACAGCCACATGCTTTTCTCTTTGTTTTTCTTCTAATTGCCGAACTGAAATCACGAGGTTCCTTCTTCTTGCCACGATCACAATCCAAAAGTTGATACTTCTTTTTATGACTAGTGATCGTCAAGAAAAACCCAAGCTCAACGGCAATGTTTCTACACCACTCGGCAACAGCATCACGCGTTTCAAATTCTGGACTATTGTCGAAATACGGGTTATAATTAATCCGATCACCAACAAAGCTCCTGAAAAAAACAAATCATCTTTTATTACACGAAAATATCACAGTATTCACAAATATTAGTTTAATCTTATTTTAATTTTTTAAAAATGATTTGATTTGTAAAAGTTAAATAACAGAAGGAGGAAAACGTATACAAGGTTCCAACGTTTGGCCAGAACGTTGGATCTTTGGAACCAACGTCTGGACAGGACGTTGATTCCTTGGATCCAACGTTTGGCCAGAACGGTGGATCTTTTGGAACCAACGTTTGGCCAGGACGTTGATTCCTTGGGTCCAACGTTCGCCAAACGTTGGATCCAAGGAATCAACGCCCTGGCCGACGTTGGTTCCAAAGATCCACCGTTCTGGCCAAACGTTGGCTATGTGTGCAGACGTAAAAAAAAAAAATTTACCTCTTCGTCTGAAGAAGACATCCTTGCCGGCGATGATAGCGTTGGGTTGCCGGCGATAATGGCGTTGGGTGATGACGTTAGGTTGGAAGTTGCGATTGGTGGTTGGTGATTTTGGAGAGAATTGTAAATTGGTAAAATTCAGATTTCAAATGAAGGATAAATTTCAATGTTCAAGTAAAGTAAAATGGTAAAAAGGAGTTAAGGGCATAATGGTACATTCACAAGGTTGTTGGGCGATTTTAAGTAATTTAGGGGCGACGAATAGAAGTTCAGTTCGTGTAATTGTACATTCAAGCGGAAATGATTGCAAGAGGACATGTGGACTGGTAATTTTTTTTAAATTTTTTTTTTATCATGGATCAAACAGTCACATCCAAAAGGGAGAAGGTCGCTTGTTAGCTTTCCTTCACTTGATGTAATATTGCAATTAGTCGCCTTTGAAGTTTCCTTCACTTAATGACATCTTAATTTTAGCAATTATACTTTTCCTACCCAAAAAAGTTTCAATATTGCAATTAAAAGAAAAAATAGGAACTATCATTATTTACTTGATATATCCACAAATTATAGGTGAATACACAAACGAACATGATAGAAAAGAAACAGAATGAAGCTGAAGAAGAACCAAATTCCCTGACCTGGAATTGGAGACGAGAATCGATCTCAAAGTATGTCAAAGAAGGTAAAGGTCAATTTGCAGGGCATGTTCTTCTTGAACAGAAGGCTGCTACTAATGATACTAGTGACTACTTGTGGTACATGACTAGGTAATTTTTCTTATTTTGTAATACTTACTTAATCTGCTTTAATTATATATTATCAATTCTTCTACTATTTATAATAACTTAGATGGAACTAATATAATTTTCCTCTTAATTAATTAGTCTCCACCTTGACAAAAATGATATCATTTGGAGTGATGACATGAGGCTTCGTATCAATTCTAGTGCTCATGTTCTTCATGTTTATGTCAATGGCGAAGAGCTTGGTAAAATTTCTTTAATTTTTTTTTACGCTCGTTCTATTTAGTATTAATATTAGCATATGCAATTACTTATGCATAATTTTATTCTATAGGATATGAATATGCCAAAGAAGATTCTTTTACCTACATTTTTGAAGGGAAGGTTAATTTGAAGAAGGGAAAGAACATAACTTCGCTCCTTAGTGCCACAGTTGGACTTAAGGTACTATACTAGATCTCCCAATTTCTTTTTAATGATTACAACTGTTTTTTATCATCTTCAGTACATTAAATTTCTCCGATTACCAATTGATAAAAATGATTTGCTTGTAGAACTATGGTCCTTATTATGACATGACTCCAGTCGGAATAGTTGGTCCGGTAGAATTAGTCGAAAAGAGAGGTGACGAGATTGTTATAAAGGATCTATCTTCTCACGTATGGGCATACAAAACTGGTTTGCAAGGTCTTGATCATGATATGCTCTATAGTGAAACATCACCCTCTGTCAAAAGGTGGAAAACTGAGATGGATATGCCAGTAAATACTCAGATGACATGGTATAAGGTAACAATTATTAATCCATATATGTAACTATATAACTTAATTTCACTATACATTGTCCATTTAACATTAATAAGTTCTGATGAATCTTGTGTTTTAATAGACTACATTCAAGCCACCATTGGGAACAAAGCCGGTTATTGTAGATCTTAGTAGCATGAGCAAAGGAGAAGCTTGGGTGAACGGGATGAGCATCGGAAGGTATTGGCCGAGCTACGTAGCCGACGAAGATGGGTGCAGCCTTGATCCATGTGACTACCGTGGTGAATATGATAACACCAAGTGTGTTACCAATTGCGGGAAGCCTATACAAACTGAGTATCATGTACCACGATCTTTTCTAAGGGACGATGTGAATACTCTTGTTCTCTTTGAGGAATTTGGGGGGAACCCAACTCAAGTTAAATTCAAGACAGTTGGAGTAGAAGGAGCTTGTGCAAATGGTTATGAAGGAAGTACATTAGAGTTGTCATGTGAAGGAAGCTCAATTTCTGGTATTAAATTTGCCAGTTTTGGTAATCCTCAAGGTGATTGTGGCTCTTTCGAGAAAGGATCTTGTGACATTAATGCTCAACACGTCCTTACTAAGGTATTATATTTCTATGGTTATTTAACAATTGAATGATTTATTAATCTGAGTTTTTATTAATTACTTTGATTTTATGACTTTTGTAGGCTTGTGTTGGTCAAGAGACTTGTTCTGTGGATATTTCTGAGAAGACATTTGGTGCGGCTTCGAATTGTGAAGATAAAATTTTGAGACTTGGAATAGAGATTGCTTGTTAATAGTTTATGTCAACGAGTTTTTCAATATAGGAGCTTTTTTTTTTACAAATAATTAATAGCATTAGGTAGACTATATATACTTCTTCGTAATAATGGTTAGTTAGTAGTAATTCAGAATAGTACTTTTGGCATAAATACAATGAATAAATTGAGAAAGTTTCTGTTTTCTTCTGCGTGTTCATATTGCTTGCCTTTACAATTTGGCTAGATTGTTCTCTAAGTAACCCAAAAGACCTACGATTTCGTGTTATAATTCTCAGATGATTTTACTGGCTTCAAGTTATTCCAATAAAATGCAACCACAATTCCGAATAGTAACTTATGTGAATAATTTGCCTTACATTTGTAAGTCATCCTACTCAACCAGACACTTTGCTATATGAGACATAAGCTGCTATCACTTGGTGTAATATTGATAATGAATGAAATAGCCTAAATTCTCATAATGTCACTTAATTTTTATCGTCTAATTCGAATTTCGATTACATTGTGTGGTAGTTCCTTAATAGAGAACAATTCAGTCATTGCAATGGGGCTGTGCTTTTTAGATGTATCACTTCGCTACATTATGTTACAAACTATTAGCTATGTCTTAAGTGTTCTTGGTATCCACACATGAAGCATAAGTTCAACAAAGAACAGTATTTCATTTTCAAGTGCAATCTAATTGTTCACTTATTTTTGGCTTTTGCAAATTTATACTCAACATTATTTCTTCCTCTGCTCTCTGTACTGTACTTCTTCCACCACTTCTTAATGGATTTTAGAGTCGTTACAGTTGCTCCCTAGTGTGTGGTACTTAATTGTCTAATTAAATTATTTTTCACTTAATAAGTGCCCATATGTATAATGAAATGCAGCTACTTGTGTCTTGTAGTTTAACAAGCTTGCACATTCGCCTTGCACATCTACGCAATCGAGTTGGAAGAGCTCCCTCATTGTTTCAAGACTTGTCTTGATCAAGATTCGTATGGAATTTTTGCAACCAACCCCACATCATGAACTATGAATTAATGATAGAATTCTATGAAGTTCATGAGTTGAGACTTAAGAGGAGCGAACAAAAAAGTCAAGAAATGAGTGATATAATCTATCTTAGAATAAGATTTCAACCAGATATGTTAAGTTTATCGTTTTGCCAATGTCAATTCACTGTGAGAAGTACTCTGAGTTACTTCCTTGTGTCTTTCCTCTTGTGCAAAGATTCTGTAAGCATGAGTAACTGTGGGAAGTGGCTGAGTATAAGGATATTGCCTCTTACAGTAGAAAAACAATCATGAACTGAATTTATCTTTGCTCTTGTTCTCTGGTGTGTATTTTCCGAGTTAGATTACAAGTGCACTTGTGACAAGTACAATAAGGTAATGGATTTGCATCATTAATCTCATCCCAAATTGTCTTCAATTTTCCTTTCTCTAGGTCTTTCTATATCTCTTGTGCAGTCGCAAAGAATAAGACAATATGATCAAGATTAGCAAGAACGTTCCCAAGCAACAAACTCAGGTGCTCCAATTTCAGGAGTTGCAATACTACCATCAACAAACTTTGATTTGTTCTTAGCAGACAAGGAAATGATCATAGCACGTTTCCAATCGTTAAAGGCACTTCCATCGAACTTAACAGAAACAATTTGGGTAGAATTAGCATATGAAGGATGTATATATTAGATACTGCTAGGATCCTGGTTTAATGGAAGAGAATATGGAATTTCATTTTCAATTTCAGGCATCTTAATGTGAGATCTTGAATCAGATATGAAGAATTTAGATTACTAGAACAAATCAGATGAAGTAATTTCAAGAAAGTGAATCAGATCAGATTTAGAACTCAGATAAACAATCAGAAACAATCAGTGATTTACACCTGAATTTTAGACTCCTCGAGGTTTCAGATCTTCGAAAGAAGATGTTCAAGCAGAATCAGATCTTCAACAGAAGATATATTTTGAGCAGAAAATCAGTTGAAAATGCGGAATTCAGTACCAAAATTTGGATGATTAGGTTTGCAGAACAAAGTTTTGGTCTGATATCATGATAATTTGTGAAGTTTCACAAATGTTATTCAGAGAAAGGAAGGAAAAATTAAGAGAGAATTGAGGTCTCAACCTCTGTGTTTCAATCGAATGAATTAATTCCTTTACAAACTAGAGCTAGGGAGTATTTATATACAATTAGAGAAAGAAGACTTAAAAAGCTATCATAACAAGCATAACAAACTGCTCTAACTAACTTCTAACAGATTGCTCTAACTAACTTCAAACAAACTAAACAAGAATAAGTTATGTAGGATGATGTAAGCTGGAATCTAGAGTTCCAATATACAGTATCCATAATGAATCTCATAACTTGGCAGGATCAGTGCAAGGACAATACATTGTAGATATTCAACTAAAATAATGGACTTGTTATGACAGACGTGATAAAGAACAAATAATTGATAGCAAATTAAAGAGCAATCACACAACAGATTTAACGTGGTTCACCAACGGATGGTTGGCTACGTCCACGGACAGGGAGATAACTGATTTCATTGATCTTAGAGGAAAACATATTACAGATGTGTTGTGAACTAATCCCGTCGAATTAACGAAACTAGGTTAAATAGGCATTTAACTCGGCTAAACTTAAATTCGGAATCGCCTACGCGTGTCGCGACCCGCGCCAAAGCGCGAGTCGCGGAGCCGACCGCGAGTCGCGGTGCTGGCCGCGAGTCGCAGTCAGCTCTCGGCATTTGGACGCGAGCTGAGACCCATTACCGCGAGTCGCGCTATTGAAGATAGCCCGATTCTAACCAATTCAAGGCATATTCTTACAAATCTCCACCTTAACTTGAATCCTCTTACAAAGAACCAGATAACAGACGCACTGAAACAATGCACAGATTCTCCCTACAACTAGATTTGCCCCGAAAGACAACCAGACCAGATTTGTCCCTTAAGGACACCAGATTAGCCCCTAAAGGCCCCAGACTTGCCCCAAAGGGCAATTAACAATCACGAACATTGAGCAAGTTCAAATAATGTTGAAACTTACTATGTGGAACAGGTTTAGTGAACATATCAGCAGGATTATCAGCAATACCTACTTTCTTCACCTTAACCCTCTTCTCACTCCTCAGAAAATGATATCTCACATCAATATGCTTAGTCCTCTCATGATGAACTTGATCCTTGGCTAAGAATATTGCACTCAAACTGTAACAATACACAATGGCCTGATCATGATGCAAACCAAGATCACTGACTAGCCCCTTTAACCATATTCCCTCTTTAGCAGCTGCTGTCAATGCCATGTACTCTATTTCAGTAGTAGACAAAGTAACTGTAGCTTGTAAAGTTGCCTTCCAACTAACAACAGAGCCACCAAGAGTAAATACATAACCAGTCATAGACCTTCTACTGTCTACATCTCCAGCATAATCAGAATCAGAATAACCAGTAACTAAACACTGAGTATCATTCCCATAAATGAGACCAACATCAGACGTACCTCGAAGGTAATGAAAAATCCTCTTGATCGCCCGCCAATGCTCCTTACGGGATCACCCATGAACCTACTAACAACACTCGATCGCATGTGCAAGATCCGGCCTAGTGCGGGCCATAGCATACATCGGACTCCCTCTTGCACTAGCATAAGGAACCCGACTCATGTACTCCTTCTCCTCAACAGACTTGGGTGCAAAAGCAACAGAAAAATGATTATTGGAGGCACTTGGAGTATCTATTGGCTTAGCTGTTGACATGCCAAACCTTGACAAAATCTTCTGAATGTAGCCTTTCTGTAACAAGAAAAGCTTCCTCCCGATCTCTTTCCCTATAAATCTCCATCCCCAAAATCTTTTTCGCAAACACCCAAATCCTTCATCTCAAACTCAAAGATCGAGAAGACCCTTCAACCTCTCGAATATCGAGACTTGGACTTTGCGCCTATAAGCATGTCATCTACATACGAGACCAAATAAATCAATGATCCATTATCCAGCTTGTTGTGATACACACAACAATCATACAGACTCCTGTTGTAGCCCAACTCAATCATATAGCTGTCAAACCTTTTATACCACTGCCTAGGAGACTGCTTTAGCCCATACAAGGACTTCTTTAGTTTGCAAACATAGTCTTCTTTATCAGGAACTTGGAACCCATCTGGCTGAGTCATATAAATCTCTTCTTCCAACTCCCCATGTAGGAAAGCTGTTTTCACATCTAGTTGCTCAAGTTCAAGATCCTGATGTGCAACTATTGCTAGTAGCACCCTGATGGAAGTGTGTCTGACCACTGGTGAGAAAATCTCATTATAGTCAACCCCTTCCCTTTGAGTGAACCCTCTTGCAACAACCCGAGCTTTATATTTGACCCCCTCAGAAGGTGAGTGATCGGTCCCCTAGGTGTCGTTACTTCCTATGGTTCCGGGTCAAGAATAAAATCTCCCTAGTCTAACTAACTAGCCTAATAAGGTAGTATAGCGTAGTAAGGGGTCGTATCCACGGAGAAGCAAGGAGTTTTACACTTAGTTCGAGATGCAATCAATTGACGGGAGTAAAAGAAAAGGGGTTTGAGTTATCAACTAGACTACCTAAGGAAGATAAAATAAGAGTGATTAATCAATAAGACAAACACTAGGGAGAGGGGGAATCATGGAACTCACAACAACGATTTCGACAACATTTGGTGGGCAATGGATCAAATCTATTGAGGGTCTTGGTCCAACATCAAGAGGTCACTCTCGCACACCCCTCAACACCGCCTACCCAACCCCGCCTTTGAGGTCGTGGTCTACCCATCATCAAGTCATCACCAATATCAAGCTTGCTCTCACATAACCCAACATTAGCACAAGATTTAAACATAAAGGTGATCAAGTTTCATGCTTTAACAATAAAATACCTTGATTTGAGCATCAAAAGAACGATCACCAAAGCCAACCAAACATCATTCAAAATCATCACAAAGTCCCATTATCCCCCTTCCCTAGCTAGAAATCTAGCCTAGGAAGGAGGAGAACATAGTAAGACTAGTAAAAGCAACAATAAAAGGAGCAAACATACTAAAACTACTAAGCATGATTAGTGAAAACGAGAAAGATTGAACCTTTGAGCAATAGACTACTAAGACTAGTCAAGGCAAGTATAAACTAATTTAAACAAGCATAAAACTAAACAAATAACCAAAAAATAAGCTAGGAAATAAGGATTAGGGACTAGAAATTACCAAAAGATTGATGCTTTGATTGAATAAAATGAAGAACAAATGTTGAGTTACAACTTTCTCTCTCCTAAGAATGTGTTTTTCTCTCTCTAATTAACCTAAAATAGTGTGCTCTTTCTTTGAATCCTCTTTTCTGGAATTAAAAGCTTACCCTAAAATGTCTTAAGAGAGGGTATGTATACCCCTCACAAATACAACTTAAAGTAGGGGCAAACAGTGAAATAAATCGGGAGCTGAACCATTCAGAGCTCCCGCTCCATGTGTGGAGCGCGAGCTTTGAATCGTAATGAGAGAAATTTCAGAAGCAGTCGAAGCTCCCGCGCCATGCGTGGAGCGCGAGCTCGAGCAATCGAAGCTCCCGCTCCATGTTTGGAGCGCCCGGCTCCGAGCATAATGGGAGATAATTTAGCAAAGAGTCGAAGCTCCCGCTCCACGAGGTTAGAGCGCCAGCTTCAAATTCTCAGCAAAATTGCTTGTATACAGGGGAGCTCGGAGCTCCCGCTCTGAATGGTGGAGCGCCAGCTCTGGCTCTGCTTCTACCCTCCTTTGCTATTTGAAGCTCTATTTCTCCATCCAAAGGTTCCCTTTTGCCATTCCAAGCTTCGACAATCTCGATTAGGCCGCTACGGAACCTAAAAGAAGACAAGAACAAGTCATAGCATAGGGTGTTCACAACATTCAATCTTCGTATGAAGAGAAAACAACCTACAACTCCCAAAAAGGACTCAAAGTGCATAGAGCTAATAGAATCACTAACAATGAACAAAGCTAAGCTAAATAAGCATAAAAATGGACTAAACAAGGGCTTAATTAGGGTGGAGAGAGGTCATAAAAGCGGCCTTAAAAGCCACTTATCAAACTCCCCCAGAATAAGTCCTTTGTTCGTCCTCGAATAAAGAGAAAGCAGTAAAGTCTGTACAATAACTCACTTTCGTAGGAATCACGGTCAATTTTAGCATAAATGACAAGCCCTTTAAACCTCAAAGTCGCCAAGGAGGACGAGTGTGCTCTCGTAAGGGTTTTCTAAGAGTTTGACCCATAACTCTAGATCTTAGAATCCAAGGCAAATCAAAAATAAATAAACCAAAGAAAATAAAATGGTGCTCTTAAGTGAGATTTTGACGAGAAGCAAGCACAAATGGATGCAAGAATTTCTAGACATTAAAAGTAAGCATGCTCAAAGATGTCCATAGGTTGATTAAAACATACCATACACTAAGCATAGAGAACTACACAGAGCACATTTCCTCAAATTCTACAATCATACATACCGCGTTCTCTCAACTAGTTTCAAATTCGCCATTCAAGGTAGCTTCTCTAAACTCCGGAGAATGGAGCCGATAAATGTAATAAGAAATAGAATAGGAGAAGGTTACTCGACATCTCGACATAGCACACTCGCTCAATAGGCTTGATTCCAATCTTCCAACACCGACAATGACTCAACCCTCTAAGGTCAAAAGGACTTTTAGGGTGGAAACGTAGGCTAGGGGTAAAGGGTGTGAATAAATTTGGATAGTGGTGCTCAATTCTAATATAGTGAAGCCTTAGTAGGAGCGAAAGAGCTAAATAACCATGAATCACAAATCATATTCAACCATTTAGGGATAAGTTTCCCCCAAACTTATTTGAAAACATAACAATAAAAGAACTATTTTGGATTTTCTTTCTTTTTCTCCCCTTTTTTTCTTTTGTTTCTTTTGTTTTTTTGATTTTTTTTTTTCTTTCTTCCCACCTTCTTTGACTTTGGGTGGCTTTTCTATGAGGTTGCAATTGCATTCATTCAAGAATATACACAAAATTTCCACTATACCACAAGAATCTCATCATTTTCATTTCCCCTTATTTGTTTCAAATATCACTCAAGACAATCGCTCTGACTTCACTATTCACTACAAGGGTGAAAAATAAAACAAGGAGGCAATTGGCTTGTATTGAGGTAATCAAAGAAAGGATAAGGCTCAAAGGGTTGAGAGGAAGGGCATATGCAAATAAAAACAAAACCAAGAAAAAGAGAAAAGAAAAACAAGAATAAAAAGCCTAAAGCTATAAAAGTAAAAATAGTCACAGAAATTAATGCCTTTATCTTTCCCTAGAGTGGCTCGGTCGCGATCTAAGATAGATTAGAGTCAAGTTCTCGATAAAAGTTTGCGATGTCGAGGATCCATACACTCAAAATAGATGTTGGGGCTTTTTTTGAAAGTCCTCACATGGGGTTATCAAGCAAATGCTACCTTTAAGGTTTCAAATCACTAGAGAGAGCAACACCATCATACCACAATCCATGAATTAAGGTTTTGTGCTCTCAAAAAGTTCTAACCGCTACCTTAATATAGAGTATCCTAAAATCAACCATAAACATCTCAAAGCATGCAGACTTCTAACATCTAGGAATAAAAGCATTCAAAAGAGTGGAGCTTTAATGATATTGTTCTCAACTCAAGAACAAAATAAATAATTAAAAGAAAAATTTGCCTTGATTCGTACGTTTTTTTTTTATTATTTATTTATTTATTTTATAGCAAGAGATGAAAGCAAGTAGGTAGTGGCACATAATCAACACAATCACAAAAATTTAGCACTTAAACCCAGGTGGTGTTCATAACCACCAATGTAAAATTAAAGCCAAGCAACCTCGAACGATCATCTTCTTTCCTAAACTATCCTAAAACTAAGTAAATAAGTAACTACAAGGGAGTTGGAACGATCTCACCCATCATTGAAGCAATAAAGGCCAAATGTAATATCCGAAGCAAATGCTCTTCTCACCTTGACTTCATCCCCGGATGCTTGCTATGAAAGGTCATCAACTCAAAAGAAAGATTAGTTCCAACAAAAGTATATACAAAGGGCAAAGAAAAACAAATCTAGCTTAACACATAGCTCAACAATTCCTTAAGATTGCAATTCCCCGAGCCATGACCCCTAAAATTGCGCCCCTACATCAAAAACAATGCAAAGTACACCCCCCAACTTGAATGGAAAACCGACCTCGGTGAGACCAAGGAATAGAGCAAAAGAGGGGATGAGGGGCGATTCATGGGGGCGATCTAAGATCCACTTGGCCCGCCCTCATCGAGGCGGCGCCAATCATAAGCAAGATCGATCGGGGTCCCATCCTCACGCAAGGGGGACCATGGGGTTCCCAACCGCCGTTAAAGTTAGGAGGGAAACCCGAGTACCCCGTAAAGGATGGGTCATGGCTATGTTCCGGTGGGATGTATCTATAGGCGGGGGTCGCCGAAATAGTCACACCCCCGGGCTGGGTATAATCATATGGGGGAAAAGTGCGCCGCTCCCTAATTTGGGAGGAGTGTGCTCTCGTAAGGGTTTTCTAAGAGTTTGACCCATAACTCTAGATCTTAGAATCCAAGGCAAATCAAAAATAAATAAACCAAAGAAAATAAAATGGTGCTCTTAAGTGAGATTTTGACGAGAAGCAAGCACAAATGGATGCAAGAATTTCTAGACATTAAAAGTAAGCATGCTCAAAGATGTCCATAGGTTGATTAAAACATACCATACACTAAGCATAGAGAACTAGACAGAGCACATTTCCTCAAATTCTACAATCATACATACCGCGTTCTCTCAACTAGTTTCAAATTCGCCATTCAAGGTAGCTTCTCTAAACTCCGGAGAATGGAGCCGATAAATGTAATAAGAAATAGAATAGGAGAAGGTTACTCGACATCTCGACATAGCACACTCGCTCAATAGGCTTGATTCCAATCTTCCAACACCGACAATGACTCAACCCTCTAAGGTCAAAAGGACTTTTAGGGTGGAAACGTAGGCTAGGGGTAAAGGGTGTGAATAAATTTGGATAGTGGTGCTCAATTCTAATATAGTGAAGCCTTAGTAGGAGCGAAAGAGCTAAATAACCATGAATCACAAATCATATTCAACCATTTAGGGATAAGTTTCCCCCAAACTTATTTGAAAACATAACAATAAAAGAACTATTTTGGATTTTCTTTCTTTTTCTCCCCTTTTTTTCTTTTGTTTCTTTTTTTTTTGATTTTTTTTTCTTTCTTCCCACCTTCTTTGACTTTGGGTGGCTTTTTCTATGAGGTTGCAATTGCATTCATTCAAGAATATACACAAAATTTCCACCATACCACAAGAATCTCATCATTTTCATTTCCCCTTATTTGTTTCAAATATCACTCAAGACAATCGCTCTGACTTCACTATTCACTACAAGGGTGAAAAATAAAACAAGGAGGCAATTGGCTTGTATTGAGGTAATCAAAGAAAGGATAAGGCTCAAAGGGTTGAGAGGAAGGGCATATGCAAATAAAAACAAAACCAAGAAAAAGAGAAAAGAAAAACAAGAATAAAAAGCCTAAAGCTATAAAAGTAAAAATAGTCACAGAAATTAATGCCTTTATCTTTCCCTAGAGTGGCTCGGTCGCGATCTAAGATAGATTAGAGTCAAGTTCTCGATAAAAGTATGCGATGTCGAGGATCCATACACTCAAAATAGATGTTGGGGCTTTTTTTGAAAGTCCTCACATGGGGTTATCAAGCAAATGCTACCTTTAAGGTTTCAAATCACTAGAGAGAGCAACACCATCATACCACAATCCATGAATTAAGGTTTTGTGCTCTCAAAAAGTTCTAACCGCTACCTTAATATAGAGTATCCTAAAATCAACCATAAACATCTCAAAGCATGCAGACTTCTAACATCTAGGAATAAAAGCATTCAAAAGAGTGGAGCTTCAATGATATTGTTCTCAACTCAAGAGCAAAATAAATAATTAAAAGAAAAAATTTGCCTTGATTTACGCTTTTTTTTTATTATTTATTTATTTATTTTATAGCAAGAGATGAAAGCAAGTAGGTAGTGGCACATAATCAACACAATCACAAAAATTTAGCACTTAAACCCAGGTGGTGTTCATAACCACCAATGTAAAATTAAAGCCAAGCAACCTCGAACGATCATCTTCTTTCCTAAACTATCCTAAAACTAAGTAAATAAGTAACTACAAGGGAGTTGGAACGATCTCACCCATCATTGAAGCAATAAAGGCCAAATGTAATATCCGAAGCAAATGCTCTTCTCACCATGACTTCATCCCCGGATGCTTGCTATGAAAGGTCATCAACTCAAAAGAAAGATTAGTTCCAACAAAAGTATATACAAAGGGCAAAGAAAAACAAATCTAGCTTAACACATAGCTCAACAATTCCTTAAGATTGCAATTCCCCGAGCCATGACCCCTAAAATTGCGCCCCTACATCAAAAACAATGCAAAGTACACCCCCAACTTGAATGGAAAACCGACCTCGGTGAGACCAAGGAATAGAGCAAAAGAGGGGATGAGGGGCGATTCATGGGGCGATCTAAGATCCACTTGGCCCGCCCTCATCGAGGCGGCGCCAATCATAAGCAAGATCGATCGGGGTCCCATCCTCACGCAAGGGGGACCATGGGGTTCCCAACCGCCGTTAAAGTTAGGAGGGAAACCCGAGTACCCCGTAAAGGATGGGTCATGGCTATGTTCCGGTGGGATGTATCTATAGGCGGGGGTCGCCGAAATAGTCACACCCCCCGGGCTGGGTATAATCATTTGGGGGAAAAGTGCGCCGCTCCCTAATTTGGGAGGAGTGTGCTCTCGTAAGGGTTTTCTAAGAGTTTGACCCATAACTCTAGATCTTAGAATCCAAGGCAAATCAAAAATAAATAAACCAAAGAAAATAAAATGGTGCTCTTAAGTGAGATTTTGACGAGAAGCAAGCACAAATGGATGCAAGAATTTCTAGACATTAAAAGTAAGCATGCTCAAAGATGTCCATAGGTTGATTAAAACATACCATACACTAAGCATAGAGAACTAGACAGAGCACATTTCCTCAAATTCTACAATCATACATACCGCGTTCTCTCAACTAGTTTCAAATTCGCCATTCAAGGTAGCTTCTCAAAACTCCGGAGAATGGAGCCGATAAATGTAATAAGAAATAGAATAGGAGAAGGTTACTCGACATCTCGACATAGCACACTCGCTCAATAGGCTTGATTCCAATCTTCCAACACCGACAATGACTCAACCCTCTAAGGTCAAAAGGACTTTTAGGGTGGAAACGTAGGCTAGGGGTAAAGGGTGTGAATAAATTTGGATAGTGGTGCTCAATTCTAATATAGTGAAGCCTTAGTAGGAGCGAAAGAGCTAAATAACCATGAATCACAAATCATATTCAACCATTTAGGGATAAGTTTCCCCCAAACTTATTTGAAAACATAACAATAAAAGAACAATTTTGGATTTTCTTTCTTTTTCTCCCCTTTTTTTCTTTTGTTTCTTTTTTTTTTTTGATTTTTTTTTCTTTCTTCCCACCTTCTTTGACTTTGGGTGGCTTTTTCTATGAGGTTGCAATTGCATTCATTCAAGAATATACACAAAATTTCCACTATACCACAAGAATCTCATCATTTTCATTTCCCCTTATTTGTTTCAAATATCACTCAAGACAATCGCTCTGACTTCACTATTCACTACAAGGGTGAAAAATAAAACAAGGAGGCAATTGGCTTGTATTGAGGTAATCAAAGAAAGGATAAGGCTCAAAGGGTTGAGAGGAAGGGCATATGCAAATAAAAACAAAACCAAGAAAAAGAGAAAAGAAAAACAAGAATAAAAAGCCTAAAGCTATAAAAGTAAAAATAGTCACAGAAATTAATGCCTTTATCTTTCCCTAGAGTGGCTCGGTCGCGATCTAAGATAGATTAGAGTCAAGTTCTCGATAAAAGTATGCGATGTCGAGGATCCATACACTCAAAATAGATGTTGGGGCTTTTTTTGAAAGTCCTCACATGGGGTTATCAAGCAAATGCTACCTTTAAGGTTTCAAATCACTAGAGAGAGCAACACCATCATACCACAATCCATGAATTAAGGTTTTGTGCTCTCATAAAGTTCTAACCGCTACCTTAATATAGAGTATCCTAAAATCAACCATAAACATCTCAAAGCATGCAGACTTCTAACATCTAGGAATAAAAGCATTCAAAAGAGTGGAGCTTCAATGATATTGTTCTCAACTCAAGAGCAAAATAAATAATTAAAAGAAAAATTTGCCTTGATTCGTACGTTTTTTTTTTATTATTTATTTATTTATTTTATAGCAAGAGATGAAAGCAAGTAGGTAGTGGCACATAATCAACACAATCACAAAAATTTAGCACTTAAACCCAGGTGGTGTTCATAACCACCAATGTAAAATTAAAGCCAAGCAACCTCGAACGATCATCTTCTTTCCTAAACTATCCTAAAACTAAGTAAATAAGTAACTACAAGGGAGTTGGAACGATCTCACCCATCATTGAAGCAATAAAGGCCAAATGTAATATCCGAAGCAAATGCTCTTCTCACCATGACTTCATCCCCGGATGCTTGCTATGAAAGGTCATCAACTCAAAAGAAAGATTAGTTCCAACAAAAGTATATACAAAGGGCAAAGAAAAACAAATCTAGCTTAACACATAGCTCAACAATTCCTTAAGATTGCAATTCCCCGAGCCATGACCCCTAAAATTGCGCCCCTACATCAAAAACAATGCAAAGTACACCCCCCAACTTGAATGGAAAACCGACCTCGGTGAGACCAAGGAATAGAGCAAAAGAGGGGATGAGGGGCGATTCATGGGGCGATCTAAGATCCACTTGTCCCGCCCTCATCGAGGCGGCGCCAATCATAAGCAAGATCGATCGGGGTCCCATCCTCACGCAAGGGGGGCCATGGGGTTCCCAACCGCCGTTAAAGTTAGGAGGGAAACCCGAGTACCCCGTAAAGGATGGGTCATGGCTATGTTCCGGTGGGATGTATCTATAGGCGGGGGTCGCCGAAATAGTCACACCCCCCGGGCTGGGTATAATCATATGGGGGAAAAGTGCGCCGCTCCCTAATTTGGGAGGAGTGTGCTCTCGTAAGGGTTTTCTAAGAGTTTGACCCATAACTCTAGATCTTAGAATCCAAGGCAAATCAAAAATAAATAAACCAAAGAAAATAAAATGGTGCTCTTAAGTGAGATTTTGACGAGAAGCAAGCACAAATGGATGCAAGAATTTCTAGACATTAAAAGTAAGCATGCTCAAAGATGTCCATAGGTTGATTAAAACATACCATACACTAAGCATAGAGAACTAGACAGAGCACATTTCCTCAAATTCTACAATCATACATACCGCGTTCTCTCAACTAGTTTCAAATTCGCCATTCAAGGTAGCTTCTCTAAACTCCGGAGAATGGAGCCGATAAATGTAATAAGAAATAGAATAGGAGAAGGTTACTCGACATCTCGACATAGCACACTCGCTCAATAGGCTTGATTCCAATCTTCCAACACCGACAATGACTCAACCCTCTAAGGTCAAAAGGACTTTTAGGGTGGAAACGTAGGCTAGGGGTAAAGGGTGTGAATAAATTTGGATAGTGGTGCTCAATTCTAATATAGTGAAGCCTTAGTAGGAGCGAAAGAGCTAAATAACCATGAATCACAAATCATATTCAACCATTTAGGGATAAGTTTCCCCCAAACTTATTTGAAAACATAACAATAAAAGAACTATTTTGGATTTTCTTTCTTTTTCTCCCCTTTTTTTCTTTTGTTTCTTTTTTTTTTTTTTGATTTTTTTTTCTTTCTTCCCACCTTCTTTGACTTTGGGTGGCTTTTTCTATGAGGTTGCAATTGCATTCATTCAAGAATATACACAAAATTTCCACTATACCACAAGAATCTCATCATTTTCATTTCCCCTTATTTGTTTCAAATATCACTCAAGACAATCGCTCTGACTTCACTATTCACTACAAGGGTGAAAAATAAAACAAGGAGGCAATTGGCTTGTATTGAGGTAATCAAAGGAAGGATAAGGCTCAAAGGGTTGAGAGGAAGGGCATATGCAAATAAAAACAAAACCAAGAAAAAGAGAAAAGAAAAACAAGAATAAAAAGCCTAAAGCTATAAAAGTAAAAATAGTCACAGAAATTAACGCCTTTATCTTTCCCTAGAGTGGCTCGGTCGCGATCTAAGATAGATTAGAGTCAAGTTCTCGATAAAAGTATGCGATGTCGAGGATCCATGCACTCAAAATAGATGTTGGGGCTTTTTTTGAAAGTCCTCACATGGGGTTATCAAGCAAATGCTACCTTTAAGGTTTCAAATCACTAGAGAGAGC
The DNA here is from genome assembly GCA_947648045.1 of Beta corolliflora. Taxonomy (NCBI): domain Eukaryota; kingdom Viridiplantae; phylum Streptophyta; class Magnoliopsida; order Caryophyllales; family Amaranthaceae; genus Beta; species Beta corolliflora. The sequence continues at coordinate 371,657 of CANSZD010003989.1, forward strand.
AACACCATCATACCACAATCCATGAATTAAGGTTTTGTGCTCTCAAAAAGTTCTAACCGCTACCTTAATATAGAGTATCCTAAAATCAACCATAAACATCTCAAAGCATGCAGACTTCTAACATCTAGGAATAAAAGCATTCAAAAGAGTGGAGCTTCAATGATATTGTTCTCAACTCAAGAGCAAAATAAATAATTAAAAGAAAAATTTGCCTTGATTCGTGCGTTTTTTTTTATTATTTATTTATTTATTTTATAGCAAGAGATGAAAGCAAGTAGGTAGTGGCACATAATCAACACAATGACAAAAATTTAGCACTTAAACCCAGGTGGTGTTCATAACCACCAATGTAAAATTAAAGCCAAGCAACCTCGAACGATCATCTTCTTTCCTAAACTATCCTAAAACTAAGTAAATAAGTAACTAAAAGGGAGTTGGAACGATCTCACCCATCATTGAAGCAATAAAGGCCAAATGCAATATCCGAAGCAAATGCTCTTCTCACCTTGACTTCATCCCCGGATGCTTGCTATGAAAGGTCATCAACTCAAAAGAAAGATTAGTTCCAACAAAAGTATATACAAAGGGCAAAGAAAAACAAATCTAGCTTAACACATAGCTCAACAATTCCTTTAGATTGCAATTCCCCGAGCCATGACCCCTAAAATTGCGCCCCTACATCAATAACAATGCAAAGTACACCCCCCCAACATGAATGGAAAACCGACCTCAGTGAGACCAAGGAATAGAGAAAAAGAGGGGATGAGGGGCGATTCATGGGGCGATCTAAGATCCACTTGGCCCGCCCTCATCGGGGCGGCGCCAATCATAAGCAAGATCGATCGGGGTCCCATCCTCACGCAAGTGGGACCATGGGGTTCCCAACCGCCGTTAAAGTTAGGGGGGAAACCCGAGTACCCCGTAAAGATGGGTCATGGCTATGTTCCGGTGGGATGTATCTATAGGCGGGGTCGCCGAAATAGTCACACCCCCCGGGCTGGGTATAATCATATTGGGGAAAAGTGCGCCGCTCCCTAATTTGGGAGGATGGAATACAGCCCGGGGTATAATCATATTGATGTGCTCCTCTCCCCAACTTGGCATTGGCCCTAGCTGTGGAGGCCAATAGGGATGGTTAACTGGCGGGGCGATTTGCCCTTGCTCCACAAAATGGTTGAAAAGCAAAGAATTTTGGAGCGCCATCCCCTGGTTGTTGGCCTCCAATTGGCCAACTTGCAAACTTAAGTTACGAAAAGCATGTTCGATGTTAAAACTAGAAGGGTAGGAGTGGCTCATACCTCCCCCCTCAAGGGAGGGGTGACGTTCGTGCTCCACTCGTTGCAGCCTTGGTTGGTGTTGTTGTTGTTGTTGATGTTGCTGCTGATGTTGTTGCCTTGCTCGGTTTCTTCTTTCAATCTCATTCGGATCAAGCTCCGAAGCATCAATCTCCTCAAATGGGACTCTCCATGGATTTGGGGTGTTTACTGGGGGTTCGGTCATGAATCTATTTGGGATCTTGCACCATATTGCACCCTTGATCAACCAAAAGGTGGCTCTAGATGTCTCTTTGGTGAATTTCATGTTCTTGAGGTGATCAAGGTTTAGAACCGACCCATAGCTCTCTGGCTCCATCTTGACAAGTTGCTCTTTGTACCCGAGCCTATAAGCAATCCATGTCACCATCCCTCCCAATTGGATGGGCCCTTTCATTCTTGTATCTTGCTTGATGGTGAGCATCCTCGTGGCAAGCAAGAAACCCAAGTTAACTTTGTCGGCCGGGTTATTTTGATCTAGCAACCTTCTTCCTTCACTTGCTCTCCATAGCAAATGAAGTTCTTGGTCGCTCATTTTTCCAAGATCTTGCCGGGAGAAGAAACAATACTCCAACATCCTATGAAAATACCTCAATGCGCCATGATGGATTTTTGAGGCTTTGGATGAGTTAGAGAGGAAGTCCCTAGACCCATCAGTTATCCTCTTCCACCAGGCTTGCATATCATAGCCTTCAATACCATCCCCAGAACAATCATACACCTCTGCTCTTGGATCCCAACAAAAACACTCATTAAACTCTGCGAGGCTCATGGTGTGTTGGTGGTTGAACAACCTGAATTTAATCTCAAAGGCATCCCCTGCCTCCGTAGATGTTCTCTTGAATTCAGAGCTAGCTAAGAATTCTAGAGTTAGAGTGCGGTAGGTGAGGGGAGGTTGTGCGGGGTGGTTGTAGGTCTTATCTGGGGTAATCCAATCATTTGGGATTTGGTTTTTAAGAAACGGGGCAAAACCAAGTGTACGGGCAAGGTCGCACACTTTATCATCAATCCCGAGGTGGAAACAAGTTATATGAACATAGAAAAGGGTTTGTTTCACCTCCCTCTTCTCAAGCTCACGAAACTTGGCTTTGTGTTCGGGTTTGGTAAGGTTAACACTGTAGGAAGGTGAGGTGCTAGTGCGAGGTCTCTTTGAACCCATTACAACAGTATCAATAATCACCAACAACAACAATATCAACCAGCAAAAATGACCAACAATACCCAAGGGTTGTAGAATCCAAGGATTTTCCTCAACAACCACAAAAACTCCACAGTGTCTCCAAAAATTTGCACAAATAATCAACAATAACACCACCACAATCACCAATTAATCAATTTCAAGCACAAACTCAAACCAAAACACCTAATTTCTTCTAAACACAAAAATTCCAATGGAAACCCTAACAAAATTAAGCACAAATACTCGAAAATAAGCAATATGAACTTAATTAGGAGAGATTTTACCACAATTAGAACCAAATCCTTCTTCTTGTTGTGCAAAGTAGAGTAAACTCGAGTGAAATCCGAAGTGGCCCAAGCAAAAACCCGAATTGATGCTAAGAGTTGAATTTGGAGTGGGAAATTTGGAATAGAAGTGAGAATGTTGAGTTGTTGGGTGTTTTTGAGAGGGATTTGAGTAGTATTGATGAGTAAAAGTGGTAATTTTTGGAGGCTTTGTGTGGAATGTGGGTGGTTTGAAGAGAGAGAGAGAGGGGGTTTGAGGGTTTGAGTGAGAGAATGAGAGAAAGAGGAGGTTAGGCGTGCTTATTAATTTCAGAACAAACGCTCGAAACTCCCGCTCCAACCCCAAAGCGGGGGCTCTGACAGGCGCTGAGAATTTTTTTTTCAAAAAAAAATCGCTCGAAGCTCCCGCTCCACCATTCAGAGCGGGCGCTTTGACCAGAGCGGGCGCTCCAATTGTGTGGAGCGGGGGCTCTGAATCCAACACTTGAAACAAAAAATTTTTTTCTTTCCGATAGAGCGGGCGCTCCAAGGTTTGGAGCGGGAGCTCTAAATTCTCGGCATTTTGTTTGCAGCATCTGAGCGGGCGCTCCAAAGCGGGAGCTCTGAATCCACCCCTTAACCATTTTTTTTCCCTTGTCGATAGAGCGGGCGCTCCAAGGTTTGGAGCGGGAGCTTTAAATTCTCGGCATTTTGTTTGCAACATCTAAGCGGGCGCTCCAAATGTTTGGAGCGGGAGCTCTGAATCCACCCCTTAACCATTTTTTTCCCTTGCCGATAGAGCGGGCGCTCCATGATGTTGGAGCGGGGGCTCCAAATTTTCGGCATTCTTCATCATAAGAGGCGGCATTTAGAGCCGGCGCTCCAAAATATTGGAGCGGGAGCTCTGATCCCACTACTTAGCCGATTTCTTTTTCTCTTTTCCTGCACACATACACAACAAACCACACCCTATGGGGGTTTAAAGTAGCCCAAAGTGAGATGTAAGACTTAGCTTAAAACTCAACTCAACTATTGGTTAGATGAGCCGAGAAGCCGTGCCTCGTATTTCTCAATCAAACTTATATCCACCCTCTCCCGTGGGAAAAATCCTCCGGACTTTACAATCCACCAAAACAAAATCAAAATCAAAGTTCAACAATAACAAAATATAAACAATATATACAAAGGTGCTTGATTTATGGTCTTAAGCTAGACCACTTCATCCTTCTCAAATGGCTTCGGGAGATGAGTCGGTTGGGACCGACTCGAGCATCAAACAACCAAGTTTTCCAATTTGTTCCTTATCGAAATACTTCTTGATTCTTTGGCCATTTACCATGAACCTAGCTCCATCCTCACCTTCCAATTCAAACGAGCCATAGGGAGTGACCTTGGTGATAGAGAATGGACCGGACCACTTAGACTTCAACTTTCCGGGGAAAAGACGGAGCCGTGAGTTGAATAGGAGAACTTTGTCACCGACCTCGAAGTCACGATCTTTGATTCTTTTGTCATGCCACTTCTTGGTTTGCTCTTTGTAAAGCCTAGAGCTCTCATATGCATCGAACCTTAGTTCTTCCAACTCATTAAGTTTGAGCAACCTCTTCTTTCCGGCCAAGTCGAGGTCCATATTGAGCATTTTCACCGCCCACCATGCTTTGTACTCAAGCTCAACCGGTAGATGACACCCCTTTCCGTAGACAAGCCGATAAGGAGTAGTGCCAATCGGAGTCTTGTAAGCGGTCCTTAGAGCCCAAAGAGTGTCATCCAAACGAAGAGACCAATCCTTCCTTGATTTATTTACCATCCTTTCGAGCAAATTCTTGATTTCGCGATTTGAAACTTCCACTTGCCCTTGAGTTTGAGGATGGTAGGGCAAACCGACCTTATGGTGCACATCATACTTTTTCAAGAGGGCTTCAAATTGCTTCTTAGCGAAATGAGACCCTCCATCACTAATGAGACATCGTGGCACTCCAAATCGAGGAAAGATGATCTTTTTGAGCAACTTCATCACTATCTTATGGTCATTGGTAGGTGAAGGGATGGCTTCTATCCACTTGGTCACATAGTCCACGGCCACCAAAATATATTGGTTTCCACAAGAAGAAACGAAAGGACCCATAAAGTCCACACCCCATACGTCAAAAGGCTCAACTTCAAGAATAAATTGTTGGGGCATTTCATTCCGTTTGGTTATTCCTCCCATTCTTTGGCATCGATCACAACGAAGGATGAATGTGTGAGCGTCTTTATGCAATGTTGGCCACCAAAGGAGACAATCTAGGATCTTTGCCACTGTTTTACCAACACCACCATGGCCTCCACATGCAAGTGAGTGACAATGCTCCAAAACTCCTTCAATCTCGTGAGTAGGCACACATTTTCGAAATACACTATCACTACACCTCTTGTACAAATGCGGATCATCCCAAAAATACCTCTTGACCTCCTTGAAAAACCTTTTCTTTGATGAGAATTGTAGTCATGAGGCACTACTTTGCTCGCCAAATAATTAGCAATATCGGCGTACCAAGGGATTGTGTTGGAAATGATTGCCATGAGAGTGTCATCACGAAGCTCATCATTGATTGGTTTCTCCGCCTCACCATAGGAAGGATGGTCTAATGGCAACCGAGAGAGGTGGTCCGCCACTAGATTTTCACTCCCCTTCTTATCAAGAATTTCCATGTCAAATTCTTGAAGGAGGAGAACCCATCGAATTAATCGTGGCTTGGCATCTTTCTTGCTCATTAAGTACTTGACCGCGGCATGATCGGTGTAGACGATGGCCTTGTTGCAAACGAGATAGGGCCGAAATTTGTCAAATGCAAACACCACCGCCAACATCTCCTTCTCCGTGGTCGAGTAATTCTTTTGTGCATCATCGAGAGTGCGGCTTGCATATGAGAGCACATTCAATTTCTTATCCTTCCTTTGTCCAAGCACAACACCAACTGCATAGTCACTCGCATCACACATTAGTTCAAATGGGAGCTCCCAATCCGGAGCTTGCACAATGGGTGCATTCACTAAAGCATTTTTCAAGGTCTCAAATGCATTTGTGCAAGCTTCATCAAATTGGAACTCCACTTCTTTTTGAAGTAGCCTCGTCAAAGGTCTTGCAATTTGTAAAAAATCTTTGATGAAACGGCGATAAAAGCCGGCATGGCCCAAGAAGGCACGCACCCCGGTCACCGAAGTGGGTGGAGGTAGCTTTTCAATCACCGCGACCTTTGCCGGGTCAACTTCAATTCCATTCTTTGAAATCTTATGGCCAAGGACAATGCCCTCCTCAACCATAAAATGACACTTTTCCCAATTTAATACAAGGTTCGTCTCTTGACATCTTTTTAAGACTTTCTCGAGATTTTTTAAACACTTGTCAAAAGACGAACCGCAAACACTAAAATCATCCATGAAAACTTCAATGACATCTTCAAGCATGTCGGAAAAGGTGGAGGTCATGCACCTTTGGAAGGTAGATGGAGCATTGCATAACCCGAAGGGCATTCTTCGGTATGCAAATGTTCCATAAGGGCATGTAAAGGTTGTTTTATGTTGGTCATCCGGATGAATAGGAATTTGGAAGAATCCGGAGTAACCATCAAGAAAACAATAATGAGAATGCTTTACGAACCTCTCCAACATTTGGTCAATGAATGGCAAAGGGAAATGATCCTTCCTAGTGGCTTTGTTTAGCCTCCTATAGTCAATGCACATCCTCCACCCCGTCACGGTCCGGGTGGAGATGTCATTTCCCTTGTCATCATTGACAATAGTCATGCCACCTTTCTTAGGCACCACATAAACCGGACTCACCCATTTGCTATCCGAGATAGCATAGATGATGCCCGCTTCACGGAGCTTAAGAACCTCTTGTTTCACAACTTCCTTCAAAGTCGGATTCAACCGCCTTTGAGGCTCAATAGAGGTGGCATGATCGTCCTCAAGGTGGATGCGATGCATACACAAGCTAGGGCTAATACCCTTGATATCATCAATACTATATCCTATGACACCCTTATATTTTCTCAACAACTCAATCAATTTTTGCAAGGAGATGTCATCAAGGTTAGCATGGACGATAAAAGGATATTCGCTATCATTCTCAAGAAAAGCATATTTGAGAGAGGGGGGAAGGGGTTTCAAGTCTACCTTGGGAGGAGGCTTAGAACTCTCCCCCTTGGCCACGGTTTGGATCAATGGGAGCTCATCGTTGCTTTCTTGGGCATCCGTATGAGCTTCATTAAGTTGGGCCTCAATCTCCATGGTTTCTCTTGATTTTTCCATCCCCTCATTATCTTGGAGGGCTTCATAAAGCGTATCATGTCTCATGCTTTGTACCCTCTCATAAATAGCTATCTCCGACTCCACCAAGTCTACTCGCCACACCTTCTCCACCATAGGTTGCTTCAAGGTTTTCGAAAACTCAAACACAACTCTTTCATCGGCCACCTCACAAGTGATCGTGTTGTTCTTGCAATTAATCACGGCTCCCATTGTTTTAAGAGCCTCTCTACCAAGGATAAGAGGAGTATGAGGGTCCTCCTCCATATCCATTACAACAAAATCACATGGCACAAAGATATTACCAACTCGGGTGGTATATCTTCAAGTTCTCCACAAGGTAGCTTAATCGAGCGGTCGGCTAATTGAATTGTTTTCCTTGAAGGCACCATCTCAAACTTGAGCAACTTTGCAATGGACAAGGGCATCAAGCTCACACTTGCACCCAAGTCGGCCAATGCTCCCTTGGTCTCAAGATCTCCCAATTTCACCGGGAGAGTGAAACTACCCGGATCTCGTTGTTTGGGTGGCATTTAGCGTTGCACAAGCGCACTCACTTGATGTGGAAGAGTGATGCATTGTTCATTGAGCTTTTTCTTGTTGGAGAGAAGTTCTTTGAGGAACTTTGCATAGGATGGCATTTGTGACATGGCCTCAAGGAAGGGAATGTTGATTTCAAGACCTTTCAACATGCTCATGAACTTGTTGTACTTGTCATTCAACTTTCTCTCAACTATCCTTTCCGGAAATGGTGGGGGGGATCGAATCTTGATGGTTGGAGATTTGTTGATGTTTGCTTTTCTACCTCAACCTCTTTATCCTTCTCAACACCCTCTTCGGTTTCATTTTCTCCTTTTTCAACCACTTGTTCTTCTTTCTCCTTATCATCCTCTTGTTGCACCGCTTTAGGTACTTGGTATGATCTTCCGAATCTTAGGGAGATGGCCTTCACATGATGGGAATTTGTGGGGTTCGGAGTGGGTTGACCGGGAAACTTCTCATTTGAGAGTTGAGAAACTCTCTCGGCTAGTTGGGCAACTTGATTGTCAAGGATCTTTTGGTGAGAAGTGGTTTCTTGGAATTTTTGGTCAACCTTTCGATCAAGGTTACTCAACTTTTGTTCAAATTGTTGAGAAATATTCTTGATGTTGTCTAGGATAAGAAGGGTGTCCGGAGATGGGCCACCTTGGGGGTTTGAAGTGTTTGGGAAGGTGGTTGGGGGTTGGTTTGAGAATTGATTTTGTGGATGGGGCTTGTTGAAGTTGTTTCTAGAATTTGGATGTAAATAGGGAGCTCCTTGGTTCGCTTGATTTTGGAAATTGGTTGGTCCACCATAGTCATTGAACCTCGGATTAACATTGGAGTTAGGGCCTCTCCAATTATCCCTTTGATCCCTTTGATTATTGAGATAACCCATAGCCGCTACATGCTCGGAGTCCTTACCACCACAATAAGAGGTGTCGTGGTTGGTACCCCCACAAATTTCACATGAGAATGAGTTTACTTGCCGAGATGAGGAAGAAGAAGCTTGTTCTTTCCCTAGCTTCTTGTCAAGAAGTTGCTCCATGAAGGCCTTGAGTGACTCTTGGTCAAGCTCGAATTTCCCATTAGCTTTTCCTTTACTTCTTCTCTTACCACCCCATGAATAGTTGCGAACCACATCCTCAATTGTATCTTTAAGTTGAGCTTGGGGAACTTTCCTTAATTGGCCTCCGGCTCCCGCATCAAGATTGGCTCTACTAATGGGATCAAGAGCATCATAGAAGAATCTAATAAGTAGAGGCTCGCTATACTCATGATGGGGGCAAGCTCTAACATACTCGTTGAATCGTTCCCAAGCTTCACCTAGAGACTCATCTGCTTCTTGTTAGAAGTTGGAGATCTTCCTTATCATTTCCGCGGTCTTCTCCTCCGATATAAACTTCTTTAGGAAGGCTTTGGCCACCGCCCTCCAAGTAGTCAAGGAGTTTGGTTTGAGATTCTTAAGCCACCTATAAGCTTTTCCCGCTAAGGATTGCCGGAAGAGATGCATGCGGATGTATTCTTGAGTGACTTGATTCGTTTGGACCATGGCGCACAACTCAAGGAATCTATCAAGATGCTCAATGGGATTCTCATGCGCGGCTCCGGAAAATTGCTCCCTAAGCACCATTTGTGTATATTGTGGATGAATAGTGAAGTTCGTAGTGGTGGTGGGGAGCAAAATGCCACCGGTGAGCTCAAAGTCTTCCGGATTACCAAAGTCTTGAAATAGAGGGTTGTCATCTTCGGCCATGGCTTCACTTGCCTCACTTGAAGAGTCAAAAAATATTTCCTCCTCCTCGGTTTGATGTTCAAATAACCTCCGAACTTGCCTCAAAGTACGGTCGATTTCCGATTCAAGAGGAGTGGTAGAAATACCTTGAGATCTCCTTATCATTCAACAAAGCTAAGCACACGGTTAAAATTGACAACACAATAACAAAAATGAAAATAAAAAGCAATTGATGGGCAATAAACTAAGTTCAAACAACACGTTGCTTCCCCGACAACGGCGCCAAAACTTGATCGGTCCCCTAGGTGTCGTTACTTCCTATGGTTCCGGGTCAAGAATAAAATCTCCCTAGTCTAACTAACTAGCCTAATAAGGTAGTATAGCGTAGTAAGGGGTCGTATCCACGGAGAAGCAAGGAGTTTTACACTTAGTTCGAGATGCAATCAATTGACGGGAGTAAAAGAAAAGGGGTTTGAGTTATCAACTAGACTACCTAAGGAAGATAAAATAAGAGTGATTAATCAATAAGACAAACACTAGGGAGAGGGGGAATCATGGAACTCACAACAACGATTTCGACAACATTTGATGGGCAATGGATCAAATCTATTGAGGGTCTTGGTCCAACATCAAGAGGTCACTCTCGCACACCCCTCAACACCGTCTACCCAACCCCGCCTTTGAGGTCGTGGTCTACCCATCATCAAGTCATCACCAATATCAAGCTTGCTCTCACATAACCCAACATTAGCACAAGATTTAAACATAAAGGTGATCAAGTTTCATGCTTTAACAATAAAATACCTTGATTTGAGCATCAAAAGAACGATCACCAAAGCCAACCAAACATCATTCAAAATCATCACAAAGTCCCATTATCCCCCTTCCCTAGCTAGAAATCTAGCCTAGGAAGGAGGAGAACATAGTAAGACTAGTAAAAGCAACAATAAAAGGATCAAACATACTAAAACTACTAAGCATGATTAGTGAAAACGAGAAAGATTGAACCTTTGAGCAATAGACTACTAAGACTAGTCAAGGCAAGTATAAACTAATTTAAACAAGCATAAAACTAAACAAATAACCAAAAATAAGCTAGGAAATAAGGATTGCGGACTAGAAATTACCAAAAGATTGATGCTTTGATTGAATAAAATGAAGAACAAATGTTGAGTTACAACTTTCTCTCTCCTAAGAATGTGTTTTTCTCTCTCTAATTAACCTAAAATAGTGTGCTCTTTCTTTGAATCCTCTTTTCTGGAATTAAAAGCTTACCCTAAAATGTCTTAAGAGAGGGTATTTATACCCCTCACAAATACAACTTAAAGTAGGGGCAAACAGCGAAATAAATCGGGAGCTGAACCATTCAGAGCTCCCGCTCCATGTGTGGAGCGCGAGCTTTGAATCGTAATGAGAGAAATTTCAGCAGCAGGTCGAAGCTCCCGCTCCATGCGTGGAGCGCGAGCTCTGAGCAGTCGAAGCTCCCGCTCCATGTTTGGAGCGCCAGCTCTGAGCATAATGGGAGATAATTTAGCAGCAGGTCGAAGCTCCCGCTCCACGAGGTTGGAGCGCCAGCTTCAAATTCTCGGCAAAATTGCTTGTATACAGGGGAGCTCGGAGCTCCCGCTCTGAATGGTGGAGCGCCAGCTCTGGCTCTGCTTCTACCCTCCTTTGCTATTTGAAGCTTTATTGCTCCATCCAAAGGTTCCCTTTTGCCATTCCAAGCTTCGACAATCTCGATTAGGCCGCTACGGAACCTAAAAGAAGACAAGAACAAGTCATAGCATAGGGTGTTCACAACATTCAATCTTCGCATGAAGAGAAAACAACCTACAACTCCCAAAAAGGACTCAAAGTGCATAGAGCTAATAGAATCACTAACATTGAACAAAGCTAAGCTAAATAAGAATAAAAATGGACTAAACAAGGGCTTAATTAGGGTGGAGAGAGGCCATAAAAGCGGCCTTAAAAGCCACTTATCAGTGAGGTCCCTTCCTTCTTCTTGAAAACCCATTTGTAGGTGACAATTTTTCTCTCCTTGGGACGTTTGACTAGCTCCCAAGTCTGATTCTTATCCAGAGACTCCATTTCATCTCCCATAGCAGCGAGCCATTAAGCAGAGTCACTACCTGAGACAGCTTCTTTGTAGGTTGATGGTTCATGAGTATCTACCTCCACCTCCTCAGCAACCTGCAGTGCATAAGCAACCATGTCCTCAAAACCATACCTCCTAGGAGGTCCCACACCAACTCTTCTAGCTCTATCAAGCGCTATGCTCGTTCGATGTGCTTCAGATGAGACAGATTGATGACTAGAAGACTCGGATTCAGTAGCACCATGTTGATCTTCTCCACCTTGGTGTAGTGATTCACTCTCATCATGAGTGACTTGCAACTCCACCTGTTTATCAACATTACTACCAACAGACACCACCATGGACTTCACAGTGGGGTTAAGCATAGAATTTTCATCAAATATTACACTTCTACTAAGTATATCTCGACTCTCAGAAGGTGACCAGATTCTATAGCCCTTAACTCCACTCCCAAAACCCATAAATACACCCTTCTTAGCTCTAGGTTCTAATTTACCCTCACTTACATGATAATAAATAGTAGAACCACAAACTCTCAACAAAGAATAATCTTCAGGCTTACCAGACCACACCTCATAAGGTGTTTTACAATCAATACCAGTGTGAGGTCCACGGTTGATCAGATAACAAACTGTACTTACAGCTTCTGCCCAAAATCTTCTAGGTAACCCAGCATTAGAGAGCATGCACCTCGCTCTCTCCAACAGTGTCTGATTCATGCGTTCTACTACCCCGTTCTGTTGTGGAGTATTCTTGACAGTGTGATGGCGTGCAATCCCTTCATTCTTGCAGTGCTCATTAAACTCAGACCAACAGAATTCCAGACCATTATCAGTTCGCATCCTTTTGATCTTCCTTCCAGCTTGATTTTCCACCAAAGCCTTCCACTGCTTGAAGTTCATGAAAGCCTCACTTTTATGCTTTATCATAATTACCCAAATCATCCTTGAATAATCATCGATCATCGACACAAAGTACCTGTGACCTCCAATAGACTCAACTCGGGAAGGACCCCAACAATCAGAGTGAATATAATCAAGTGTGCCCTTTGTAGTATGCACAGCCTTTGGAAACTTGCTGCGATGAAGCTTCCCAAACACACATTGCTCACAGAACTCAAGGTCCTGCACCTTGTGCCCACACAGAATATCCCTTTTTGACAGAATTTGCATCCCCCTTTTACCCATATGTCCAAGTCTTCTATGCCACAACTTGGTCATATCCTCCTTGGGAACCTCAGATGATGCAACAACAGCAGAACCTGTCACAGTAGAACCTTGAAGAAAATACAAGGTACCCTTTTTAATACCTTTCAGAACTACCTCCGAACCCTTGTAGACATTCATAACTCCACCTTCACCTTGAAAATTGAAACCTCTACTGTCAAGAAGACTCAAAGATATCAGATTCTTTGTCATCAGTGGAATATGCCTAACTTCGTTCAAGGTACAGAATGTACCATCATGAGTCCTCAATCTGATGGAGCCTATTCCAACTACTTTGCAGGCAGCACTGTTAGCCATAGAAACACAGCCCCCATCTATCTGCTCATAAGTTGAAAACCACTCCCTGCAGGGACTAATATGATACGATGCCCCATAATCAAGAACCCACACATCCCTATAATGTGACTGGTTATTAACAACTAGGGCCAGATCTTCCTCAGAATTACCATCAGTTTCTGCCAGAGCAGCATAACCTTCATTTTTGTCCTGCTGCTTCTTTTTCTTAGGACATTCATTTTTCCAATGCCCCTTTTCTTTACAGTAATTACAAACATCATTAGGTTTAGGACCCTTAGAATTCGAATTTTTTATGGTTCGATTTCTTTTTACCAAATTTTCCCTGTCCCTTACCCCTAGTGACAACTAATCCAGATGTCTGATTTTCTGTACTAGAACCAGATGCCTGATGACGGACTTCTCTAGTATGAAGAGCATATCTTACTTCTTCTAATGACATACTATCTTTCCCAATAATAAAAGAATCCATAAAATTCTCATACGATAAAGGCAAAGATACTAACAGAATTAAAGCAGCATCCTCATCATCTACTTTAACCTCAATATTACGAAGATCTAGCAAGATAGTATTCAATTTATCTAGATGGTCCCTCATAGACATACCTTCCTGCATACGCAGGCTGAACAGACGTTTGAAGCAACTTGTTGGTTAGAGATTTTGTCATATACAAACTCTCCAACTTCAACCACAGACCGGCGGCGGTTTCCTGCTCCGCAATCTCAGTAATTATGTCGTCAGAAAGACACAACATAATCGTTGAATGTGCCTTCTCCTCCAGAACGGCCATCTAAGCGGTTTCTGAATCCGATGACTTCTTTGCCAACGGTGCCCACAACCCCTGTTGCTTCAATAAAGCCCGCATCTTGATTTGCCACAGACTGAAACTGTTTCTCCCAGTGAATTTATCAATTTTCACATTCATCCCAGACATCTTTCTCACCCGGATCGAACACAAAGCTCTTGATACCAATTTGTTATGACAGACGTGAGAAATAACATATAATTGAATGCAAATTAAAGAGAAATCGCACAACAGATTTAACGTGGTTCACCAACGGATTGTTGGCTACGTCCACGGACAGAGAGAGAACTGATTTTATTGATCTTAGAGGAAAACATATTACAGATGTGTTGTGAACTAATCCCGTCGAATTAACGAAACTAGGTTAAATAGGCATTTAACTCGACTAAACTTAAATTCGGAATCACCTACGCGTGTCACCAGCCCCGCGCCAGGCGCAAGTCGCGGTCAGCTCTCGGCATTTGGGCGCGAGCTGAGACCCATTACCGCGAGTCGCACTATTGAAGATAGCCCGATTCTAACCAATTCAAGGCATATTCTTACAGGACTATTCAGATACTTTTTATTTTCCTCCTATAAATCATTAGACAAGGGCTTTATTACGTTTGAATAGATCTGTGAAGATTCATTAATATTGGAATGGTCCATTTGAAAAGATATGATGAGGAAAAATTAAAGATATGATCAGGCTGAGCTGAGCCTAACAATACAATGGGTTGTCATTTTGATAACGGATTTTCTAACCTAAGCACCTTTAGCTATTTTGATAACGGCTTTTCTAACCTACGCACCTAGTGCATAGATCTAGCTATTTTTTTAAAACAAAATTGAGAAATATGGCATAATTAATTAAAGATATTATTCTCATAATTGGGAATACAACGTTAACTGAGTTTCTTCAATGGTGTTGACATTGCGGCTAACTGTTTTTCCTCAAGGACATCTATCTTTTTGCAATAGTTTGTACTTAATTAGTTCAATCTTAATTCTTTAACCTATAGGAAAATTTTAAAATATAATATCAATTATGAGAATAATATCTTTAATTAACTATGTCATATTTATCAATTTTGTTAAATAAAATTAAAAATAAATAGCTAAACCTATGTATTAAATGCATATCTTAGAAAAATCCTTTTGATAATAATACATCTACGCAGATGCTTCCGTAGTTTTACCATGAATGTTCCATAATATTGAAGTCCTCATTAGGGGGCTCTTATAATAGGAGTAATCATATAAAACAAAAAGGCGGCGTTACTAATAAGCAAATTAAAAGAGAATAAAAGCAATTACACAGTTCTTTCTTTTGATGCTTATTTAAACATTCATGTGTGTTGTGTGTCATTTTCCTGTACATTAAAGTACATTTTTGACTGGTTGATGTATATCATTATCAGGGGAGTGTATGGTCCTCAGCTAACCGTGTTAGTAATCATGCACTCACGCACTCTTTCTTTTTAGTACAACATATGGTGGTCACATCATCCGCTATCTCTTGCTTGTTCTTTTGCACCACATATCATCAGTCTTCTCACTTGCACACTTTTACTACATTTTCTTGTAAAAAATTGATTCTCTATGTTTCATACAAATTGTGCAAAACTCCAACTATCATATTTATGATGCTTTTTTTTTGGTGTGGAAATAATTAAGGTTAATGTTACTCACTATTTTTGGAAGTTGGTTTACATGCATATATATAAGTTATTAAATACAAAATTTATGTAATGTGTATCTTCTTTAACGTCCTATATTGTTATTTTTTTAACATATCTCTATTATATAAGCCAAGGGGGAGCAATGGTGTCCCCCTTTGAATTTACTTAATTCCCCTCCACAACATAAATATTACATTTCAAAAACTTGACATTTAAACCCTTCTACATTGCAAAAACTTGCCAGTTTTAATGAAATTTAATTGGTCTTAATTAGCAACACAATCAATGCAAATTGCACTACTATCTTTGACTAAAATAATAAATCAAAAAATTACCATAACAAAATAGGACACTAAAACAAAAAATACACAGAAATAATGTTGAATTGAACAATACAAAAACCAAAGGTGCTTCTTTAAAAAAAAATATCAATTTGAAACACAAACTCAAAAAACACATCAGTGTTTCCGAATTGCTTGCAACATCTCAACACTCTCAAATTCTGAATACTACACTTTGAATCAAGGTACGTACTTTGTTTACTTATCTTCTTGCTCAATAGCACATGCTTCTCACTCTATATTTACAAGAAAAAGAATGAGTTAGATGAGAAAATAATGGTCCTCATAAATGTTACAACTATGAATAGCACTTAGAATGTTAAGTGAAACCCATGAATAAAACTTTTATTTGCCATGAAAAAACTTCCCGGTTGTGCAATAAAATATATCAATTGAAATGCAAACAACCGATAGAGGTCGGTAATCCCAGTAATACATTTTTTTAGTTGTATAATTAAATTTTAAAAAAAGAGTACAAACAACAAATTTTGGAAAAAAACGTAGAACTCGCTAATACACATTGAATTAATATTAAAAAAAATACATAAAAATTAGAATTGTAAAAATTAAATTAAAAAGGTCCTAAATCCCGTAAAAAAAAGTCCTAGATAAATACAATCGAGTTTGAAAACTACAATAAAAAAACGAATCTACAAGAAAAATTTCTAACAATTCCTTTCAATTACATGAGAATTATAATTGTAAAATTTAAAAAAATTCAATTTTTGGAAGGTAGAAATAGTGCAAAACTACGGTCAAAGTAAAATTATGAAAATGAGAGAGAGAGAGAGAAAGTGGTGTTATGTGAGTGAAAATGAGGATTTTAGGACCAGGTGAGAGGTATAGGTATGAATAAGCTTATGATGGTTGATCAAGATTTTTATGTAAAATATAAATTGGTTGTTAAGAGGTATACGTAGGGTGATGGGTAGAACATGTAAGTATTTCAATCTTTCTTACTCACAAAATGAAGGAGAACTTAGATACGAACTTTCGTTTTTGGTTTGTTTTACTACTGAGTAATAGTTATGCCTAAAATATCGCCGCACGCATAGCGTGCATAAAAAGCTAGTTCATTGTTAACATAACTTATCTGATCTGAACTTATTAGTAATTAACTTAATTTATCTTGACTTAATAGTATATTAACAACGTAGATTGAGAGCTAGACTACAACTAGATTGTGTATATATACAAAGTCAGGGCATCTAGGCCCTGTTCTTTTGGACTTATTTTCAGCAAAAATAAGTAAAAATAAGTTCAGTTCAGCAAAAATAAGTTCAGTTCAGCAAAAATAAGTAAAAATAAGTTCAGTTCGGCAAATATAAGTAAAAATAAGTTCAGTTCAGCAAAAATAAGTAAAAATAAGTTCAGTGCAGCAAAAATAAGTTCAGTTCAACAAAAATAAAATAAGTTCAGTTCAGTTCAGCTAAAATAAATTCAAAAGAACAGGGCCCTATCTTCAAATTCTATGTTGTTTCTCTCTCGTAGTTCCATGCCCCACCATTATCATGACGCCGCCACTATTCCACCATTAATATTTTACCACGTCCACATATTCGACAACAACTCTGGTGTCATAAGTCAAACTCAAACACTTTCATTTTCGGGTTATGATTGTTCGGCAAACAACTATTAGTACTTTAACTTTTATTTTTCAAAACAAGTAATTGGCCTTGTTAGAAGTTCTTTTGGTTTTAGATGAAATAGATCAATATATCACTATGCAATTTGATAGAGAATAATATTGTTCTCTATCACAATGATCCTTTGCTTTCTTATTATGGTTCTTTTCCTTTTTAATAGAAGACATTTGCACTTTTTTGTGGTTGGACTATAGTTTATTTGGATTGTCTAGTTTTGAACTCTTAGCTATTGATCATGTTGGTATTAATAGTTATTTAAAAGCATTGCTTCAAATTTTAAACACGGTATAAGTTGCAAAATCCTTAAACCAAGCTCGTTTACAACTTGTTGAATTATGGGTTTAGCTTGACACAACAAGCCAAATCGAGCAAGGCAAATGTTAATCAAGCCAAAATCGAATAAGAAATTTAGAAGCTCATTCCCGCTGAAGCCTTACTCGATCACATGTAATATTTATCAAACTTAGGTCGAACATGTTAAAATTTGGCTTGACTCGACTTGTTTGCAATCCTACACTAGTGGAAAAACATTAAATTGTGGCGGTCATTAAGTGGCATATTGTTGCGGTTTTGGCCGCGCAGCAATTAAGGGCGCAGTAATAGGTAATTACCTATTGCTGCAATAGAACAACCTATTGTTGCGGTTCCTACCCGAAACCACAACAACATGTATTTTTTTTAATAAAAAATGAAGTATATTGCTACGGTTTTGGGTAGGAACCGCAGCAATAGGTGACTTATTATTGCGGTTGTAGCCGAAAACCACAGCAATAGGTAGCGGTACAGGTGAAAAAAAAAAATTCACTTGGTCATCAAATTTGAAAGAAAAAGGATGTACAAAAAAAATAAAACACTATAAATTAGAAGTACTGACAAAGAATGCTTATACAAACACATATCATATTAAAATGCTAAACAAACAAAAGACACTAGAGATGCATTAGTTTGAAAAAAGATAATTGCAAGTTGAAGGTCAAAACTAATGAATACTCAGAAAAGCCCAGCAAATACGAGAATTACTGGACACAAAAGATGAAAAGATAGATAAATGAAACAGTCCAGCAGAATACAAATCTTTTTCCAGCACAAGAATTACAATATTTGATCTTCTATGATGATCAAATATCATTACCATGAATCAGTAACTAAAATAAAATCCTACATCACAAACTCATCCATACACAATGTTCAAATAAAATCCAAAAAAAAGTAAATGCAAAACATTTTAAAAAAGTATTCTTTTCTAGATATGCAAAATTTACTTCACATCACACTCATCAACACACGCCGGCAAAACTCGTCGGAAACATCGCGATTTGTCGAACTGTCGTTGTTGTGTGGTGGCCAACAACCATGCGATTTGTCGGACTCGAGCCGTGTCTACTCGTCTCACAAAGAGGAGAGAAAAAGAAACTCGTTGGCACCGCAAAACTCGTCGGAGACGTCGCGAAACTCGACCATTGTCGAGAACATCTGCGGAGGCGACAAAAATAGGGGCGACATACATCTGCGGAGGTTGAGGGAGCCGTGTCTACTAGTCGGACAAAGAGGAGAGAGAAAGAAACTCGTCGGCACCGGAAAACTCGTCGGAAACATCGCGAAACTCGTCCATTGTCGAGAACATCTGCGGAGGCGGCGAAAATAGAGGCGACAAACATATGTGGAGGTTGAGGGAGCCGTGTCTACTCGTCGCACAAGAGAGAGAGAGAGGGAGAGAGAGGTTTGAAGGAAGCCGCAGCCCAACGGTGAGGTTGAGGGAGAAGTGAGATATGCCATGAGAGAGAGGGAGGAGTAGGATATTCATTAAAAACCGAAACCGAAAAATCGTACCAAAAAACCGAAAACCGGTCTAAATGGGTGGTAACCGTACCGATAAAAAAAATATTTTAACGCTACGGTTACTGAACCGGTAAAAGTAACGGTTAAACGATACAGTTACGGTTATGCTTTTTGAGTAAACGGTTAACTGAAAAACCGAAATATTTTTTTCCTCTATTTTATTATTGTGAAACATTTTCCAACAATTACATTAATTCTAATATTTGTTACTAAGTAACAACAATTAGAGGAAGTATGTGATTATTCGAAAACGTTAGTACTAATTTAAACACTATGATTAGGAAATGGAGTAAATTCTTAGTGTTATAATGTTTTCAATGGATTTATTATCCACTTTACAATACATTTTATATTAGAGTATATATAATATTAAAGTATATACACAAAACAAATAGAAAATATATATTTACATTAAGTAAAATATAATACTATAACTTGAATAACGGTTAATGGTTAACCGAAAAACCGTACCGAAAAAATGGTTAACCGCTAGGCGATAACCGGTCTAAACGGTTACGATTACGGTTCACAAAAAGAGCGAACCAAAACTTTCGGTTACCGAACCGAAATATTGTTTCGGGACGGTTAACCACCCATGAACACCCGTAGAAAGGAGGATTGAGAGTGAGAAGTGAGATCTGCCATGAGAGAGAGGGAGAAGTGAGGGTGGCGCGGGCTGCAAGGGTTAGATTTAGGGTTTAGAGAGGGAGGTGCGACTCAAGTATTGTTATATAATATTGGGCCTTTTTATTGCTGCGGTTTTTTAAGGAACCGCAGCAATAAATTAAAATATTAATACTTTAATCTATTGCTGCGGTTTTGGGTGGGAACCGCATCAATAGATCTGGTCAAACATTTTGAAAATTTTCCGTTGACATCTATTGCTGCGTATGGGTAAAATCGCAATAATTCAGCCGCATCAATAAGCCTTCACATGGCGAATTATTATTGTGAAATTATCTTCAAAACCCTAATTTCTATTAACTCATCTTTCCTCCGGCCCTTTGAACATGGTATACCTAAATATGGTAAAGTACGAATGGTGAGGCCATAAACTAAAAGAGGAAAAAGTTGATCTTGCTAGTCGCACATTAAATATAAAACATCACTCGTTACTTGGTCCACTAGACCACTAGGGATATATGATTTTATTAGGCAACTATAATGACGTAAAGGAACCAACTGGATTTGGCGTGAGTGGTTAAGGGCCTCTCGCTCCTTAACCAAGGTCTCGGGTTCGAGCTTTGGGTATGGGAAAAAATCCAGCTGGGAGGGATGCTGCCCTTCGAGGTACCCATGCAAACTCCCGCGGGAGATTAGTCCATTCACCGAAGGCGGCGGTGGGAAACTCCTCGTAGTAGGACCAAAAAAAAAATAATGACGTAAAGGACTTATTGCATGGGCATAATCATGTACGAGTAGAAAGATGCGTTAACAAATTAAATTGTCGTTCAAACTTATTAATAGTGGGATCTTGGACTAAAAACTTTAAAAGGTCAAGTTTTAACCGTTTAAACATTACATTAAAAGTTGAATCTTTAACCAATACAAGTTTGTTATATAATTAATACACCATGTGTACTAAATCTAATATGCCAAAAAGAAAAATTATCGAAGTTAGACCCATACCAACTGCAACTAAGATCTTCTCCTGAACCTATACCTCCATTGACTTCTATAGTTCATAAATTTATAGTAATCCTATGACCTATTTAGTAATCTCATATAGAGTATAAAACTATTCCTGAGACTCTTAGTGAGTTCGCAGAGCACAAACTTAATCTTCAAGTTCTCTTGCGACCGACTCGTGGCACCACTGTCGCAGCAGTCTGGTGAATCCGTCCAACCATCAGCTTAAACTTTTGGTTAAGTTGGTCCTTTGACATGATACAAGAGTCAGCGTGACATAAAGGTTACGAGTTCAAATCTCATCCACCCCTCCTTTCTAAGTGGAATATTTAGCGCCAGGTAAGAGGGAGGTATGTGCTGCATCCACACTTTAAGCCCAATGGGCTCTCGCTTGAGGAGGCGTGATAGAGTATACAATTAGTCGTGGGACTCCAACCATCTGCTTAAACTTTTAGTTGAGTTAGTCCTTTGACATACTCCTTTATAGAATTTTCACAATGTGCTTTTTTTGAACTACCCGAAATGTATGAGAAATTTATTTAAATAAAAAAATTTACGGGAAGGTGTAACAAACATAAAGAAGTATAGAAAAAAGAAAAAAAAAAGGAATTGATATTGATGCCTAAATTTGACACACCTGCATGATGTGTTTGGTGGGAGCTTGTCTAGGCATCTCATCGTGAGAGGCCAAAATGGCCTCTCACAGGGGCACGCTTGACATTTCACGCCAAAAGACAAAAAACAGACGCTGAACTTTGGTACCAACTTATACCAAAATTCAGTAAAATTGGTACCAATACCAAAAATAACTCTTATTTTGGTACCTAGTGTAAGTGAACTTTAGTATCAACTTTGAGTTTTGGTACCAATTATATTTACTTTGGCACCAATTATACTTACTTTGGCACTAATTATACTTACTTTGGTATCAACTTTGAACTTTGGTATCACTAATACCTCCTTTGGAATAGTAATTTGGTATCAACTTTAAATTTTGGTACAGTAATTTGGTATCAACTTTAAATTTTGGTATATGTCTGTTTTTGTCTTTTTGTGTGGCCTCTCACGATGAGACGCCAAATGTTTCTCGTTTGGTGGTGCCTCTAGTTTACACCTCAGGGGAGAAAAAACAGAGCGGTCAGTAGTGATGAGTTGACAAAGAACATTCTTTTTGCTGGATTTTTTCGGTGTATTAATTGAACTGGGGAAGAGACGAAGAGTACGAGAGTTTCTTACATGTTGAACCACTTTTGACTCTATTATTCTAGAGAGCCCGTGGTCCTCGGTCCTCCCTAGTAACCGTGTTAGAGAATAGTGCATTACCACATGTAGTATTTTCACTCTCTAATTAATGATTTACTATTATCAAATTAATACGATTCTATAACTCGATTAGAGATACATGTACAATTGTAGATAATATAGTGTTGGTCAATATTTTCAGACAAATCGAGGTGTTGTTATGTTAAATTTAATTTGGATTTTACACTATTCAACCCCATTAGTCTGAATTAGTCCAGATGAAATTTCTATGATTACAATAAATGCAAATAAGTTATGATAGATTCCAATGAGTTATGATAAGTTTCAATAAATTCCAAAGTATGTTAACATAACTTAATAAGGCACGTATAGGGGATTCACACCTCAAACAAAGATCGACTATATACATACGAATTTTTTCCTTCAATAATGCAAAAGGAGGTTTTAATTCCTGAAATATGCCCAAGTGCAAATTAATTCCCTGTGTACCGTCCACGTAGGACGGCACGCGAGAAATAGTTTTTTTTTTGTTTTCGCCCAGGTAAACCGCTACTCAAAGTAGCGGTTAGATAAAGAAAACCGCTACTTAAAGTAGTGGTTTAAGTATATAAACCGCTACTCATAGTAGCGGTTCCATGTTTAAGCACTTCAAGCACAACTCATACGAATTTTTTCCTTCAATAATGCAAAAGGGGGTTTTAATTCCTGAAATATGCCCAAGTACAAATTAATTCCCTGCGTACCGTCCACGTAGGACGGCACGCGAGAAATAGTTTTTTTTTTTTGAAAGTCCGTTTTCTTTTAGTTGTTATACTTACACTTTTCACGCATGCTAATGCAAAACTTTGAGGACATATATCTTTAGTTTTGTATTTGCAAAAATTATAAAAGTACATATTAATACTCCTCTGTTTTTTTATCTTCCTCACTTGGAATCTTGACAGTATTCATACTTAAAGAGAATCTTCTTAATTTTTTTCAATTTATAAGAAAAAATATAGTCATGTGGGGTCTTGTTTGATTCGTCTCAATTAGTACTTTAATAATGTTCAATCGTTATAATTTCTACTAATATATAATGAAAGAAATTTAAGTTCAAAGATGTGTATTGGGAGACGCGCACAGGAAAGTGAGAATAATAAAAAATCAGAGGGAGTACATGTTAAGATGAATCTAACAAGATCTCACCTGACTATGTTTTTATTACGTATAAATCACAAACGATGGTCAAAATGAAATTTGTGAATAGTGCAAAATGTCAAACAATAACAATTAAAAAGAAACGGAGGTAGTATATATTTACAGTACTAGAAAAACACCTTTGCGAGTCGCCTCTAAATTACCTATAGTGTCACCTAAGAAGCGACTCTAAGCTACCGACTCTAAAAGTATTTGGAGTTTTGGAGTCTTTCCTTTGAGGCGACATGTTTTTCATCCTATAAGTCGTCTATTATTTAAGAGGCGACATGAAAGATGTTTTTTTAATAAAAAATTTATTAGCCATTATGAGTTGCCTATGAAATTTATAGGCGACACAAAAATTATCTTCTGGATTATTTATATAAATTGTTAATTATGCCGAGTCGTCTATTATACTAAGAGGAACCACGGAAGCTAATTTTTTTATTTTTCAAAAATTAATTCAGCTTTATGAGTCACATCTAACTTTTATAGGCAACACCAAAAAAAAAATTTGGATTACATTTTAATAATATATTAATACTTTTATGTCGCCTACAATAATAAGAGGCGTCGCGAAAGGTACTTTTTTTTGTAAATCTTTTACCATTAAGAGTCACATGTAATAATCAAAGGCGACACCTAAAGTGTGTTCTATTTTTTTTAGTGTGCTATCGAGTCACTTGTTTGTAGAGGCGACCCCTATAACTTTTTGCTTTTTTAAAATTCTAGCTAATTTAAATTATTTCATCATAATAAAAAAAATAGTAACATACAATATCATTCATTGCAAAAAAATTGCAGAGTTGTAAAAAGTTATCCTTTATCAACTCAAAAACAAAAGTTGGTTCAACAACTCTAAAATGTTGCAACATATAAGTAATGACGTATCCAAGAAGAATGAATCTACAAGTTTTTATAGTTTCTCTCTCTAAATAGTGGAAAAAGACTACTAATAACAACTAGTGAAATTTCGTCCCCCATTTTGGATTGGAATCTAAGGCTTTATTCTGTTCAACTTGTTTTAACTTATTTTACAAAAAATAAGATAAGATAAAGTAAGTTCAGATAAGATAAGTTCAGATAAGATAAGATAAAATAAGATAAGATAAGATAAAATAAAATAAGATAAGTTCATATAAGATAAGTTCAGGTAAAATAAGATAAGATAAGATAAGATCATATAAGATAAAATGAGCTGAATAAAACGGATTAACTATGTTAAACAACACAATAAACTAGAATATAAGTTCAGATAAGTTTAGATAAGATAAGATAAGTTCAGATAAGATAAGATAAGATAAGATCAGATAAGATAAGATAATTTCACATAAGTCAAAGTAAGTTGAATCAAACTGAACCTAAAGCAGTAAAATTAAGAACATCAACACAGAAAAATCATATTTGTTCAATAATTTTTGGTTAAGAAAAACGTGCAATTCAATCATATCAACTCAATAATTTTTTAGATGAAAAAACTCTCAATTTGATGAGAGATAAAAAGATAATAAGCGACACGTAAAGTAAATTAATAAAACTTACATTGATTTTTTGGGAAAATCAAATTTAATTAGTTAAAATTTTAGGGGGATAGGTGTCGCTTCAGACGCTTATTATATTATTGAGTGTGCCGTGCATATTTATGAGTCGCTTTATAAAAATAAGCGACACGAAAAGTATAATTTCATTTAATTTTTGAGACAAAATCTGACATAAATATGAAGGAGGGATAGGTGTCACCTGTTTTGAATATATGACACCAAAACTTTTAGACACCATTTTTTTAAAACGGGGACAAGCTAAGCTAGTCTTTTTGGAATATCTACTGGTAATTTTATGCTATGTGTTATTAAATGGGACGTTAAAAGTTTTGGTGTCCCATATTAAAAACAAGTAACTCTAAAAAGGGGACTTATAAATGTGTTTTTGTAGTAGTATATGTAATATGACTTTAGCTAATATTGAATTTATATATTTTAACTATAATTTTTTTGTATTATATAGCACTGTTTCTCTCCCCTTAACCCCTTTCCTCTCTCAATAACCTAGTTTCATTGTTTGTTTTAAAGGCTACGGTTAGTAATTTTGCTGGTGGTAAGCCCCTGTTTTCATCTATTTGCTCTAGTTTCGTATTTTTTATCCATTAAGAAATTGAAATATTCACGTCATGACGTGATAAGTAAAAAAAATCTGAAAGGTTTGAGTTTGAAAATAATAGCTTAAAAAGAATTGTGGTAAGATAATATGACATCGATAGTCTCTTGTTAGTTGCGTAATAAGAGTGTTAGAGATGTATATACTTGTTTAAGTCTTTTTAGTTAAGTATAATTATTAAAGACTTTATCATATTGTATTTGAAACATTAGACAATAAAGCCATAGTGTATTGATGGTTAAGCTCTTACTTTAAGGTCACGTGTTCGATTCCTTGCAATAACACAATATTTATATTTTTTTTAATTGAGGGGTACACATGGACATAAAGCATTTGCATTAGAAATTTGAGGGGGAGTGTCACGTGGCACATCGGCTTCCTTAGGCATGCCTTTTAATATATTTGTATAGATAGATAATATATCTCGTGAATCTCTTTTTCTGTGAGTCTCTCTCCCCAATTATCGAGTTATTATATTTTTTCTGAAGAAGAATCTTTTTCCCCAATTATTGGGGAGTTTCTTTTCCTATAAGGAGAATTTTGAGATCTTTAGTTTGAAATTGTAGATTAGTTCTTTAAGTTGATAAATTTTTATATCATTCTGCAGTATGTAGATGTTGATAAAAAAAATTGCAATCAATTAGAATGGACAATATTCGCTCTACGTACTTAGAAGTGTTTCAATTAGGTCAATCGACCTCCTTGTGAAATGTTGTATTATAAAACAACTAATGTTGTATTATAGAACAACTATGTGATAGAGGGTATACGAAAGTATCCAATTTAAGTTTTATCCATCTAGATATTGTTGGAAGAAGAGAATATCACACGTTTTAGTTGTCTTACTAGTGTTTTGGCTCGGGCGATGCCCCGAGTCAGTTACAATTATCAAATATATTATTATTCATAAATTTCATAATTGATTTTATTCGCTTTTTGTAATACTATGTCTAGTGCGAAAATGAAAATGGACGTTATGGCATGATAAGTTGTATAAAAAAAACTTCTAAGGAAATTGAAAAGTGTTAGAGATCAAAAAGCTTGTCTATGTCTTTATGATTACATATAATTATAAGACTTTATTATGTTTTACTTTGAAATATTAAACATTGAAATTACAGTGGATTAGTGGTTAAACTCTTACATTTCATTTCAAAGGTCATGTGTTCGAATCCTATTAACTACACATTGTTAATATTTTTAAATGAGATTATAAATATGTGTATTAGAAGTTTGAGAATAGTGCCACATTGCACCGTTCCTTTGATATGAACGCCTTTTAATATATTTGTATAGATATTCTTTTGAATTCAAAATTATTTTTAGATTGTATGACTTTCATTAAATGAATTAATCTATTTTTTTTAAACATTATATATATTCACATATAATTTTTTGAGGGAATTTACAAATTTAAAATAATTTAATTTGATTTGACTTTTTATAACACAAACAAAGATGAGACGAACAAAAAGAGTCCAAATCACATTCTACGAAGAGGTATCATCTGAACACTGTTTTCTTCCCTATATTATTAGAAAAATGTTGTATGGAGATTCAAAATTTGTGAAAAAGCAAGCCAAATGCACGACTTGAAAATAGAAGACATAAACATAGTGAAGCTACCAAGGAAACAAGGTCATGTCTATCGAGGACAAAACAAAGATATACAGTTTGATAATTCTGCCGTAAAGTTAATTATACTATATGAAAGTCACAAAGTTAAGCATCACCTAATTGATTAATTACCAAAACGTGCTTCAAATATTACTAAACAAGACTGCTACGAAAGTAGGAGTACACTGTACACTCCAACACTATATAGAAAAGTTCTACTAGCTAGAAAATTAAAATAGAAAGTGACGGATAGTTCATTATAAGTGGTTAGAGTATCTCTTCCGATTTCAAGAGGTCTTATCTTAGTCTTCATAGGTGGTGGTCCTAAAAGTTGGGGAAATCCTTTTGCAAAGGTCCAAAACTAAGGTTTCATGAACGATTTACCTGTCTTAAGCATATTCTTATTAATAAGAATATGGGACATCGACTCTTGTCAAAATTTCTCCTTACCAAAAAAAGGGTTAGAAACTTAAAATATTGTACTGAATAACTTTTTGAGAAAGTAGGAAAATATTTGATAACTTTTTATACAAAGAGAGTAAGGTAGATTTGTTTAATGAGTGAACTTTTTTAAACCTTTTTTAAGACTTTGTTCTCTTCACCTTAATTCAAGAACTTTATTATTTATTCTTGTTGAAATATGCTCAAACATGAAAATTTTAAAAATGAATTTTTCAGAAAATACAAGACGAGAGGATTTCAACAAGACTCCAATGTTTTTTTTCTTATAAATTAGTGTCAAAATATGGCTGAACATTAATAAGACTAAGAGATCTGCATATCAGACCAATTTAGAATTATGCATACCAGACCAGACCAAACCATAGTCTAACATGCTCAAATTAGAGATGTGCATGGGACAAGCCGGCATGAAGGTCATTTTGGCCTGACACGACTTTGGCCCGGCCCAACAAAAGTCCACTACTAGCCCTGCACAACACGTGAGAAGCTGGACTGCTTATGGAAAATCATTTTCAAAATTTGGCCCGAGCACGATGGTTGGGTCAGCCTCTCAGCTCACTTATTATCAACCAAAATAGAAAAATATAGAGAATTGTAATGAGGGTCTGCCGACACTACATAATTGACCCAACACGACACACGGGCCATAACTTACTTTGTCCACTCTATTGGAATTTCGAGACGAGCCCGACTCCACGTGATTTTTCATGGCCCGTCCCACGCAAGACATATCTTCACACAAGGCCCACGGGCCCATCACAACCTGCCAATACACAGTTCTAGCTTTTACTTCCTCCGTTCTTATTTACTTACATCACTTACCATTTTGGGTTGTTTCAATTTACTTGCATCAGTATCTATTTTGGATATTCTTTCTCTCTCTCTCTTCTCATCATATGACTCACCTTTTTCTCTTTCTCTCCTCACTAGGGATGACAATGGATCACATCTGGGCTAGGTCCAGCAAGACCCAAACCCGAATTTTTTCAAGTGGACTGAGACCCGTCATAGACCCATTGGGTCTAAAAATTTCTAACCTTTACCAAGACCCGCTGGGTCTAGCGGGTCCTGGTCCGAAACGGGTCCTTAAATTTTTTTTTATCGTCACTATCAGTTAAGATATACGTTTATTTCTTTAAACTTTTTTTTACATATAACGATGATAGCTGTAAGCTCGACTATCAATCCAAACTGAACAATAAAGTAATGGAATTATAACTCAAGAAAATACTATATAACCCTATTTCAATTTAAAAGTTTATATATACAGGACTATAAAAATACATAATATCAAATATGCCTACACAAGTATCATATATTCAGTATATAACATTAATATCAATAAAAATTCATTTGCCAATTCTCCTCCATTTCATCATTAATTTTATTTTTTAGAGTATAAAGACTTAATGTGAGCATATAAATTGCATTTTGCAATCTCAATATATTTAATTTTTGAAATATAATTATAAATGGTGTTTTATCTCCTTGTCCAACAAGTAAGCTGTAGATGGAGCTTCTTGTCTAGCAAGTAAACTAGTATCCCTTAGATGTTCTTCCTTGGAGATTTGTGCAACAAATGTCTGAATCAACTTAGTCCAAGCTCGAGCTTCACTCCCGAACCCGCAAAAAAAGGGACCCACCCCGGAGGTTTGGGTGGTGGTTCCCCTCCGGCTTAAGTCGGATATCGGGAGTTGTAAGAAAAAGTAGAGATAGAGAGAGAAAGTGAGAGAGTAGTTTTCTGTAGTAACTTTGCACCGTTTTGCATTGAATGATCTTTCTCCGATTTCTGGGGTATTTATAGTGATAGCAGCAGATGCATGACTAACCTTAAAATCTCGCCCTACAATAGTGGCTTCTGATTGGCTGAAGAATCAAATCATGACACGTGGCAGGCCATGATTTGGGAGGGTTTATCAACCACTCTCATGCAGCCACCTCACCGGGCTGGCCACTGACTTCCTTTTGGGCCAGAAAAGCAGCCTTTTAACCAATCAGAGCCTAGCCCAAAGGGTAGATCTTTCTTCTCTATTCATCAGGGGAGGACACGTGTACGGCTCAGATGACCCCCAATGTCGTCAAAGGAACCGTAGATTTTAGGCTACAACAAATGGGTTCATAAGTCAGATGTGGGGTGGTTATGGGTCCAGCATAATTGGACCCGGACCCGACCTAATAACTTTCTGACCCAGGCCCATTGGATTTGAAAAACTTGGACCCATACCCTTAAAAATGGGGCGGGTGCAACAGAGTCTGGGTCATATCTTATTACGCCTCTCCCCCCTTCTTGCAAGTAAACCCGAATGGAAAAATCTATATAAATATATTAAAAGGTGAACCTAAACAAGGAACTATGTCACGTGGCGCTATTACTTAAAGTGTTTGATTCATGTACTCCACATACAATAAAAAAATTAGAAAATGCATAGTATGAGATTTAATCCCATAATCTCTAGCTTATATACTAAATTCTTAACCACTAAACCAAATAACTTTTGGTATTATAATTTTTACTCAGAGAATAGCCCGGATCATAAAACTAGTTTAGAGCACCATTATTGATGATTGAGAAATAAGATCATCTCACTCTCTTTCTAACTTTCCCTCTCTAAAAAATTACATCCCATAATCTTTTCCCACTTTCTTCCTAACAATGAACCAAAAAAAGATTATCCTAACTACTTTTACCCCCAATCTCTCACTTTTTAACCCCACCCAACTACTTTTTCTCTCTCATCACCCAACAACCATTATACAATGCTTTTATTATTTATTTCTTAATAATATAAAATATACATTAATAATTAATAAAAAAATATTAATTAGTTAAATTAAACACATAATTGACGTTTTTTATCATTAACTAAATTAAATGCACAAAGAGATTGTTTTTTTGGGAGTGTTAAAATAGAAGATATTTCATATAAAATGAGCAAAATTATTAATAAATAGCTAGAAAAAAATTTTGTCCAAAATATTGCAAAATGGATCTCTATTTGTAGAGCTTGGAAAAATAGAGCCATTGGTATTTTTTTTATTTTTTTTGGCTTTGTATTTTTAAAGATATTGCATTTTTTATATTTGTAAGTGTGTTTTTTCTCTCTCCTGCCAGATGCTGCCAAGTGGCAGCGTGTTATTAGTGCTGAGTCTGTTGACGCGCGTGTCAGTGTGGCAGACGGTTATTAATTTTTTTTACTTCCACGGCCCAAAACACTGTGTTTTGGAAGAAATTATTCACAACTTTTCCCAAAACTCGTCGTTTTGGCTGAGCAGTTCCAAAAAAATTTGGCTTTGATGCATCAGGGCGGTGGCCCACTCCCACGCCTGATCATCTTTTCAATCGTCCCATGCAATTTTTTTTTTCCAATCACCACATGATATTTGTTTCAATCATCATTAAGAGCATACTTTTAAGATCAAGTACTTGATCTTATTTTCTCAATCAGCATTAAGGATGCCCTTACTATACAATAAGCGTACTTTTCACTTTTCAATATTGCTATAATTGGGTCCCACCTAAAGTTCCACTTTAGACCTATATGGCTTTACGGCTTTCCCAGATAGTGCCTCAATTAAACAACGTGGATAACCAAAACCCAATTTTTACTGCTACTCCCTCAAATCTAAATGTGCAGTCCCAAAAATAATTCCCCTTAAGCCAAATCACTATCACGTGCTTTTTAAATTAGCAACAGAAAAACAAAATCAACCGTACCGCGTATAAAACTTCCCCCATTCCTATACGGCTATGCCATTTTATCTTCTCTCTCCACGTACCCACCCTCTCCTTTGACCAACACGCTTTTTAAGTGTGTTGACTTCTCTTCTCTATTTCTCCTTGCCCAAAAAACACATATATAAACCACTCCAAGTGGCAAGTGCAACCCATCATCAAAAACCAACACTAACATACTACACTCTCCAAACAAAAGTAGTACCAGTTTTCACTTACTAGTTACTAGTCTAGGAAGAGAATATTCTGTGTATATTATCGTGAAAACTCAAAATGGTAAAGAAATCACCGGAATATCAAGACACTAAAGGCGAAGGTTCCATAAAATACACCGGTGTTCGAAAGCGAAAGTGGGGGAAGTGGGTGTCCGAAATCCGCCTTCCGAATAGCCGTGAACGGATTTGGTTAGGTTCATATGATTCACCCGAAAAGGCGGCGCGTGCATTTGACGCGGCACAATATTGTCTACGTGGCAAATCGGCAAACTTCAATTTTCCGGACAATCCCCCGGATATTGCTGGGGGACTGTCGATGACGCCGTCGGAAATTCAAGCTGCTGCTGCGAGGTTCGCAAACTTATCTTTTGGTGATGATCATTGGATGGTCAGGGATGAATCGGAGGAGCATCAAACAGTTGATGAGTCTATGTCTTATTCGTCGTCGTCGATTTCCGACGAAACGACGGTTCAAATGGATAGTATTGAGATGGTAGTAGGGGTAGAAACTTCTTTTCATGAGCAGTTGAGTTTGAGTACGGCACTTGGGTCAGGTAATTATGTTTCAGATTTTGGGTATTACTGTACCGGGTTTGATGATTTTACTGCGGCTGATTTTTATACGACAACGCAACAACAACCGAATAATTTTAATTATGGTTGTGAGGATGATACTTATGATGTGTCACTTTACCAAGACTCCTATCTATGGAATTTCTAGGAGGGGTAACAAAAATTGAACATAGCAAAAACTAGTAACATTGTAAGAAGCAGAATTTGGAACCAATTTTTTTTCTAGTTTCCACACTTCTGTTCAAATGAATTTGATCATTAGATTGAATTACTCAAAAAACAATAAGGAAAAAAATAACCTCTTAGGATGCAAAATGTAATATGAGAATTTTAGCATTTTATTGACTTTTTTTTAATGGAAATTTTTTGTGAAGAAATGGCCTTCATTATCATAACAATGACTATGATCCTGCTTTTTTTGTCGCTAATGTGTGATTTACATAAATATTATTATTATTATTATTATTATTATTATGGCCAATTGCTCTCCATCACAATATCATCAACTTGTTGAGGTTTAAGGAAAAAAGATGGGTGGAAGAAGAAGGGATTTGCGTATTAATTGGTGAACCTTTTTCTTTAATAGATTTATTGAATTTTGACATGTGACGAAATAAGGAAAGATGTATCAGTATCACGACCATGCATATGATGACAAAGAGTAATGATTTTCATTCCTCAGTCCTCATCTTAAGAACAAGATAAGAGCCTAAGAGGATAATGGGGATTGGGGGCTCATGAAATCGGGACGTGGGCACCTCTAAATTATAAGGTGGAGCCTTCAGGCATTTTTGTACCTATAATGGTTAGTACCCTTATATTTTGGGTACAGGTCTACAAGCTTTAGGCTTTTACGGCAGTTTAATTCCACCTCATGACCTCAAGGTCAGGGGTTCGAATCCCACCAAGTTAAGTAAGGGGTACTTGGAGCCTGGAGGAGATTTCCCCTTACAACTCCCCTCCTTCCAAGTGCATGAGCTTTTGGGTTGGGCCCTGTGCGAGGGCAGCCTAGAGGTTATTCATCTTACCAAATCAAGATAAAATAAAATTTGGGTACGGTGTTTAATTCGTTAAAGAAATTTAAATGGCTTTTATGTTCGTTATTGGATTTAAAAATTAGCTACTCCCTTCTTTT
Source organism: Beta corolliflora (assembly GCA_947648045.1). Taxonomy (NCBI): domain Eukaryota; kingdom Viridiplantae; phylum Streptophyta; class Magnoliopsida; order Caryophyllales; family Amaranthaceae; genus Beta; species Beta corolliflora. The sequence continues at coordinate 404,825 of CANSZD010003989.1, forward strand.
TTAAATGGATGTTTTGTTTTAATTTGCACACTAGTATTTTCGCCCGGGCGATGCCCCGGGTCAGTTACAATTATCAAATATAGTATTATACATAAATTTCATAATTGATTTTATTAGCTTATCGTAATATTTTCTCTAGTGCGAAATTGAAAAATGGACATTATGGCATAATGAGTTGTTTAAAAAAACTTTTAAAGAGTTGGAGATAAAAATAACAATTTCAATGGAATTAGGGTAAAAGAATGTTATTACATGATAAAAGTGTTAGAGATCAAAAAGTTTGTCTATGTCTTTATAATTACATAGAATTATAAGACTTTATGATGTTTTACTATGAAACATTAAGCATTACAATTGTAGTGGATTAGTGGTTAAATACTCACATTTTGTTTCAAAGGTCTTGTGTTCGAATCCTAGTAACTACACATTGTTAATATTTTTTTAATGAGATTATAAACATGTATATTAGAAGTTTGTGAAGAGTGTCACGTAGCACTGTTCCTTTGATGGGAACGCCATTTAATATAATTGTATAGATTAGCCAATGAACAACTTTTATTATTAATATCTCTAATTATCAAATCTTAAAAATTATAAAAATTGATACTTTGAAATTATACTTCGAGACAAATTCAACTATATTTTGTATGCTAACATTGATTTTGTACTTATGTACAAAATGGAGCATTATTTTAAGACATAGGGAGTATTTGATAAAGAAATGTTTAATAGTAGTACTTTATGCGCTCCAAAATTATTGCAATAGTTGTCGTTTTAAATAGTTCTTTAATTAATACAACACTTCTATACATGGAAAAAATATATAGCCACATATGAGACCACTTACACTATACAACTTTTCTCTCTTCTTAATTTAACATAAATATTCACACAATACCCCCACTTCCAGCTCTCTTCTAAATGTCCATGCCAATGGCAAGTGTTGCGATACATTTGGAGTGGAGGAAGTATAATTTATGGTTTATAAACTCTATTTCAACTTTTCAGTAAAAATAACAAAGCTGGTGGAAGCAACTTTTGCAATTAAGTGGCTTTTGATAATATATACACATACATTAGTGATATAAAAACAACGGTTTTTTCACCATATACCTCTGACAAATCAAGAAATTCACCATATGCCCTCAATGTTTCAGATATTCACCATATACCCCTGAGTTTTCAAAATTGTGCACCACCTACCCTTTTTGGTAACGGATGTTAAGTCGCCGTTAGTTCAAAACTTATTGCATCATATACTATTTCTTGTGAACTTATTTCATCATATACCCCTTCATGTACAACGGCTATTTTTTTTGCATTTAAAAACTAGCCGTTGGGTTTTTGGTTATAAATACATCATGCTTTTTGAGTGTTTAACATCCCCTTTTTTTAATAGCGCTTGCTTCACTCTAACCTAATGAGTTCACAATCTAAAAGCTCCTCCTCTTCTCATGAATTTCCATATGTGAAGGTCCCTAACTCCTACTGCAGTTGTAGAAGAAGATTTTATATTAGAATTAAGTTCAGAGACATCAACAAATTCTAGCAGGCTATACTATAAGTGCGATGATTGCAATAACTTCAAATGGTGCAAAGAGACATTTGAGCAGAATCACAATACTCAGCAAGAATATATGAGCAAGGAAAGCAGACCTTTGTCAGGACATAAGAGAGGAAGCAGATATGAAGAGGAAGAGGAAAGTGCAGCAAGTAGCCAGTTGAGAGAAGAAGCTAAGCAACTTAGGAAGAAATTAAAAGAACAACAAAAATTAATGACAACATCAATTAAAATAGGGCTAATCATGTTTGTGGTGCTCATATTTTAATCTTCAAGTGAACCACATAGATCCAAAATGTATGGTTTAAAAACCCAACTACCACCTATTTTCTTTACAAAAGTAGTATGGCCTCTTTGCCTCAATCATTGTAATCCTATTTGCAACTTATAAGCACAAAAAATTGTTGTTCTGCTTGCATATTTAATGTTTGCTATATAAAAAGTTATATTCTCAAAGTCTAACCCTAAAAAACTGTGCAAAAGGACAGATGAGAGTGAGTTACTAATCACTTCTTGGCCTTCTTAGGTGGTGCTTGGCTAGTTGAAGCTCCATCCGCCTTTGAAGTCTTCTTAGCCTTCTTAGTTGGTGCTTGGCTGGTGGAAACTCCATCTACCTTTATCTTGGTGCCTTTGCCCTTTCCTTTATCAGCTTCACAAATCCTGAAATTTTGTCCCACTTCCTTGCATTTGTTGCACCTTACTAAGTTGCGCCTCTTCCCTTTCTTAGCTTCATTAGGCCATCTCCTTCTTTGCTTTGTAGGTATGCCAGGTGCTCTTTTGATATCAGGGGGAGCAATATTAGGGAGATTGAATCCAGGCCACTGACTGGGGGTCAGGCATAAGGTGGATATGATCCCATACGTCAGCTTGTATGCTGCTCCCTTGAAGTATGGGGACACAAAGTCAGCTGGCTCAAGCCTTTGGTTGAATATCACCCTTAAGGCATGTTTGCAAGGGATGCCTGAACCTTGCCATTTCCCACACCCACATTTTGAAGTAGTTAACTTAATTGGAAAGTTAACATTACCATCTCTCATTTCATACTCCCCACCTCCACAAGCTGTGGCATAGCAAAATCTGGACTCATCACTCCTTATTTCCAAAATCCTCTTTACATACTATGTCAGCTCATTTGGATCCATGTCAACAGCTTTATCAAATCTTGCTCCAGTCCTCTTCATGCACCATGTTCTTTTTTCTGCAATAAAACCAACACCATAGACCATGTCAGCAATGAACTCACAGATTTAAAAACAACAAAATACATAAAATCCCTACCTTCAAGTAGAGTCAGTACAGGTAAGTCCCTGTATGGCTTAGTGCATGCATTGAAGCTTTCCACAAAATTTGTGGTGTTGTGTTCGCAACAGACATCAATGTCAAATAAGGCTCTTGATCATTTCTCTGCACATCTGTCTAGATACTCAACAACCTTTGGATTGTACTTAATTAAAAATCTTCTCCATGGCTTTAGTGTAGACATACTGGTTGTAGGCATCAGCTGCAGTCCAGAATAGTTTATGGAGTGATGTTCCACTATAGCCTTCATTCTTGCAGTTGCTGTAAAGGTGTTGGCAATAAATTATCCTTGTTGCCTGAGGGAAGACATCATGTAAGGCTGACTCCACACCCTGCAAAAAACAAAACAAATTAGGCATAAAACATTTAACTTAAAGTGTAAATGAAAGTGAAATGATTCAATGAGATAACATCTTACCCTCATCCTATCACTAATGAAGGTCCAGTTAGTCTTGTTGCACCCCTCTTGTTGAAAAAGCAATTTTAGATTGCTGAAGAAGTAGCTCCATGAAGTAGTGCTCTCAGTTGGCACAATTGCATAAGCAATGACAATGATCTCATTGTTGCCATCTATGCTCACTGTTGTCAACAAGATGCCCTTGTAGTTGCCACTGAGATGAGCTCCATCAGTCCCAATAATGGGTATGCATCCTCTAATGAACCCCTTCACCTGAGCACTGAATGTTATGAAACATGATTTGAACTTGGGCTGACTATGTGAAGTGTCCCCTGTCCAAGTTATGAGGGCATAACTTCCTGGGTTGGTTTCTTTTATCATCTCAGCATACCTAGGAAGCATACCATATGCCTGGTCAAAGTCCCCATATAATTCCACTCTTGCCAAGCTCTTCACTTTGTACAACAACATCTTCTTATCCCTTAGCCTATACTTGTTCATGCACACAGTTTGTAGGGACTCAACAGGAATGTCAAGGTTTGCCCTCACCTCATCAGCTAAGTACTTACACAACCACTTAGAAGACACCATATGGTTCTCCTCCAATCTCCCACAAGTTTTATGCTCACCCTTTAGTGTCTTAATTGCCCAAGATACATTATCAGTCATAACTAAAGCATGTATCCTCCAAGAACAGCCTTTAATTTCATAATGCAGGTGGCTGTGAGTCTCTTCCTGTCAGCCTTTTCAACGCTCAATCCAAACCCCTCTTGTATGCAAAAATCCCTAAGTACATCTAGGCATTCCTCTTTGTTAGGGAAGATAAGCCAGGGGTGCAACTGGATTTATCCAAAGGGGGCTTCACTCCAAATTTTCCCATTTTTATACAGTTTGTCTGTTGATGCACTCCCATCTAGGTGATCCTCAAAGGTTTTGTCAGGTATCTCTTCATCCTCAGCAATACTTATTTCATCCTCGATGAAATCAGTTTCAAAGATTGCATCCCCAATAGACTCACCATCATTTATACACTAAAAATCCTCATCCCTTTCATCAGAATTGTTCGACTCTTCACTCAACTCAGGTTGGCTTTCATTCTGCTTCCCCCTCCTACTGCTATTCCTTGCATTATAATTCCCCTTTGGCCTTGGGATCCCAAATTTAACTGCAGTACTCTTTGGTATCCTAAAACCAACAAGCCTAGTCCTAGAAGAATCCGTTTTCTTCCCCTGCTGTGAAGGTGGTTGGAATGTCTCGCCTTGTTGGCTTCCAGTTTGGGTTGATTGAGGTGGTGGTGATGATGGTTGTGTTGAGTCATTTGGTGGTGAGGAAGGCTGTGTTGAATGAGGTGGTGATGAGGGAGTCTGTCTTAATTGAGGTGGTGGTGACTGATGGTGTGTTGAGTAGTGTGGTGGTGACTGATGTGGTGAAATGTGAGGTTCTGGTCAGTGAGGTGGTGAGTAAGGTGGTGGTGATTCAGTTGGTGGAGTAGCTGCTGGAGGTGAGGGAGGTTGTTGTGATTGATGTAGTTGTGAGGTACTTGTTGGGGTGACTGGTGGAGGTGAAGGAGGTGGTGGTGAGGGGATAGGTGGTGTGGCATGTGGTGGTGAGGGGTGTGGAGAAGCAGGTGGTGTGGCAGGTTGATTGTGATGGTGGGGGTTGTGAATCCCCGGAAATTCCGCAGCCCACCTCTTGTGAGCTATAAACCCTCATGTACTCACACACAACCTCAGGTTGCTCTGCATCCCTAACTGGGACCTCCATAGCCACTAGGAGCCTCCTTAACTCCTCTTCTTCCCTTTCCTCCTCCTGTTTTCTCGATCTCTCTTCCTGTTCAGCCTGCCTCTTGAGTTCCTCCTCCCTCTCCTTCCTTAATCTCTCCTCAAAAAGCCTCGTTTGTTCAAGAACCTCCCTCTTAGCTTGTTTCTTCAATGCTAGATATGATTTAAACACAACCCCATGACTATCTGTTTCCTCAACCCATAATTCTATAGTGTCACTACCTAGATAAAGTACCCACAACTTCGTCAAGTCCAGGTCAAATTCAAGCTCTGTTTTTCTATTAGTCTTAGGCCCTCAGAATAACAACCTAAATGCTTTGGGTAAGTATACATTTTGTTTCTCAGACTCAGTCACTATATCCTCAAACAAACTAATCAAATGATACAAGTCAGTGTCACTAACCCTAACATCAAAGTCATGAGCACCATAATGCAATAACAACCAAACAGCTCCCATCCTAAAACATGCAAATACCATCACAGAACAAAAAAATTCTAAATTTAGCAAATTTCACAATTCAAAGCATATTAAACAGACACACAAACCCAAAAATTACCCTTAACATAAAGCGAACCAAGATTAACTAACCCAATTTCAAATTTTGTTCAAAAATTTAAATTTTGACCTCCTCGCGCTTTCGAAATGCCTTCCTCTTCTATGTTAATCTTCAACAGCAGCAACAATTGTGTGTTCGAATTGAGTAGCGAAGATGATGCCCTCAGGAACTTTGTTAAATTTTAAACTTTCTAGGGTTCTTTTGCACGATTTTGGGTGAAGAAAGTTCAGTGGAGAAGAAGATGAAGGATCCCTAATTTTTGCTTCCTTCATAAACTGCAAGAGGACGTGTGTGGAGGAACTGACAAAATGTCGCCAAAACACTTAATATTAAGTAGGGGAAAACTTGTAAATAAAGGGAAACAACGACTTAACGTACGCTAAAAAAAGGGTAGATGGTGCACAGTTTTTAAAACTCAGGGGTATATAGTGAATATCTGAAACATTGATGGTATATGGTGAATTTCTTGATTTGTCACGGGTATTTGGTGAAAAAACCGTAAAATCAACTAGCGACCAATAATTAACTTTATAAAACCACCTATAAAACAACTAATACTTAAACAAACGATACAAACAGTATATAAAACCAATCATGTGCAACAACTAATAATTGATTGCCAGATACGACCATTATCCAGGGTTAAAAATACTTCCTCTATTTTTTTTAATTGCACCATTTCTTATTTTGTGGTGATTTCTTTTAATTGCACTGTTTCTAATTTTGGCAAAGTTTTTGAGGATATTTTACTTTTTTTTACCCTTATTTGTCATTTCACTTACCCCTCAACCCAATTAATTGTCAAATAAGTGGGCAAATCTTTTCTTGAAATTTGTGCAAAAACCAAATGGGTGCAATTAAAAAAATAGAGGAAGCAACACATTAATAAATAACTTGTAAATGGTATATTTGTCCGTAAATGGCGAAGATCTTAGTATATTTATTTCAATACCTTTTTACTTTTACTCTATCTAGTATTTATATTAGCATGTGCAATTACTAATATATTATTTTATTCTATAGGATATTAAGATGCCAAAAGTTCTTTACATACATTTTTGAAAAGAAGGTTACTGTCAAAGGGGAAGAACATAATTTCACTCCTTATCTTACTGTCAAAAAGCGAAGCCTGTGGAACCTCTCTCTTCGAAGCCTCTGGAACTGAAAACCATAAGTGACATGTAGCCCGTTGGCGGCCGGTTCAGCTCTGGGTCGCTGGCGAGCCTTCCTACGCCAGTCTTTTTCACCGTTTGGGCTCCGACGAACCACTTTCTGGAGTTAATAATCTTCAATTTTGTTTTTATAATACGATTTCGCTCCAAATACGAGAGGTTAGATGCTAATTTCTCCTCTAAACTAATTTATATTGGGTTTTCAGTTTGGAGAGGTTGATTTCTCAGTTGGATGTAGTTACTTTCTTTATAGTTTATGCTCTATCTATCCTTTATGGAGTGTTCTAATGCTTAATTAGTTTCTAATAAAGTGTAAGCTTTAATTTAAGTCTTGTTTGATTGAGTTTCTAGTATTATTTAGGGGTTAGTTTTACTGGATCTTTAGGATGTTTTCCTTGGAGGCTTATAAGAGTCTTAAGGATCGACTCCTCACTAAGGGGGAGGATCTAATGGATGAAGATGAATTCCTGATTGATTTAATCTCAAGTTCAAAAAATTCAGAGGGTGTTGTGGTGTTTGGAAAAGAGTTAAAGGAGGAAGGGAATTTTCTTAATGAGCAAAGGAAAATTGATGATATCTTAGAGAAGTATGGCTATGTAGGGGTTATTCTTGCTCAGTATGAATTTGTAGAAGAAAAGGAAATGGTCGATTGTTGTGAGCTGACTATTTGTATTCTCTTAAGCTTTGCAGCTTGTTTTAGCTAAAAAATGAGTTTGAGCACGTAGGTCGAATTTGTTCAACCGCCTTGGATTTCAATCCGAATAGTGTTAAAACTTTTTTTAGAAGAGCCATGGTTGCAATAGAGTTAGGGAAAAGAGATTGGGCTTAGTGGAACTTGTTGTTAGCTGCCAAGATCGAATCTGGAAATCGGGAGGTATCCATGAAACTTGAAAAGATTAAAATTTCTCTATTCAAGGAGAACTAAAAAATGCAATGTGAGGATGATATCCCAACAGGTTTGAGATTATGACTTTCTTCTCCAAACAGGAAGGTTAAAGCGTATCTGGAAAAAAACGGTAACCCTGAGTTATGGCTTTTTCTCTTTGGTAGCCAAACTTAATTTCTATTCTCAATGGTAACCCCGTGTTTATGGTTATACTTGAAAAAGTTGTATTATTCACAATTTTTCGTTACATACAATTACTAAAAGGGTTGTTTTCAAACTAAGTAAGTATTTTAGAGTGTAAATAGACATAACTTTCCTTTAAAAACACATTATCATTCATCTTTTTCTAAATTCGGGAATTAAATAGCTTTTCGATGAGAGAAAAAGGAAAATCAGTTTTTTCTAAGGAAACTTATGTCATTCTAGTCTAAAGAATCTTAATTAGTCTATAAACAACCCTTTCACCAACTCTTTATAACAACAAATGGCTATTAATACCACTTTTTTAAGTATAACCATAAACACGGGGTTACCATTGAGAATTAGAATTAAGTTTGGCTACAAAAGAGAAAAAGTCATAGTTCAGGGTTACCATTGAGAATTTCCCAAAAAAAAAAAAAGATAGTTTGAGCAGGACGATATACAAGAATATGATTCTTCTTCGGAAAGCGCATGGTTTATCTGCTACGAAAGACATGGGATCAGTACATAATTTTCTAAGAGTGCAACACTTGAAATTACTTCAACTGAGATAAGGGATGAGGTGAGCGAAGAGAGGATGGAGGATGTTGAGGACATTTTCAACCTTGAAAATTCTAATATGACTGAGCCCAAGTATCGGTTTGCTAACTGAAGGAGGTCGGACTCTTTTATTCCTATCTCAAGGAAAGATTATCAAGTCTTAATGAAGGGAAAGTCTATTCATTGTGTTAATTCTAGATATGGTTCTATGATGACTATAAGAGTAGTCATGAGTTCAAATATTGGTGTCAAGAGCAAGGAGGAATGTCAAAATAAGAATGTGGTTGTTTTCGACCATGGTTGATAATTTAAAATAAAATAAAGCGGTAAATGATTTCAATATGGAATCGAAAGACCAACGCAAAAGAGGAAGTAGTAATGGAGTCTTCGTGTGAGTCCAGGAATGGAGATGAGGATATAATTGAGTAAGCACTTTTGTTACAGGTAGCCTCTGCGATGATACCAAAATCAAAAAGAATATTGAAACCTCATCCTAGTTTGTGTTAAAATTCTCACATAATGTTTTTTGCTTCAAGTTGCTCCAACTATAATCCAACCAGAATTCGAACTAGCACTTTAAGTGAGATTTGCCTTAAAATTGTAATTCATCCTCACATCCAGATACTACGCTATATGCATGAGACATAAAATGCTACCACTTGATATAATATTGACAATATATGAAGTAGCCTAAATTCTCATAATGTCACTGTAATTTATCGTGTTATTCGAATCTTGATTACATAATGTGGTAGTTCTTGATAGTCCTATTTATATAGGGTTGACCAAAGCTGATCCAACTTGATAATTCGATTGGAACCTAATTTGAAATAAGCGGGTTTAGGTTGAAATTTTTGATATGTTTAAGTAAATGGGTCGACTTGAACCCAATCTAAAATCATATAAGTTAGGATCTTCAACCCGAAAATAACCCTTTTAACTAATTGTGTCAGATTCGGATCGGGTCAGCCAGATATTGATCCAATGCAATGATAATAAGAAGCTCAAAACAAAGAGGAGGAACAATTTTTTATTTGGATTTTTGGTTTTACTTTATTTTCCATTCAAATTTTGCAGATCTAAAAAATGTTGAATACTAGATAAGACGAAGAAGAAATTTAAAATCGTAAATGCTAGGGCAGGCTAAGAAGTAAGAATCACAATTTCAATCCTAAAAATTTACTTGCTGAATTTGGGTCGATTTCGAATCCACTCGTTCTTAGACCTGGGAACAAGTTTTCAAAAATCAAATTAAACCAGTTGCCCTAAACTTGGCCTTTTATAAATAGGTCGGGTTCAAGTTGCAATTTCTGACCTGTTTAGGTAAACAAATCGGATCCAGGTTCGAGGGTGCCGACCCATTTATATAAACGGTCAAACCAAACCCGATCTGACCCAATTGTCTAACCCTAAACTTATTCACTGCAATGGGGATGTGCCTTTAGAAATATCACTTTGCTGCATCATGTTACAAACCATTAGCTATGTCTTTAGTCTTCTTGGTATTGACATGAAATATGAGCTTAATAAAGAACAATATTTCATTTTCAAGTGCAATATAATTGTATGCTTATTTTATGTTTTCGCAAATTTATACCACAACATTATTTCTTCTCCTCCTCTATACTTTTTCCACCACTTTAATGAATTTTGGAAACGTTACACGTCCTGATCCCTATTGTGTGGTACTTAATTTGTCTAATTAAGTTTTTTACTAAACTGCCCCTGTAATCCTATATATATACCGAAATACAACTTCTTGCTTATAGAAGTAAGTGAAGCACTTTTCTCTTTTATGTGAGAGTTTTTTGAGAAAAATATTTCACTTATTTCAGAATGGAGGAAATACTATACTTGTGTCTTGTAGTTTCACAAACTATGCACATCTGCCTTCCACATCTATGCAATAAATCAAGTTGGAAGAGCTCCATCATTGACTGATCTACTTTCCATAATGAATCTCTTAATTTGACCCTAACCTAATCTGAGATGACCTTTATAGACCAAACTCAAAACTCGCTCGTTTAACCCATTTGACAGGTCTATTATCCATAATGAATCTCTTAATTTGGAAATTAAAGATCATTGCAAGGACAACAAACACATTCAACTAAAATGGACTATATATGGAGATAATTAGGAGCATAGCTGTAACAAGTTTCTCCAATAGTGTACACACCGTCCATATAATTGACGATGCATATATGGTAGAGGTGGCAAAAAGTAACACGACCGGCTAACTCGAAATTAACGAGTTTGGGTCAAGGTTTTTAGCCCGTTTAAGTAAGCAGGTTGATCCGATACGACCCGTTTATTATATGCGTTGGGTTAGGGTTGAACTTTCTAACCCGAATCCGACACGATAAACCGTTTAAATACTATGCTACTTTTAATAATATCATTATGGGTTGAAATAGTTCGAATATATGGCTATGTTCTTTTCAACTTATTTAAGCACTCTAGTGCTTATTTCAGATTTGATCAGATCAGTTCAGATCAGATCAGAAAAGTTCAGATCAGATTAGAAAAGTTCAGATCAGATCAGAAAAATTTAGATCAGACCAGATCAAATCGAAAAAATCGCATCGGATCGGAAAAGTTCAGATCAGATCAGATTAGAAAAATTCAAGCCTTATCCTTAATTCTTTTTCTAAATAATAATAATAATAATAATAATAATAATAATAATAATAATAATAATAATAATATTATTATTATTATTATTATTATTATTATTATTATTATTATTATTATTATTATTATTATTATGTAAGAAATGGCATGATACGACAATACGACCAGAACTCAACACGAAATAAATGGATTCGGGTCAAAGTTCGTGACACGTTTTAAGTAAATGGATCAACATGACACGACTCGTTTATTAGATATGTGTACCTATATTTTACATGAAAAAAAAATTAAAACTAAGTCATTAATTTAAAGATGCATTGCAAAAATCACAATGCAAGTTGTCTTGAAGAGTTAAAGCCACCTAATTTATTTTTTCCTTATGTTCTCTTTCCTTCTTTAATTGCGATTAATCTTGGTACCCAAATGCCAAAAAAAATTATATTTATTTGATTAGTATAAAATTTCATTTGTTTGTCGTGTGCTACTGAAAGCTTTCAATTTTGTTTTTTTAATAATTGCAAAGGAGCAACAAAATCGCTTAATGCCTGCGTTTCTATTCTATTGTCTTCAAAGCCTGTTTATACAAGGCAAGTATAGAGCTCATCATATCTTTTTTTTATATTACCATCACTAGTGAAAAAAAGCCCATCTGATGCGGTCAAAACCGGGCTTACTGCTGCAGTTTTGGGCCGCATCAGGTGGGCTCGCAGCAGATCCCAATTATTTACTGATCCGGTTTTCCTAAAAAACCGGATCAGTAAATTTTCTTGGCGCCAAATAGATGTATGCAAAGCACACAAACTGATCCGGTTATTTTAGAAAATCGGATCAGATTGTGTTATATATATATATATATATATATATATATATATATATATATATATATATATATATATATATATATATATATATATATAAAGCTTATATTTAAACCTTGTTATAATTGGAAAAAAGTATCACGCACGCGCCGTATACAAGTCAAAATGATATTATATATATATATATATATATATATATATATATATATATATATATATATATATATATATATATATATATATATATATATATATATATATATATATATATATATATATATATATTATTTTGAGAATGTACTATACAAATAAAGTTGTAATAAGTACTAAAATCAAAAATAAATATTTGGACCTATATAAGTAGCTAGTGACATAATAAGAACATAAAAACTCAAAGCCGCAACATCATCTTCACATGCAAAAGTCGGTAAGGTAGCGTGCTAGCAAATCCCGAACCTCTTCTATCTCGGTTGTGGTTAAAGAACCCTCCCTTGGTTTTCCATCGAGGAATACCTTATAAAACAAACATAAGGAAACACACATATGACTTTAGTTGACTCTAAAGAGATTGAGGAAATAATATAATGTAAGAAATTAAACTTGAAAGACCAAAATAGGCCCGAAATGGCATTCTTTTACCCAAATTGGGTTTCAAAACATGAAAAATGATTTTGCTTGACTCTAATGGTTATATATGTTGCTATTAGAACTATATATGTCCTAACATGTGGCTAAATGTGGGAAACAAAGTAAATTGAACTTGGAAGGCCAAAATAGATCCGAAATGGCATTCTTTTACCCAAATTGGGTTTCAAAGCATGAAAAATGATTTTGCTTGACTCTAATGGTTATATATGTTGCTATTAGAACTATATATGTCCTAACATGTGGCTAAATGTGGGAAACTAAGTAAATTGAACTTGGAAGGCCAAAATCGGCCCGAAATGGCCTTCATTTACCCAAAATGGGTTTCAAAGCATGTGAATGGATTTTACTTGACTCTGATAGTTGTATATGTTGTTATTAGAGCTATACATGTCCTAACATGTGGCTAAATGTGGGAAACTAAGTAAATTGAACTTGAAATGCCAAATTCGGCCCGAAATGACATTCATTTACCCAAAATGGGTTTCAAAGCATGTGAATGGATTTTACTTGACTCTAATAGTTGTATATGTTGTTATAAGAGCTATACATGTCCTAACATGTGGCTAAATGTGGGAAACTAAGTAAATTGAACTTGAAAGGCCAAATTCGGCCCGAAATGGCATTCATTTACCCAAAATGGGTTTCAATGCATGTGAATGGATTTTACTTGACTCTAATAGTTGTATATGTTGTTATTAGAGGTATACATGTCCTAACATGTGGCTAAATATGGGAAACAAAGTAAATTGAACTTGGAAGGCCAAAATCGGCCCGAAATGGCATTCTTTTACCCAAATTGGGTTTCAAAGCATGAAAAATGATTTTACTTGACTCTAATGGTTATATATGTTGCTATTAGAACTATATATGTCCTAACATGTGGATAAATGTGGGAAACTAAGTAAATTGAACTTGAAAGGCCAAAATCGGCCCGAAATGGCATTCATTTACCCAAAATGGGTTTCAAAGCATGTGAATGGATTTTACTTGACTCTAATAGTTGTATATGTTGTTATTAGAGCTATACATGTCCTAACATGTGGCTAAATGTGGGAAACTAAGTAAATTGAACTTGAAAGGCCAAATTCGGCCGGAAATGGCATTCATTTACCCAAAATGGGTTTCAAAGCATGTGAATGGATTTTACTTGACTCTAATAGTTGTATATGTTGTTATTAGAGCTATACATGTCCTAACATGTGGCTAAATGTGGAAAACTAAGTAAATTGAACTTGAAAGGCCAAATTTGGCCCGAAATGACATTCATTTACCCAAAATGGGTTTCAAAGCATGTGAATGGATTTTACTTGACTCTAATAGTTGTATATGTTGTTCTTAGAGCTATAAATGTCCTAACATGTGGCTAAATGTGGCAAACTAAGTAAATTGAACTTGAAAGGCCAAATTCGGCCCGAAATGGCATTCATTTACCCAAAATTGGTTTCAGAGCATGTGAATGGATTTTACTTGACTCTAATGGTTATACTTGTTGTTATTAGAACTATACATGTCCTAACATGTGGCTAAATATAAGAAAATAAGTACAATGAGCTTGAAAGGCCAAAATCGACCCGAAGTGGCCTTCATTTACCCAAAATGGGTTTCAAAGCATGTGAATGGATTTTACTTTACTCTAATGATTATACATGTTGTTATTAGAACTATACATGTCCTAACATGTGGCTAAATGTATGAAAATAAGTACAATGAGCTTAAAAGGCCGAAATCGGCTAGAAATGGCATTCATTTACCCAAATTAGGTCTTAAGTGATGTGAATGTAGTTTACTTGACTCTAATGGTTCTATATGTACTTGTTATAAGTATATATGACCTAAAATGTGGCTAAATGCGGGAAAGTAAAAAAAAATTAAGGTTACGAGGCCAAAATCGGCCGTAAATTGAGCTACTTATTATTTATGTAAAATACCTTCTCAAGATCCCCGACTTCCTTGCAACTTGAAATTATATCGAGCATGAACCTCAACACATAGTAGCCACACTCGGTTCCCCCGGGTTGTTGAGCACACTAATTATAAAATTACAAACAAAAAAAATCATGTAAGAAACGTACATGTTTGTTTTTTTGTAAAAGAAAGAAGTAGCTTAAGTAATATCTATTACCTTCATTGCTTTCCACCGAGGAACTTGTCCTGTTCTCTCAACTTTCTTCATAGAACTGTAGTTATGTTAATTTCATTTGAGAAGTGGGCAAAGGATGAAAGTAGTGAAACATGTTATGCTAATAAGCATTTTAAGTAACAAACATACCTATTTATGCATGATTTGAGTAAGGATCGTGGTGGATCTTGAGCTGCATAATCAAACTGATATACTGTGTTGTTTGAAGGACAAACCACAAGGAGCGACCAATGGAGACTAAAATCCCAAACAAGCTAGGAAGCAATCATGTGAGTACTTGTATTGTATAATAATGAAGTGGCAAAAATGGATACAAGGTTAAGAACTATACTCTTCAAAACAAGGGGCAAATATGAACTTATGTTGTGCACATTTAGCTGTTTTGAGACATAGCCAAATATACTCCTTAATCTCACTTGTGTTTTTTAAACAATTGTCAGCTCGGACAAAATTTGGACATAACCACCCAAACTGATCGCGTCCACGAGGATCATCTTGGAGTAATCTTTAAAGCACAACCAAGTACGTAACATAGATA
The DNA here is from genome assembly GCA_947648045.1 of Beta corolliflora. NCBI lineage: Eukaryota > Viridiplantae > Streptophyta > Magnoliopsida > Caryophyllales > Amaranthaceae > Beta > Beta corolliflora. Next base: position 419,997 of record CANSZD010003989.1, read on the forward strand.
TATTATTAGATATTGCAAAGGAAGTTCATATATTTCATAAGTACAACTATTATACCTCATGAAGGCTTGAATCAAGCAAACATTCAACATCTCTCCGCAAAGGAACTCCTTCACATCAACCTTAGACACCCATGTCGATGTTTCCTCGTGGTAGTTGAATTCCGTGGTACCCAACTTCACCTCCACAGGTGTATCATTCGGCATATCACGCACATTTGCATGTAGCCATAAGCATGCCTTAGTGAGAGACTGAAGCGTTGGTTTCTCAATCCAAGTATCTTTAGAGGGGTTTTGTTCGCAACTTAAACCTTTGGAGTCTTGCGTTCCTTTACCCGAAATGGCCTTCTTTGGCCTGCTTGTACCCTCCTTCTCCTTCGCCTTTTCTAGAGGAGGTGAGTCTGCCTTGCTTTCCTTGGGCTTGTTTATTCTCTCCAAAACCTATTAATTCAAAGGGAAAAACATTCAACTTAGTTAGTTAATATTTAATAGGTATGAAATAAATCAATTTGAATATGGATTTTAGTTTCTCATTTTACCTCGTCTGAAAACCTCACCCATGCCGATGACCACAACACATAACCACCACGAGCGTCGATCAAGACATTTATATCAACTGACGGTTTAGGCAACGGAAGAGCAAAGTCTTTGTAACCAGGAGTGATGGTGACTACACTAACCGCCAAGTGCTCATTGTTCACACACTCGTGATGGACTATTGCTCATTCACTTCGTGGTTGTGCATTTCCTTCAGCCACCACAATCAAACCCTCATCTTTTACATCTAGTAAAAGCTGGCAAGGTCCCATATATCTTGAACCCGCCCATAGTATAACAATTTAGCATCAATAGGAGACTTGTCTTTGGCACTTGCATACTGTGTAGATGATGCCACTACTGAAACGCCACTATTCTGCAGAGATCTCGACTTTTGATCTTGACGATCTGTCCAAAATGTAAATCCGTTAACATCATAACCCTCATAGGAGTGCACAGCTTCTCGAGGACCAAATGCTAGCCACTTCAGAGTTTCAGAAACATTGGAATCTACTTCACGCATTAATCGATTTTGGAACCAATCAATAAACGTCTTATTATGCAACTGCATCAATGCTCTAGTCCCTTTACCTAGATTCTGATCGCGTAACTCCTTCATATGCTCATCCAAGTAGGGATGGACCTGTACCATATGCTGCAATACAAATAAGTGTGCTTGTATGCGCCTTTCAACAGGCGGTACGATCATTTTGGAGCCAAGTGTACCTTTACCCTCGAGTCTGCCCTCGTGTTGAGATGTAGGAAGTCCAATAGGATCAACATTAGGTAAGAACTCAGCCACAAAATTACTGACCTCTTCACTCATAATCCCCTGAATTATACTTCCTTCTGGTTGCGCGGGATTCCTTACTTTATCTTTCAAAGAGCCCATATGTCTCTCAAAGGGATATCACCACCTCAAAAACACCGGACCACATAGCTTAATTTCTCGAACTAGATGTACAACCAAATGGACCATAATGTCGAAGAAAGCAGGTGGGAAATACATCTCAAACTTGCACAAAGTCTCTATCACACCAGCCTGGAGAGCATCAAGCTTCGACGGTTGTAACTTTTTGCTACATATAATATTGAAAAACGAACATAGCTCTGTTATGGAGTGTCTCACGTGTTTCGGCAATATCCCTCGAATTGCAATCGGTAAGAATACTTGCATCATTACATGACAATCGTGAGACTTCATACTCGATAATTTCAACTCACCGTATAAGGTAACAAATCTTTTCATGTTCGATGAGTACCCTGATGGAACCTTAATGCCGTACAAAGACTCGCAAAAAAGTCGCTTCTCAGCTCTAGATAGAGTGTAGCAAGCCGGAGGCAAATAGTTCCTATCATCATCCTTCACCGTTTTCTTTCCTTTTCCTTCAATTCCTGCAGGCGACCCTTCTTCGTTTTCCTTTTCTTTTCCCTTTCCTTTTACTTTGCCAGGCACTTTCTCTTTTTTCTTTCTTTTCTTAGTGTCCCTCTTTTGAGCCCATAGCTCTGGTCGAAACCCCTCACTTTCCAGATACAGTCGCACCCCTTTGCTATCCTTTGTCTTGTGTGGAATATTCATAAGCGTCCCCAGAATGGCGTCACATACATTTTTCTCTATGTGCATGACGTTGAGACAATGTCTAACCTCTAGATCTCTTCAATATGGAAGTTTCCACAGAATAGACTCCTTTTTCTAAAGTCCCTTATCACCAACACTCGCTCCTTTGCCGAATATCGTTTCAATACCCTTGACTTGATCATAAACCTCAATACCAGTCAATGGTCTACGAGCAACCCCTTCCTCAACTGTTCCATCGAATGCCTTCTTCTTATTACGATAATGATGGTCGCGACGAAGGAACCTTCGGGTGCGCATATAAACATCTTTGTGACAAGTAGTAATGTGATGCTGTGTCGTCAATGCAAATCGGGCATGCTTTCTTCCCTTTGTTCTTGTACCCAGATAAGTTCCCATAAGTAGGATAGTCATTAAGAGTGAATAAAAGCATGGCACGCAATGTGAATACCTCATCAGCATGTGCGTCATACACATAAACCCCTTCATCCCACATTTTTCTCAAATCATCAACAAGTGGTCGGAGGTAGACATCTATGTCGTTTCCAGTGTCAGTTTCGGCCCCGAAATAAGAATCGACAACATGATGTACTTGCGTTTCATGCACAACCAAGGAGGCAAGTTGTATATAACTAGAAGAACCGGCCATGTACTATGTTGAGAACTAAGAGTGCCAAATGGGTTCATCCCATCCGTGCATATAAAACAGTCCTTCTTCCTTCGTTCTGCATGCCACCTCAAGTTCTTAGCATCTTTTTTAATTAAAAACATGCGCTTGAATTGTGGTATAATCGGAAGATACCACATCACCTTTGCTGGAGGCCCTTTCTTATCACTAACCCCTGCGCGCCTGTAAGGCGACTTCCCACATCGAGGACACTCATCCATATTTTCATATTCATTTCGATATAGCACACAATCGTTTGGACAAGCATGTATCCTCTGGTACTCTAAACCGAAGGGACACATCAGTTTCTTAGCATAGTAGTTCGACTTGGGTAGTTCATGGTCGTCCGGCAACATATCACCAAAGACTTGCAACAAGGAAGTGAAACAAGAGTCACTTATACCGGCTTTCATCTTGATATTAAAGAGTGTTATCACGGCCGTCAGCTTCGTGTACCTCGTACAACCGGGATACAACGGTTTCCGAGATGCCTCGGTCATGCACTCAAAAACACGAGGCCGTTTGCCAGCATAATCATCCACCCCCTCCATCATCTCCTCTATATAGTCTCCTTCATCATCATCATCCTCTACTTCATTATCCTCATATTCGTCCTCGATGTTCTTGTCATTCTCAATGACATCAAACTCACCTCCTTCATGCACATCGTTAACAATGGCATTCCCACCATCATATATACCCTCCTCACCGTGCCAAACCCATACATGGTAGTCTTGCCTAAACCCGCGACGAAAGATATGCTTCTTAAGCGACCCCAATGCTACTAACCATGCCCATATTACTACAATCAACACAAGGACAAGAAAACCCCTCGGTTCCCGTTGCAGCCTGATGACTTAATGCAACATCACAAAATTCATAGATCCCATCTAGGATTTCACACATGTCGCGACTACCGTACATCCATGCACGATTCATTTCAATCAGACCTCTAATTAAACACAAGCAACAAGTACCTCATGTCAATGACGAACTTCATTACATGATTAGAGTTTATGAACCATATATATTTAATGAAATTAGGCATGCTTTCCAAGGGTCCTTATCACTCCAACCTAACCCATCCTTAGATGTCTAATCTCACTAGTGAATGTAGCCTTCTTTTCGATTCTACGGAAAATCCGACAGCATTTCCCTACAGTTCTCCAAGTACACGATGTAGATATATAGTTACTTATATCTACATATGTACCCAAAGAACAAAAGTAGGGAAACGACGAGCCAAGATTTTCCTCTAGAATCGAAATAAAGGCATACATTCACCACCTAAGTGAGATTAAACATGTAAGAACAATCCCAAACCAGGTACTTTTAAAGACTTACTCCCAATGAGTAAGTCTCGAACGGGTATCTAGGCATATGATATGATGATGCATACATAGGTTTTTAAACAACAAAACATTTTACATCTAATCTCAATTCAACGATAAATATATACATATTTTCACATATAAACCAATTTACTATGAAAGAAAGTTAAATATGAATGATAACATACCAATATCAAGGTTGTAAATAGGAAAATCGAACTCAACACTCCGTCACTAGCTAGCTTCAATCAACAACAAAGTTAAAGTCAACATTAGTATAAATTAGCAAATCAAACAAAACTAAACAAAACTAAACTAAAGTAAACAAAACAAAACAAAACTAAACTAAACTAAACCAAACTAAACTAAACTACACTAAACAAAACTAAACTACACTAAACAAAACCAAACTAAACTAAACAAAACCAAACTAAACTAAACTAAACTAAACTATAAATTAAACTAAACTAAACAAAACCAAACTAAACTAAACAAAACTAAACTAAACTAAACTAAACTAAACTAATTAAGTACAACAACAACAACACAACAACCACAAAAATAACAACCACGACTACAACAACCACAACAACAACAACCCCACCAAAGCCCAAGTTTTTAACCTAAAAATCAAACTAACTACTTAAACTAAAATCAAAATTAACTCAAATCAATCAACTTTGAACCCTTTAACTATTATACAACCTTATTTCACTAACAATTATTCATAAAACTACAATGAATTATAAACTTGAAGTTTCAAATATGAGATTAAAATAAAAGTTATGAACTTTTAGTTACCTAGGAAGAGGTGGAGGAGGAATGTAGTTGTTTAGGGTGGGGTAGAGGACGAATGTAGTTGTTTAGGAGGAGGAAGGTGGAGGTGCGCTGAAAATCGCAGAGTAGTCGAGTGGTGGTGCGCAAGCTAGGGCAGCAGTAGTGGTGCGCAACCTAGGGCCCCCAGCTAGTGGTGGAAGCTTCGGGTGGCGGTGGAATCAGGTGGTGGCGGAGAGGTGTGGTGGTGCGTCGTCGTACCCAGTGTGGTGGCGCTCAGGTGTGGAGACTTGAACTCGCTGAAGGAGGGATGAATTGAAAATGGGTGAATTAAGCGAGGGAAAAAACACGGGATTTTGTGGCAGGGAAAAAAACCGAAAAATCTGATGCGGTCCTAAGAACCGGATCAGATTATTGAAAACCGCAGCAGATTATATAATCTGATCCGGTTCACTAAAAGACCGGATCAGATTTTTTGCCCAGATTTCCCTCCCATTTTTTCATTGATTTTCGGATGCGGTTTTCTAAAAAACGAATCTGTTACTAAGTGACCGATAAGGTTTTTTCCATTAGTGCATAACAATTTGGTATATCATAATAATAATGATAATGATAATGATAATAATAATAATAATAATAATAATAATAATAATAATAATAATAATAATAATAATAATAATAATAATAATAATAATAATAATAATAATAATAATTTCTTGGACGTTAATAATAATAAGAATATTAATAAGAATAATCGAACAAAAAAGTTCAGATCAGACCAAATCAGAAAAGTTCAGATCGGATCGGGCCAGGATCGGGAAAAGTTCGGATCGGATCGCACGCATTAGAAAAGTTCAGATCAGATCAGTCCAAATAAGAAAAATTCAGATCAGATTAGAAAAGTTCAGATCAGATCAGATCAGACCAGATCAGATCATATCAGAAAAATTCAGATCAGACCAGACGAAAAGAACATAGCCTATATCTTACCTATATAGGATTTAGTCTTTGATTTTATGATTTAGTTTATTTTGGTAGAATATTAGTACATAAGAAATGGGTTAAAAAGATACATGAGGTTGATTTGTTTGGTTTAACAACCGCGGAATCCCCTATAAACAAGGGTTTGGTACGGAAGATTCTTGATCGTCATGACATTGTGGCAAAGTGTTGTTCCCCCAGGACATCTTTTTGCAATAGTTTGTACTTAGTTCATCATTAATTCTTCAGCTTACAGGAAAAAAAAAATAAAAAACAGAATTAAAGAAATTAAAGTCATGAAGAGGCAGCCCTCAAGAAAGGAAAAAAACGACAATTTTTATTTTCCTCTTATAAATCATTAGACAAGGGCTTTATTAAGTTTCGCATATCTATGAAGATTCATTAATATTGGAAATTTAGAATGGTCCATTTGAAAAGATATCTATGAGGAAAAAGGACGTGAGGCTGAGCTGAGCGTGCTAGGGAATGGGTTGACATTTTGATAATAATGCATCCGCGCTTCCGTAGTTTTACCATGCATGCATAAAAAAGTTGAAGTCTTCATTAGGACTTAGGGCCTGTTTTCTTCGGCATAAAACAACTGAACTAAACTGAATTGAACAAAACTAAATTGAACTGAACTGAACTGAACTGAACTGAATTAAATTATAACTAATTAATAGTAATGATAATAATTTAGGAACTAAACTGAACTGAAAATAAGTTGGAGTAATGCACTTAGGAGCTTTAATAATAACATAAAACAAAAAGGCGGCGTTACTAATAAGCAAGAGAGAATAAAAGCAATTACACAGTTCTTTTGATGCTTATTTAAACAATCATGTATCTTGTGTGTCATTTTCTGTACATTAAAGTATATTTTTGACTAGCTGATGTATATCACTATCAGGTGAGAGATGATACATATACACATGTTTTATGTGGACCCTACATACACCATTAATAAAATTATACCACCTCAGCTAAGGAAAAAAAATGGGAGGAAAATTATTCTGCAATTAGAGGGGAACTTTTCCACAGTTTGGAGGCAAAACAACACAAATGGCGCCAAACTTGGCGCTGAAATTTACTTGGAAAATTAAAAAATGTAGTTAAGCAAAAAATTAATTGTTTATTATAATTAAAAAAAATCACTAAATTTTTCAGTAAAACCCCCCTATTTCTCTTCCCTCGCATGTCCCTCTTTCCCTCCTCCGGTTCCCCACGCTACCCTCACCGGTGCTGCAGTCACCGTTGGGTGCCGCTAGTGCTTGTGGTGCTCATTGCTACGATGCCTTCTTTCTCACTCCTGCTGCCCAGCAGTTCAAGTTCCTGCCGCCGAGTCTACTGTTGCCGGCATTGCTGTCTCCGGTGATGCGCGTCTTGAATCCGGTGGCGTCCATCATCATGGCTTGTGTAGCTTAAACTCAAACACCTTCTGAGTATAGCCGAGACTTGGTTTTTGAGGCTTAAAATGTGGATATGTCATCAAAAAGAGGTGAGGAGATGTTCCAAAATAAGCTCCATCAACATCTAGAACCCGTTAAAGAAAAAGTAGAGAAGAATGAACTCGGTGTACAAATGAATTGTCAGATTACTAAAACTTGTTAGTTTAGTTTAATAGTTGGATTGACTTTCCTGGTTAGAGATTGTCATCTAGTTTATTGAAGCCATATATAATACTTTTCAGGCCAAAATTATCCTCCCTCTTCTTCTCCGACAAGATTGTTGGTGGTGGAAATATTATTGCAGAGGCAAAACATTAACCTCCCTCTTCTTCACCGGCGGGATTTCTGAGGCAAAATAATAACCTCCCTCTTATTCTCCGTCAAGATTGTTGGTGGTCGAAGTTCAGAGGCAAATAATATCATTTCATCCATAAGTCCTGATAATTTCATAATATTTGTTATTGAAATTGATTAAAACTGCATGATAGTAAAATTAATTTCTCAATTTTTAACTATGTACTAAATAATGATGAGTACTCCATTGTAAACTGTATTGATGATGAATGATTGTTCTGGTATTTCAATGGTATTTGTGATATAGAGATGAAGAAGATGAATAAAGTGACGGTAATTTTTGATTTATCATTTTGCCATTTATATTAGTATCAAAATAATTAAAATAATAATTAATTCTATAATAATAATGTAATTACGGGTTTACATCTTGGTAACAGTGGTGTTACTTTCAGTATTTAACCGATTCTATTAGTATCAAACTTATTTAAATAGTAATATATAGTATAGTTTTAATTATTGACAGTGCATTTCAAAAAAAAAACCAAAAATATATGGAAACTGTTGAGGATGAGGCAGTGTTCCACTTAACAAAAAGAAAAAAAAAAGTGCTCCATTAAATATTTTCATATATTTGAAATATATTTTGATTCAAAATTAAATATTATGTTTTTTTTTATGTAACTCACCTAAACGAAATTGAAGATCATGTTTTTGAAGGTGATGAAGGCACTGTTGGAGGTGGGAATGTTAAAAAGAAATCGGGGAAAAGTAGGTGAAGTGGAAGATTGAATATTAACTAATTAAGTATGGAATTATCAATTAGCCCCTAATCTTTATACGAATAGAAATTCCTTTTTTTCAACCTAAAAAATGTTTGTTTGATGTGTTTTGCTTTTAGATTGATTGGATTATACCTATTCACTTTTATGTTACTGTTGTAGTATGAAATTACATTTATTTGGCTAAATTTTTGTTTGCATTTTCTGAATATGTTACATGTTTTTTTTTTAAAAAAAAAATTGCCAAGTCAACCTTTAAAAATTGAGATGTAGCAACCATAAAAGTAAAAAAGTAATAAGATAAGCTAGGTCTGCATGTAACTTTATCAAGTGTCTGCATGTAAGTGGCTTAATAAAACTTTGCATAAGCAGACATTGTTGAGAGATTATGATACTAGTCAAAATATATCTATATTCTAAGGGGTAATTATGGAAAGTTGTTTTACATTTAAAAAAAATATAATTAATATTAAGCCTCGCCTCCACGTCAGTGGAAGAGTTTAAATTTGGGCTAATTTAATGTGTTTAATAAATTTATAACCATAAAGATTCTATTTACTAATTAAATACTTAACTTATAACTTATTTCTATATATGTCTTTATTGTAAATAATTAGCTTTATTTTTTTAAAAAAGTTATATACATCACCAATTATATATACAATTTAGGTGAATATCTACTATTATAAAATTTTGTTACGGGGGCAAGACTGATTAAGTTTGTAAGGAGGGCGAGACTCGTTGAATTCAATAAATGTAGTAGGAATAATTGATTCTAATAATACAACCTTTCACCGATTAATTTTTAATAAGTCAAACTTCCAATTATTCTTGAATAATGCAACCTTTTGGGGGTATTTGCTTTTAATTGGTTTTAAGGTGTTGATAATCAGTTTGTTTGGTAAGCCACATTTCCCATCTCGTCCATTTTTCTCTTCCATTGCTTCCATATCCCTACTTCTATGGTAAAGAGTTAATGTTTTAAACGTTTTTAAGTCATTCTGACTCACTAGAAGCAAATAGGGTATAAATGTTGAATTATTCGTGAATAATTGAAAGGTTGGTTTATAAAAAATTAATCGGTGAAATGTTGTATTATTAGAATCAATTATACCAATGTAGTATTATTATTTTCTTTCATTTATATACAATTAGTTAAATCCAAAAATTTTGATCAAATAGTTTTCGTTCGTATTCACATAAGCATTAGTCGTATACAATTAAAAAATAAGAAGAGTAATCAAGCTCCGATCTAACGAGTTTGTTAGGAAGGGTAAACTGATTAAATTAAAACTTATAGTTTTCGTTCATATTCGTATACAATTAAACAATAACAATATTAATTTCACTCAACAAGAGTCATTAATCTCCGATAAAACGAGATTGTTAGTTTAGCGAGACTAATTAAATTCAATCTTATAGTTCTCGTTCACATTTTATGTACAATAAGTCCATAAATAATAGTTTTATTCACATTGAACAAAGAGTGATCAATCTCCGATCTAAATAATATTTTAGGAGAGCAAGACTAATTAAGTTGCATAAGTTCAATCTTACAGTTCTCGTTCATATTAATATATAGTTAGACAATATATAATACTATTGATTTCACATTGAACAAGAGTGATCAATCTCCGATATAATGATTATTTTAGGAGGGCAAGACTCATTGAATTCAATAAAATGTAGTATTATTATGTTCGTTTATATTTATACGCAATTAGTTAAATCCAATTTAGATTTTTTTTTTGAGGAAATATAACTTATTATTAATAATGTGTGTTTAATTTCATATTAAGATTAAGAACTATTATTATTAGTAATGTGTGTCTGTAATTGACATTGAATCATAAGTTTATTTTCAGTAACATAATATGTATTTTTAATGATTATTAAGAATTATTACTATTAGTACTGTGTGTCACAGTGTCAGTAATTGACATTTATATTTGGAATCATAAGTTTATTTTGAGTAATGTAATATGTATTTTCAATGTTTATAATGAATTATTATTAGTAGTAGTGTGTGTCAGTAATCAATAATTTTTTAATTGGAATGATAAGTTTATTTTCAGTAACATAATATGTATTTAATGTTTATCAAGAATTATTATGATTATTAAGCAACATAGGAAATAAAGATGAGAAAGAAAGTAGGAGAGAGAAACTCTGGCCTGTTTACCCCTAATTCAATTTCCCATAGAAACCCTAGCCCTAAGAACTCGAAAAAATTCCCGATTTTAAGCTCTTGCAACCAGAAATTTGTAATTGTTGTAACTATCTCGATACTGATTATCTTCCTAATTCCCTTGTTATCTACAAAAGTAGATAACATTTCGTCTTTCCTCTGCGAAATTCATTGTAGACCTGCAAAAATTAGTACAGTGGTTAACATTAAATCTACTCAATGTCAAGGCTATGAGTCTAGGAGAAGATTTATTGAGCCGTTTTTCATCATTTCGCCACCTAATTCTCCCTCTATTTGGATTAGATGGCTTCAATTCATGAGCTTCAAGTACAAAAGTCGGAAGAGGGCTAGTTTTTTACTGTTCATCGATGGGAGTGTTTATTACTCCTCTGTGAGTTCTTGGATACTGGTGTCTTCATTTTTTTTGGTTTTAAGGTCATCATTTCTTCGAGGGTGCCGTCTTCTTTTTGTGAAAAGTAGAATTTTCTTGCTTGTGGTGGATTTTTCTCCATTAATTCAGCTATTGCATTTAATGCGATTGGAAATATCTCTAGTAAGTTCTATTTAGAAGTGGAGTTTTGGGAATTTTGCCGTAATTTATTTTTGCTATAAAAGGTGGAAACGTCAGGTATTCTTTCAATTTACTTCCAGTTCTTTTCTCTCTTCTTATTCTCGAAATTTTTCTTTGCTCATTAATTGTCTAAGTACTAGCTGTGGTTTTCCTTGTGAGTTTGAGTGTGTGTTCAATATGTCATTGCCTAAGTCTTTTAAAGATGCCATTATAAATGGGTTTGCTTGAAATAGTGGTGCGTCCATGGATGCCATTTCTCCTGTTGTTGTGGTTGTCTCTGATAAGATCACCGCTGGGTCTTCCCATGTTTCTGATTCTGCTAAGCTGGGTGTAAGTGATTGTCCTGACCCTCCTTGTTTTCCTGATATAATTGTTGTGGATGATTTACCTCAAGTTAGGAAAGATATAGATAATCTTTCTAAGTCATGTTTAATAGGTAAAATGCTAGGTGACCTTATTGATATGCGTACTATTATTACTAGAACTAAGGTGGAATGGAAATTTTGCAAAGGTGATATTGAATTTATGGAAATGGGTAATCATTGGGTGATGATCAAATTTGCTAATCCTAGGGATCTTTATTTGGTGTGGTCTGAAAGACCCTGGCATGTGCAGGGGGAACTTTTTGTCCTGCACCCTTGGTGTGCCCATTTTGATCCCTATGTTGAGGAGTTGAAATGGGTGGACTTATGGGTTAGGATATATACTAAGGTTTTGTGCTGAATTATTAAATCATGAGTCTGTGGCTAATATGCTTGCTTCTAATAATGTGGGTACGTTAGTTAAGATTGATGCAAGATCTCTTTTAAAGCATAAAATCAGGTTTGCTAGGGTGTGTGTTAGGGTTGATATAACTGAACCTTTGTTGGAGTATGCTGAGATTACTAGAGTTGGTGGTGTTACTAGTGGTTATGTGTTGTGGTATGAGGACTTTTCTACTGGGAGTTCCTTTTGTGGTTGTGAAGACCATAATATTGAGAAGTGTGTGTTGTTGTACCCTCCTCAGAAAGAAGTAACTGTAAGGTTGCTTAAAAAATCCAAAGAAGAAATGGTTGGCAAAATTCCTTGAGAATGCTTCTAGGCAAGTCAAGTCTCTCACTACAGCTGAGCAGGCTAATGTAGTGGAGGCAAGGCCTAAGCATGTTTCTAGAAATTCTTCTTTTGCTGGTGCTGGTTCTGGTGGTTTTCAGAATATTGTTAGAAAGAAATTTCCATCTAAAGTTTTCTCTGGTGCTAAGAGTAATGTTGCTCAGAAGTGTGTTGTGATTAATGATATAGAATCTACTGGTCATGTGAAATATGCTTCTCTAAGTCTTCCTAAGTCTAATCTGAAGGCAAGTCCTTAATGGTTTTTAATGCTATTGATGTGGAGTCCTCTGATGATGAGCCTGATTATGAGGCTTTTACTCCCTCTCCTGGTCTCCCTCTTGGTCACCAAGTCAAGAACTTGGCTGTTGTGAAATGTATTGACCCTGTTCTTGATTCTGGGTTATTGCCTCTCCCTCTTCCCATTGCCAATAATGAGTTAATCTCTCCTGTGCCTCTGAGAGTTGTGTAGCTTGAAGATCTTTTTGCTGAAAATTATAATGTTGTTGCTGATGCTCTCCTCCCTGAGGAAGAGGATTTATTTGATCATGATGAGACCTTCTCTGGTGTTGAGGATGGCACTTTTATATTAGATGAGCAGCAAGAAGAAGATGATGATATGATTGATGGCTATTTGTCCCAACCTGGAATTCTTCAATCTATAAATTCTGAGGCATAAATGACCAAGCACATTGAGGGAATGGAGGATGAAGAGGCTAGCCCTATGAATCCAGTATCTTCATCTAGCTCAGCCAAGAGGAGAAAGGAGTGTAGGGAGGATGACTCAGCCTCCTCGGGTCTGAAGAGGGGCAGGGCTTAGTCACACTAGTAGAATAATTGCTTATTGCTGCGGTCATTAAGTGCCCTATTGCTGCGGTTTTGGCCGCGCAGCAATTAAAGGCACAACAATAGGTAATTACATATTGCTGCGGTTTTTAACCGCAGCAATATAGCAACCTATTGCTGCGGTTTTTACCCAAAACCGCAGCAATACGTAGTGTGAATAACAAAAAAAATAAGTGAAAAGTAACCTATTGCTGCTGTTGTTGGTAAAAACAGCAGCAATAGGTGAGTCTATTCTTCTTGTTTTTACCAAACAACGGCCAAAGAATATGTTCCAACGTAACAACTAATTTTTTTTTTTTTTTTTTGGCAAATTTCTGGTGAGAGTGACCATATATTATAAATTATAATACTCATCTTTTAAATTTATAAACTCTATGCAGTGTTACTTAACTTTTCCAACCCAACAAAATAATGAAGTTCTACCTTAGTGATTGAAATGCACCACAAACTTGTAACAAAAAAAATTAAAGTTGAAATCCAACCGTAAATGAAAAAACTAGTACAATATTACAATGAAAACGACTGATTTCATGCATTGATAATAAAATAAAAAATAAAGAAAACTAAAAGTTACAATATCTGAATGATGAAATAAAAAAAATCAGCTAACCTAATGAAACTAGAACTAAAGAAAAAATTAAAAGGAAGGAAAAAATTGAAAATAATTACATTAAAAATGAAAAAAAAAAAAAACCAACTCTAATTTCACGAAGTCGACGAACAGCACAAGCCAAAACTAGAACTAAAGAAAAAATTGAAAATGAAAAAAAAACCAACTCTCAACTTCAGGAAGTAGACGAACAGCCACGACTTATTCGAGAGACGGCAACGGCGATCCACGACTCACGAGCGACGGAAAACAAGGATGTCACGAATGTTGGCTACCGGCGACAATTAGAGAAGGAGAGAGAGCGGCTGTGAGGGAGACACCGAAGGAGGTCGAGGAGGATAGGTCGAGTGAGGACTGGCGAAGAACGACGAGATACAACCGACGAGAGACACCGGAGAAGGACGGCCGGCGAAGGAGGAAAATCGGAGGAGGAAGGCCGGCACAGAAGAAGGTTGAGACGAGAGAGATGAGAGGCTAGGATGAGAGAGGAAGAGGAAAGTGAGAGGATAGGGAAAATGGCTGAGGAGACAAGAAGAACCCTAATGGGTCGCGCGTCCTCTTTTATAGACAAGAAGAGTCTATTGTTGCGGCTGTTCAAAGGAACCGCAGCAATAGGTTCCTCTTATGAAATAAATGGGGATATTGCTGCGGTTTTTTTTAAAAACCGCAGCAATATATTAAAATATTATTTTTTTAATATATTGCTGCGGTTCTTGCCAGAAACCGCAGCAATATGTCTGGTCAAAAAGTCAACTTTTTTTCAAAAATTTTCCCGTTGAAACCATATTGTTGCGGTTTTTGGCCGAAACCGCAGCAATATCTTTGTTTTATATTTTACCTTTTCTTTGTACGTGATATATTGCTGCGTATGGGTAAAACAGCAGCAATACCACCGCAGCAATAAACAATTATTCTACTAGTGTCAAGCCTTGTCTTCCATCTGCCATCTTTTTTTATGAATGTAAGCTTTTGGAACATTAGGGGATGCAAGAGACATCTTGCAATGGAACAAGTTAAAGATTTTTGTAAATGTAATAATGTGCATATCATGGTAATTTGTGAAACCAAAGTGCAATCCTCTCCCTTTGAGGGGAGTGTAAGGTATTGTGGGTTCACTAGTTTCGATTATCTCCCCACTTTTGGTATGGCAGGTGGCTTATGGTATTTATGGAAAGATAACCCTTCTAATCCTTTTATTTTGAAGATCATACATAAATCTGAAAGATTTATGGCTTGTAATATTTAAGTTTTATCTATGAATTGCTCGTTTATTGCTATTTTTATCTATGCCCCTCCTAATCATGCTTTAAAACAAGAATTTTGGGAGGAGTTAATTTTGTATCCAAGCTCCTTATCTTTGCCCTTTATATTATTAGGTGATTTTAACGAGTTAAGCTCAAGTAGTGATAAATGGGGGGGTGCTCAATTTCGATTTTCTCGACTTAATTATATGAATTTACTATTTGAATCTATTGAATGTGTTGAATTACCTTTCGAAGGTAGTGTCTATACTTGGAGGAAAAAGCCCCATGGGCCTAATAATATTCTAGAAAGGTTGGATAGTGGTGTTGTTAGCTTGGATTGGATGAATTTATTTCCTTGTACAAAAGTAAAACATCATAATTTCACTTCTTCGGATCATTGCCAAATATCTATATCATTAAAATTAAGTAAAGGTAGAAAGGTTCCACCTTTTAGATTTATCAAGCTATGGACTTCTCGGAAGAATTTTGATTGTTTAATTTAAAAAACTTGGAGCACTCGGTTTCAAGGATCTCATATGTGTTGTCTAACTCGCAAATGTAAACTTCTAAAAGAAAAATCTAAGGTATGGTCTAGTACTAGATTTGGTAATATTTTTCGCCAACTAAGATTAGTTGAAAAAAAACTGAAGACTATCCAAGAAAGACTAATTATAGAAAGAGATTCAATGCGACTAATAGAAATGCAAGAGAAATTTTTAGTTAAGCAAAATAAACTTTTACTTTTCAGGATATTCACTGGAAAACAAAAGCAAAGTCCAATCACCTAAAACTAAGCGATGCGAATACAAGCTATTACCATGCGTGTGCCACCACCATTAGAAGGAATCGTAACTTGATTAACTCGATTCAAGATGCCCAAAATAATACTATAACTAACCCCATTCAGATAGAAGAGTGTATTACAAATGCATTTAGGCAACGGTTTACGAGTAATACTAATTGTACTTTTAGTAGTAATGACGATTTTAATTTATTAGAACGTATTATATCATATGAAGATAATGAGCTCCTTTGTAAGGAGGTTTCTTTTGAGGAAGTTGAAGCACCTACTTTTGATTTAGCTCCTGATAAATCTCCAGGTTCGGATGGGTTTCCTCCTTATTTTTTCCAAAAGTATTGGACCTTAGTTGGAAGATCCGTATCTAGGGCTGTCAGGGCCTTCTTTGATTCAAAAGTTCCACCAAAAATTAAATTTTTTTTATGGAAACTTTGTCATAATGGACTTTCCACAAAAAAAAAGATTAGAACTTAGTCATATTTTTCTCCCTTTGGAGTGTGTCTTTTGTAATTTCCACTCTGCAGATGCTGCTCATCTTTTCTCTAGATGCCCCTTTGTTAAAGATGTTTTTGAAGATCTCAAGCAAAAGCTTAAAGTGTCCATTCCAGGTATTATTAGTGATGATATGTCTTTTGTTGAGCATTTAGCCACTCTTAAAAAGGATTTTTCTATGGCTGATATAGAGATTTTTGCTATTTCTTGGTGGTTTATTTGGTACAATAGAAATGGTATTATTTTCCGTCAAGAGGCATGTACCCCTGTTAAAGTGAGCATTATGATTCGAGCTTTTTTAGATAAGATCAGAAGGTTAGGGAACTCTAGCATTGATAATGAGGGTATATTTCTTTCATCTGAGAAGAGGAAGTTGGGTCAAGCCTGCTTGAAGCAGAAGTGTAGAGAAAACGTAGTGTGGACCCCTCCAGAACCTGGTTTTTATAAGATCAATTTTGATGGTTCTAAGCTCTCAAATGGCCAGTCTTCTTATAGTTTCATAATCAGAGATGATTATGGCAAAATTAGGTTGTGTGGTGCAGGTGCTCTAAGTAACTTGGATTCTATTTTGGTTGCGGAATCTAGAGGTTTGAGGGAAGGGATTCGGGGGGCTATTTCTTTGGGTTTGAAGAAAATTATTATAGAAGGGGATAACTTGGCTGTTATTCAGGCAATCAAAATATTTGGAAAATTCCTTGGTCTATTAATATTACTATTTTGGATGCAGGTGAAGATCTTAAGCTGTTTGAAGAAGTTCAAGTTCGCCACGTGTTTCGGGAAGCTAATGCTGATGCAGATTGGTTGGCACATTAGGGGCATTCAACGGCTAATCTAACTTATTGGTTTGAAGTTTCTGATTCCACTATCTCTGTAATCATCCGAAAGGATGCTTTAGGGTGGCCCACTATATATGGAAACCTCCCTAGTTTCTTTTTTCCTTTATAAAAAACAGAATTATTTTTATTAGTAATGTGTATCGGTAATTGACATTTATAATTGGAATCATCACTAGTGGAAAAAACCTTATATGTCACTTAGTAATATATCCGATTTTCTCTTAAGTGATCCGGTTCACATGACCGGATGCGAAAACCCCCTTGATCCATATAAGGACGCGATCCAGATCATGCGGCCCAACTCACTCTCAAACCCCACCCAAATCACGCGGCCCAGCTCCCCCTTTTATTTCCCAAATGACGCGGCCCAGCTCCCCTTTTATTTCCCAAACTTTTAAAGCCCAACCCTAAACGCCCCCTTTTATTTCATTAGCCCTCCTCTCCCAAACCTTAAACGCCCCCTCCCCTTCCTCTATCCCCTTTCTCATCAGCCCCTCCTCTGCCAAACCCTAAACCCCCACCCACATCTCCCCTCTCTCAAACCCCACCCTCTCCCGTCTCTCATCTTCCCTCTCTCAAAAGCCCCCCTCACACTTCATCACCAAAAAAATCCACGAACTCAAACCCTCCATCAAAATCGTCGATTCGTCGAACGCTTCAATCAAATCCACAATCGAAGCCACGCCATTAAAGAAACTCGAAGAACGAAGCGCCATTAAAGAAAATCGAAGGAAGAAGCGCTATTAAAGAAAATCGAAGTCCTCTCATCGCCGGCGAAGGAAATGCGAAGGAAGAAGCGCGAAGAGAAGTTAGTTCTGAAACGAGTGATTTTTCGTTTAATTTCTCTAGTTTTTCGTTTCATTACTTTTTCTTTTTCATTTATATTCTCGTTTTCTAGTATTTTCATTCAATTTATTTTCGTTCAATTTCTTTTTTATTCTGTTATTAGTTTTATTTGTAATTTATTTTCGTTTTTATTTTGTTTTTAGTTTTATTTGAAATTTATTTTCGTTTTTTTGTATTCTCTCTTAGATTTTCGTTTATTTTTTTGGTTGATTTTTGTATTTATTTGCATTATTAATACAGTTCATATTTCTTTTGTAATTTTTTTAATCAGTTTTATTTGTATTTTTTTTGGCAATGATATAAATATGATATTGTAAGCTATAACATGTTTCATTTTTTTGTTGTTGTTGTATGTTACTTTTTGGTCGTTAACATTTTCTTTTATATTAGTTGTTTTTTGTGCTAAATGTTTGTTGGCTAGCTGGGATTGGGAACGACAGATTTTTTTTAAATATTAAGAGCCTAACTGATGCGGTTTGTTGTAAAAACGGGATCAGTTTCACAACTTACTGATCCGATTTTCACAAAAAACCGAATCAGTTAGTTGTGAAACTGATCCGGTTTTCAGAAAAACCAAGTCAGTAAATAATTTACTGATCTGCTGCGAGCCCACCCGATGCTGACCAAAACTGGATCAGTAAGCCCGATTTTGACCACATCGGATGAGCTTTTTTTGGACTAGTGCATATGTTTATTTTCAGTAACACTATATGTATTTTAAATGTTTATTATGGCCTGAAAAAGGAAGGCCAAAAAAACATTTCCTACAACTTCATTATTGTGAAGGTTATGTTATGTCAGATTTTCAATGTTTGAATGACTTATATTTCAAATATTTTGTATCTAAATTATTATTATCAATAAACAATGGCTGTTTTTTTTTTTTTGCATTTGTTCATAATTAGCTTTGTCCTCCAATTTTATTTGTTGGAAATTAAGTACAAAAACTAGGACCAAGATGTTGAATTAAAAATAATTCACAATTCGTTATGGGAAAAATAAAAATATAGAGAGTAAGAGTTTTAAAATGAAAAATAAATATGATATAAAAACAAAGGTCGAAAAAGTTATCATACAACTACAAATATTTTTCCATGCCCAAGATTCGAACCCGGGTTAGCAGATAGAGCAAGTAATACAAGCAATAACCAAGCTAGCGGGGTATTAGCACATTGTTCATCCTGCAATTAAATATTTTGTACGAGCGAAAATCATCCCAAATATTAACATCTAGATCATCCCAACTGATATTTTTAGAAGAAGAAAAAAAGTAAGTTTATGTTATAAGGGGTAGTTCTAGACAATTGTTTTACACTTTTGGCAACGACAATAATTTAAGGCAACGAGAATTTCGCTGCACATATTGAACTAGGCTTATAAATCCCTTTCAATTGCACAAAACATTGTTCGACGTTATAATAAACATATATATACTAGATTACGAAGTATGATAATATAATAGTTAAGTAGAGAAATATATTTTTATAAACGTACTTGATAATCTATGATGTACATGAAAATGGTTACAAAGTACAAAAATGAATCCATAACCCTAGTAAGTGATAAGAAATACTACTACAAAGTTCTATTAGTTTGTCTGCTTGTAAAATTGTTCTAATATGCCAATAGAACAATAAAAACACAACACAAAAAATTCTTTAGACAATCATCCTAACACCATCATATTGATCAACCCAACCTCCACCATTAGCTTTTTTTTCCTGTTTGTGTTAAGAAAAAAAAAAGAGTAAAAGTTAAAAATGAATCTAAAATAATGATACGAAATTGCTAATTAAACTTTGCTTTAAATAAGCATCATATGTAGTATGTAAACTATGACAAAATAGAATAGTCTAACATTGCAATTATATGATCTTCCTACTTTGTAAAATATATGCTCTTTGTAGATTATACCTCAAAGATTTCCACACCATATATAACATTAATTACTTGGCAGAGCTAAGTCAATTTTACAAACTAGACTCAGAGATAGTGTCTAATTAGGCAAAGTGCTATAGTTATTTTTAATTCTATAAATATGTAGCTATTTTTTCCTTCTCCATAGTGGTTTTCCTCTTTCTTTGTTATTTCACTAGGTTTGTAAGACATGAAGGTCTGCTCTTCCTCTATATTTTCACTTGTAGACCAAACCATTTTTAGTAAAAAGCATATAGATGGCAGCATATATACCTTGAGCCATGTAAATAAAAATAACGGTTTTTTCACCAGGTACCCCTCGTTGTTTCGGAAATGCACCAGGTACCCTCGTTGTTTCGGAAATGCGCCAGATGCCCTTGTGATTTACGTAAAATGCACCAAATACCCTTAATGACTAACGGCGTCAAGTTTCCGTTAGCTTTATTTACCATTTTGCAATTATTAACCCCTAACCCCTAACCCCTAAACCCCTAAACCTAAACCCTAAACCCCTAAACCTAAACCCTAAACCCTAAACCTAAACCCTAATTCTAACCTCCTAACCCCCCACCACCCCAGTAGCCCCCCTCCTCCCCCCACCAACCCAGCCCACCCCCCCCACCCCGTAGCGCCCTCCCCCCACCCGCAGCCCCTCCCCACCCCGCCTGACCACCCCTCCCCATCCCCAGAACCCCTCCCCCCTCTGCCCTCCCCCACAACACCCCCCCTCTCTTTTTGTTCGTTTTTGGAGTGGTTTAGGGTTCAAAATTTTCGAAATCCATTGAGTTTTGTTCGCATTTTTATGGCGAATTGGGTTTTTGAAGTTTTCGAATTGGGTTTTAGAAGCGAGAGAAGGGGAGAGATGGAAGGAAACCGACGATGACGGGCCGAGAAGTGGAGAGAAGTGGGTTTTTGAAGTTTTCGAATGTTCAAGTAGAGAAGGGGAGAGAAGTGGGTTTTTTGGGCTGAGTGGGAGGGGAGGGGGGCAGCGGGGTGGGGGAAGGGGGGGCTGCGGGGGTCTGCGGGGGTGGGGGGGGGGAAGGGGGGAGCTGCTGGGGGGGGTGGGGGTTGGGGTGGGGGGAGGGGGAGGCTGCGGGAGGTGGGGGTGGGGGTGGGGGGTGGTGGGGGTGGGAAGGGGGAGGGAGGGGGAGGGGGGCTGCGGGGGTGGGGGGAGGGAGGCTGTGCGGGGGGTGGTGGTTGGGTGGTGGTGGGGGTGGTGGTGGGGTAGTGGTGGTTGGGTGGTGGTGGGGTTAAGGTTTGAAGTTAGGGGTTATGATTAGGTTAGGGTTTGAAGTTAGGGGGTTAGGGTTTGAAGTTTGGGGGTTAGTGTTTAGTTAGTTAATTAGGGCTAATTAGGGTTTAATTAGGGTTAGAGGGGTTAGAGGGGTTAATTAACCCTAATGACTAACGGAAAGTGGACGTTGTTATTCATGAAGGGTATTTGGTGCATTTTATGTAAATTACAAAGGTGTCTGGTGCATTTTCGAAACAACGAGGGTACCCGGTGCATTTCGTGAAACCTCTGGGGTACCTGGTGAAAAAACCGTAAAAATAACCTTCGTAAATAAAAATACCTTGAGCCATATATGCTCTTTGTAGATTAGCTGTTCCAGTTGTTTGATAGTTAGTTGTCGCCTTTCGAATATGGAAACTATTCAAGTATACTCTCTACAAAATCAAGTGTCTTGCTAAGCTTATATGATGTAGGTTATTGAATTCTCTAGCTGAAAAAAGCCTAAATTCGTCCAACATTTATCTCAAAAGTGGGAGACAAATCAAAGTGAAGATAGAATATAATGGTTGGACAAAAGATCTACAAGTATTTGTGGGTTATGAAGGAAGACCACTAATAAGTTTCCTCAGTTACTCAATCAAAATCTCAAAGAGAATCCCAAGTCAAGTTTACTTGGGTTTTACAGCCTCGACTGGAACTCTCACTGAGACCCACCAAATTCATGATTGGATTTTCACTTCCAAAAATTTACCATATTACACTGTCAAGGATAACAAGAAGAAAGGCATCATTTTGGCAAGTGTTTTACCAGTTTTAGGGGGCTTAATTATCTTGGCACTAATTGCAATTTCCAATCATTCGACGTCGAATAATTAGGAAGAGAGAAAGATTAAGAAGAATGGAAGAGCTTGAGAGGCAGTATGCGGTCGCGGCTCCTAGGAAGTTTACTTACAAGCAACTTGCTAAGGCTACTAAAAATTTCAGCAAGGATAATTTGTTAGGGACTGGTGGGTTTGGGAGTGTTTTTAAAGGGCAAATTACGGATCCTAATCAGACTATTGCTGTTAAAAAGATCTCATCTTATTTTTATAGTGAGCTATTCCATATATGTAAAAAGACCTCATACTAAACCAAAAAAAAATTGAAACCTGACTGCAAGTAGCATATACCTGATGCAGTGTATGGTGTGTGCACAATGAGTAAGCCTAATTCAATCCTATGGCATGGGAGGAAGCATTCAACAAAAAATTATAACAAAATGACAAAAACCAAATAAAAAGAAATATTTACCTCATCTCCGCAAACATCTTCATCATGTCTTCCCTAAGCTTCTTTTCACGTTTAATAGCATCTACATTCATTTGGAGGCAAAATGCATGAAACACATTTTAAAGATATGTCAAGATTGGAGGCCTTGGTGTTCTTACCTATTATCGTTGCAAGCGAAGAACATAGTGCTGTGCAGGGGTGGTACAAGGGGTACAATTGTACCTCATTTATTTTTGGGGAAAAAGAAAATTAAATCTGCAGTTAAATGAACAGCAAATGAGACTCGTCTAGTCGTCTCGCTGGTTATGATGTGGCAATGTTACACTGCGAGGGGAGGTAGTGAGGTCTTCAGTTCAAAGCTACAAATTAGCCATTTAATTTTGTTTGGGCATGTGTGAGGACTGAGGTCTCCATATCAAAACTCCACAGCAACACTTTGTATTTCTTTTCTTAGTTTTTAAAATCTTTTGCATACATAGCAACTTTTCTTACAATATCCTTCAACTTAATATTAATTCTAAACTTTCAATATTCACTCATTATATAAAATAATGATTTGGACTAACTTTAAATTTTTTATTCTCATAGTGTTGGATTTCATCCTGTTGAACGCGAAGCATCTTAGGCGAAGGATTTTGGCCGTGAGCTTGCCGCGACTCATCGTGGAGGCCGCGACTCGCGCCTGAGCTTGCCGCGACGCGCGGTGGAGGCCGCGACTCGCGGTAGCCCGCGTCTCATGGTTTCTGCCGTGTTTCGCGGTAGATTGGCGCAAGCCTACCGCGACTCGCGGTTTCCGAGTTATCCGAAGTATTATATTTTTTTCTTATTTCCGGATTTATTTCGGAGTTGTTTTATAACCCTCATATAAATAGCGTTTTGGCCGTTTTTCTTTTCCATTCATTCAGTATAACCCTAAATCACAAGCCTACCCTATTCTCTCTAAGATTTGAGCAGTTCTTGAGAAATACAATCTTTGACCCGGGTGCACGGAGTCAGAGATAGTTGTGTGAACCTTGGGGGACGAACGTCATCGTAAATTCGCACCGGTGGTGGCGAAATTCGTTTCTAAGTCAGTGGCCATCATACCACGGCGCAACTTGCTCTTGTAATTCAGGTTAAGTTATTTGATTTCTGCAGATTTACATCTTACAATTTAGAAACAAATTTATTCTGTTGAAGTCATGTCTAGTTCTCATAATAGATTTTTCCCTGATATGTAAAAGTTGGAACCTTTAGATGGAACTAATTATAAGAGGTGGTCACAAAAGTTCTTGATTGCATGTGAACAAGTAGATCTTGACTATGTGTTGTTTAATGATCCACCTGCTGAAAAAGATGGTGTAGATGCTACATCTAAGACTATTGCTATTGCTGATACTCATGCCAAAGAGAAATCTGAGACAACCCCTAAATCGGATGGAGGGATAAGTATGGAAAAATTTATCAGGGATAATAAGATTGTTAAGGGAAACATGTTGAACCTAATGACAAACCCCATATTTGATTTGTTTGTATCCTATAAGACTGCAAAATCAATATGGATTTCTTTGGAGAAAAAGTATGGTGCTGATGATGCAGGGAAAAAGAAGTATGTTACTGGAAACTGGTTGAACTTTAAATTGGTAGATAATAAGCCAATTATGGAACAAGTTCATGTGTATAAGAATTTAGTTGTTGAAGTTCTTGCTGAAGGTGAAGATGTGTGAAATTCTTCAAGCTAATGTTATGATTGAAAAGTTACCTGAATCATGGAACATCTATCGTAATCATCTGAAACACAAGAAAAGGGACATGACTCTGGAGGAGTTAGTTGGTCACATGAAAATTGAAGAGGCTAATAGATTGAAAGACTTTGTAGCCCCAACTGCAAACAATCTGGCAGTTAAGGTTAATCTGGTTGAAGCTGGCTCTGGCTCGGGTTCTGGAAAGCCAAGAGGAGATTCCGAGAAGTTTAACGGGAAGGGTCAAAAGCCCCTTGACAAGGGGAAGTTTAAGCGCAATGGGAGGATTGAGAAGAAGCTGGGTTGCTGTTACAACTGTGGCAAGCCGGGTCACTATGCTTCTATTTGTCCAAACAAAAAGAAAGGCATTGGTTCGGGTCAAGGCTCGAAGGATCAAGACAAAGGTCGAGCAAATCTGGCAGAGGTAGATGAACTTGTTGTTGCAGTGGTTTATGAGGTTAATCTGGTGGAGAATAATTCTGAGTGGATAGTAGACACGGGAGCCTTTCGTCACTTCTGTGCAAACAAAGACCTATTTGTGGAATTTGAAGAGGTGGATGGGGGTCACCAAGTCTATATGGGAAATGACAGCAAATCTCAAGTGCTCAGAAAAGGGAAAGTTCTCTGGAAGCTGACATTCGGGAAATCATTAGCTCTCCTTAATGTTTTGTATGTCCCCTCCCTTCGTAGAAATTTGATTTCTGGTAGTTTGCTTAATAAAGCAGGTGTCAAGTTAGTTTTTGATGCTAATAAGCTAGTGTTGACTCGCAATAGCGAGTTTGTTGGGAAGGGGTACGTTAATGCTGGTCTGTTTGTTGTTGGAAATTGTAACTCCTATTTCAATGAATAAGATTTCTTCTTCTGCTTATATTGTTGAGTTTGTAAATCTGTGGCACTGTCATTTGGGTCATGTGGGGGTTGGTTCAATAAATCATCTTAGGCCAATGAATCTATTGCATGATGTGGTTGATGATGGACTTAAAAAGTGCGAAGTGTGTGCTGAGGCAAAATTTGTAAGGAAACCATTTAAACCAGTTACTAATAGAGTGTTTCAACTATTAGAACTAATTCACACTGATCTGGCAGACTTTAAGAATCTTGAAAGTCGGGGTGGTAAGAAATATTATATTACCTTTGTGGATGATTGTTCAAGGTATTGTAGAGTTTTCCTGTTAAAGTCTAAGGATGAGGCTGAATAGAAAATCTTGGTTTATAAGGCATAAGTTGAAAATCAATTGGACCGAAAAATTAAAAGGCTTCGGTCTGATCGTGGTGGGGAATATGGGTCTGATTTCCTTAAGAATCTATGTGAGAAAGAGGGCATTATTCATGAGGTGTCTGCACCATATACCCCTCAGCAGAATGGTATAGCAGAAAGGAAGAATAAAACTTTGAAGGAAATGATGAATGCTATGCTTTTAAGTTCTGATCTCCTTGATAATATGTGGGGGGAAGCTGTCCTATCTGCAAACTATATATTGAACAGGGTGTCTCATAAGAAGTTAGATAAGACCCCATTTGAGCTATGGAGAGGTTTTGTGCCAAATCTGAAATTTATGAAAGTGTGGGGGTGTCTAGCTAAGGTGGGAATGTCTTCGTTCAAGAGGACTACTATAGGAGCCAGGACCTTTGATGCTGTTTTCATTGGTTATGCTGAGAATAGTGCTGCCTATAGATTTCTGAGGTTGGATGACAGGTCTGTGTGTGAAGCTCGAGATGCAGAATTCTTTGAAAAAGAATTTCCTTTGAAGAAAATTAGGCATAGTGAAAATGCTCCTACTGTGGGGGTTCCATCTGGTGATGCAGGTCCTTTGGTTACTTCGAGTGAGGTAAGTCAGTCAGATGAGCCTAGAAGAAGTAAAAGGCAAAGGGTGGAATCAAGCTTTGGTCCGGATTTCATTACTGCATTTATGTCCGAGTTTGAAACTTCAGAGGTCATGGGTATGTCATTATTTATGGTGAATGAGGATCCCAAGACATTTGAAGAAGCCATGAGTTTCATGGATGCTAGTTTCTGGAGGGAAGCAGTCAACAGTGAGTTGGATTCCATCATGGCGAATAACACTTGGGAACTTGTAGACTTGCCTACAGGGAATAGGCCGATTAGCTGCAAGTGGATTTTTAAGAGAAAGTTGAAAATTGATGGGACCGTGGAACGGTTCAAGGCAAGACTGGTTATTAGAGGATTCACTCAAAAATTTGGAGTGGATTATTTCTATACTTATTCACCTGTGACTAAAATTGCTACCATTCGTGTTTTATTTGCTTTAGCTTCTTCATTTAACCTGTTTGTGCATCAGATGGATGTGAAGACAACTTTCTTGAATGGAGATCTCGATGAAGAAATATATATGGAACAACCTCCTGGTTGTGTAGTGCCAGGGATAGAGCAAAAGGTGTGCATGCTGAAGAAGTCTCTCTATGGCCTCAAGCAGGCTCCAAAACAATGGTATGAAAAAATCCATAAGACTATCATTAGTTTTGGATTTGCTGTGAATGGTTCAGATGCATGTGTGTATTCAAAGGTAAAGGACTCTGATTGCGTAATCATTTGCTTATATGTTGATGACATGCTTCTGTTTAGTGCAAGTCTTGATGCCATAGAGGAAACTAAGAGATTCTAGTCTTCTAAGTTTGAGATGAAGGACTTGGGTATAGCCGATGTGATATTTGGGGTAAAAGTTGTTAAAACTCCTAAGGGTTATTCATTGTCTCAATCTCATTATGTGGAGAAAGTGTTATAGAAATTTGACTGTTTTGATGATCCTCTAGTTAGGACTCCCTATGATTCTAGTGTTCAATTACTCAAGAATAATGGTGATGGTGTGTCACAAAGTGAGTATGCGAAGGTTATAGGTAGTTTGATATTTTTGATGAACTGTACTCGTCCTGATATTGCTTATGCAGTGAGTAGGCTCAGCAGATACACTCATAATCCCAGTTTGGATCACTGGAAAGCTCTTAAAAGACTATTGAGATATTTAAGAGGAACCATGGACTGGGGGTTAAACTTCGTGGGGTTTCCAACTGTCCTAGAAGGGTATTGTGATGCTAATTGGATGACTGACAGTGATGAGGTGAGTTCTACCAGTGGGTATGTGTTCACTCTGAATGGAAGTGCAGTATCATGGAAGTCTGCAAAGCAGACATGTATAGCTCGATCTACTATGGAAGTTGAGTTCATTGCCTTGGATCTTGCTACTCAAGAGGCTGATTGGTTAAGGAACCTTTTGGCAGACATTCATTTGTGGGGGAGACCGGCTCCTTCTGTGTCAGTTTATTGTGATTCACAAGCTGCGATAGGGGTTGCCAACAACAGTGTTTATAATGGCAAGAAAAGGCACATTCGAGTCAGACATGAGTCCGTGAGGCAATTTATTGTGAATGGTGTCATCTCTCTAGAGTTTGTGAGAACTGAAAGGAATTTGGCTGATACTTTTACTAAAGGATTGAGCAGGAAGTTAGTATTATTAGAATTTTCAGGAGGAATGGGTTTGAAACCTTTGTAGGTTATTGCATTCTTGTACTCTATACTGAACTTATTTATGATTCTCATTAATATACTCATTACTCCATTTTGGGTGGTTCTTGTTGAACAGGTTGCATGTGTATATTTTGAGATTTGGTGTCCATGGCCTTTGGCTGATTCAATTTAATTGAACGTAATGGACGAGATGTTTATATGGCCTTTACGGCTGATTCAATTTATTTGAACGTAATAGAACATCGTAGATGAGTGTGAAGGGATGGCCTCCTTCTGTCGAATGTCGTTCTTGTAGGCATTCTAGAGCACTCTTTGTAATCCCAGGGTGATGGCCAGGATTGTTGAACTGTGTAATGTTCACAATCATTTGAAAGACATGTGATGTGTCTTGAAAGTAAAATGAATTGCATGATCAATTGTATGGTATGTTGTTCATGGGATAATTCATGGATAACACGGTGTTTCTTAAGCCTTGAAAGTAAGATATGTGCTATCGGGTCCCTCCTCTCTCCTGTAAGTTCAATCTTAGGATACTTGTAGGTGAGGGGACACCTCATCTCACTAACATGTTAGTTCAATCCTCGGACACTAATATGTAAGTATTAAACTTTCCTTTTACTGCTCATTTCTCATTTCTTTTAAACTTCGCGTTTGTGGGGGATCGTTGGATTTCATCTTGTTGAACGCGAAGCATCTTAGGCGAAGGATTTTGGCCGTGAGCTTGCCGCGACTCACGGTGGAGGCCGCGACTCGCGCCTGAGCTTGCCGCGGCTCGCGGTAGCCCGCGTCTCGTGGTTTCTGCCTTATTTCGCGGTAGATTGCCGCAAGCCTACCGCGACTCGCGGTTTCCGAGGTATCCGAAGTATTATATTTTCTTCTTATTTCCGGATTTATTTCGGAGTTGTTTTATAACCCTCATATAAATAGCGTTTTGGCCGTTTTTCTTTTCCATTCATTTAATATAACCTTAAAACACAAGCCTACCCTATTCTCTATGAGATTTGAGCAGTTCTTGAGAAATACCAATCTTTGATCCGGGTGCACGGAGTTAGAGATAGTTGTGTGAACCTTGGGGGACGAACGTCATCGTGAATCCGCACCGGTGGTGGCGAAATTCGTTTCTAAGGCAGTGGCCATCATACCACGGCGCAACTTGTTCTTGTAATTCAGGTTAAGTTATTTGATTTCTGCAGATTTACATCTTACACATAGTATATATGAAATTACAATCATTTTATTAGAGATACTTTTGTGGTATACTAGTTTATCAGTCCCACAAAAACTTTAAAATCAAAACTCTGATTATCAGGTTCAGGTATAATTCATGAAACAAAGGATATAAAGACAAAGTAGTGCATAAAACCCCAATTCAATCAACAATTGTAGAGATAAAACCCAACTCAATCAATTAATATTTAGACGCATATGCATAGAGAGAAGCATCATAATATAACCTTGGAAACTAGGTATTCAATTTTCATGTCCAAGATCGTCCAAGATGTAGAATTTCAACCAGTTTAGGAATTCACCGCAGGCATTAGGCATATGCAAAGAAGAAACACCAATTTAGGGATTTTGAGAGGAAACACAAATCAATTAATAAAGTAAAAATTCAGTCTTGGGGAACATTACCAATTACCAATTCAAAGGAAGAGAAAAATTATGGATGCAACTGACGTGAAGGTGTCGAACGGCTGTTCACGGTTGGCATAGAGCAGATATTGACGTGAAGGGGGAGTTGAGGGATAGATGAGGGAGTTGAGAGAGAGAGTGATCAGTTTGGAGTAGGAGAGTATGAGACTGCTCTACGGCAGCTCTAATTTTTCTCAAGGAATTTGAAGTTCGTGGGAATCACAATTCAAAAGGTAATGTTTGCGCCTTTTTTTGGGCTTTTGGGCAACAACTTTATGTAATCCGTCGCCCAAACAAGTACATCTGCTTCGAGCTTCAGTTACTCGTGGCCCAAATTATGAATATTGGGCCATCAAAAACAAATCGTTGCCTGTTCACTTGTTTCGACGCCCAAGATTGGATTATGGGCTTCGAATGGAGGATTTGATGCCCAAATGCCAGTATGTGCGACGGAATTGATTTTGTCGCCAAAAAGGTGTAGGATGGGCAACCAATCTGGATATCGTTGCCCAAATTGACTTTTGTCGTCGCCCAAACTCTTTTTTCTTGTAGTGATATATGTGAAACAAGGTCCTTTGGCAAAGGTTAGTACATTAAAATCAACAAAACAAATACAACGAAGAGAAGGGTTAGTTAAACACGTAAAATATGCACACGAAGAGAAGGGTTAGTTAACCACGTAAAATATGCACACGTAAAATAAAAGGGTCACAAATGATGCAATGAAGTTCACCACCTAACCAAGGCTCTATGTTCAATCTATGGTCAAGGATAAAAAGGGTGTCAAAGAGGGTCCATGGTTAAGAGTTTGGACGCGTCGCACAGTAGCCTACCTTTGAGGGTAAGTGCATACTAGTGAAACTCCGCGGGTAGAACCCGACTCCATGGTTTGGTGAATTTAACAAACATAGATGAACCCTTTTATTGCTAAGAGCATTATTCGGGTTGATAAAGCGTAAATTCCCAGGGGCTAAGACCGTATGTAGAACACATACGGGTTCAGAAAGGTCGAGGGAAGCTGACTGGGCGATCAAACTAAGTAGCGCAACAATTAAGGGGTGGCACGATACGATAGCACCTGGCGCGTTGCGACAGTGTGTGGCGCGATGCGGCAGCCTGCGGCGCATCGCGCCAGGTGCTGATGTGGCGCGCTGCTTCATGATCAAGCTTGGTCAGATTTTTCGACCCTTCCTACAGTGTTGAACTTAAAATTGACGCACTACGGATGGTCGTTCCAGTGCGAACCTTTTTATGCAAATGCGACAATGTTAATTGAAATTACAAAGAACGAGATGCCAAAAATCTTTCAAGTCTCATCCACTCATCTTAATTAATTTTGGTCACTCAAACCAAAAATTAATTAAAAATCCTCCCCATTGGAGTCGCCAAATTGTAGGCGTCGCGCGAAGTGTGCCTACGTGGGTATGTTGTGATTATGCCTAGCGATCGTAGGAAGTGGGATTTGACAAGTACGTCGTAGGGAGGAAGTAAAGAGTCGCCAACAAGTTTTTGGGGAACTTGTAAACCATTCATAAATTATGAAGGTTACACCCCATTCACAATCTATGAGATTGCTAACTCCATAGTGGTTGCGAACCATAACTGGAAGTCCGGGGATGATGGTACGAAGTTGAGTTAAGAAGCCAACTTCGCCCGTATAGGCCTCTACTCGATTCTTATTGCGACATTCGTTCATTGCTTTTTCAACTAACATGCAAATAAGGTGTTCAATTCGCTCCAAACTAAGATTAGGCTAAGTTGGTTGAATATTTAATGCACACATAATATTGCTAAAAATCGTGATCACTTGGATTAAAATAAGATTAAAAGGTAACTAAACCGGTTGTCCAAATTATCTTATTAGGCGTGATTTCCAATTACATATTCTTGATTAAACATGCAAAAGCTGATGATTCAAGCAAATAATATAGCATAAATATTAGAAGCAAGAAAATCACGAGAAAATCAATCATATCACATTGTTATTAGCAAGATCTTAGGCATGATACTAAAAAGATTAATAAAATCCTTGCATGTTACTAATAAGCACATTATCTTAAGCATGATTCTATAAAGCATTAAGAAGAATTATTGAATTACTTACTTTGAAGTTGCAACCTTTTGCTACAAAAGAATAGAATGTTAGTAACTTCAAGGCAAAAGAAAGCAATTAAAGTAAATAATTGAATAACTGGAATTAGGATAGAATATTCCAAACCCTCAGAAAATTCCAACCTTTCACGTCTAGGCCTTTAAGAATTGCTTCGAGTGTTGTTTTGAGTATTGGAATTACGCGAACGAGTTATCGTTAATGTGTTTAATGCTTTGTGAGTATAGTAATGGCGCTTGTGATATGGACTAGTGGTCTACGGAACCCTAAGAAAGGCTCTGTATTTATAGGGAAAAATAACGAGGTTTGGAAAAAGGAAAATAATGTGGCGCTGTGAAAAGGAGGCTGGCGCGCCACGCTGTGGTGCATCGCGCCAAAGGCCGACGTGGTGCGTCAATATGAAGGAAAAATGGAAGAAAAAATTCAGAAATTAGGAAATAAATCATGGCGCGCTGACTCATCGTTTGGCACATCGCGTCAGCCGTTGCCGCGACGCGACAGGGCCTGGCGCAACGCGCCAGTTTTCCAGTTTAAGGAAGTTTTTGGCCGGTTAAAGGTAATTTGGTATATGTTAAGTGCTAATGACGGCTGATTAAGTATTTCCTAATACCGAATTATTTCCATAAGGTAGGTTTAGTGTGATGGCTAGGGTTTTTTATGATTTGGGCTTAGGATTAATTAATGGAAAGGGCCAAATTATGATTTGGGCTCACCATTAATTAAGGGATTGGGTTTGTTTAATGGATTGGGATAGAAATGGATAAATGGATGGATTTATGCAGGGAAATTGATTGGGTTAAAGAAAAATATTCGCGTAATTCATCAACCCGATACGATACTCGGCCAATAAGATCGTGAAAGGTTATTCATCACCTGGTTTGGTTTTGGGGAGACACGATTAGGTGTCTACAACTTTGTATCTCTTTAGTGTAAATTCTCTGTTTATATATACTTCATATAATTATCTTTAAATTAAAATTTGAATCCAATGTGCATTGTATATATCATATCAATATATCTATTTAATAGATACATTGCTATATATTTCTTCCATTTTTGCATATAATCATAGGGTATCGTATTAGGTCGTTACTTTTACACCATAAAGCAAGTCATAAAGAGTACGTGTGGTCAGTGGCGGATCCAGGAATTTATGAATAGTTAGTCACTACCGATTAGGTTGCACAGAGACGGATACGGGTACATGTACGGGTACGGGTTCGGGTTCGGATACGCGTGCCCATATAGGATAATCCATGAATTTAAAAAAAAACTACTTCAAATAAAATCAATTTATGACTAATAATAGTTCATATTACAATAAAATAGTACCTAAAAATTGTTACAATTATTCTCAACGAGTTTTCATGTTTTGATACTGATTTAGTAAAAAAAAATTGAGATATTCGGTTGCGTATTCTTTCTTTTCATTCTGAAATTTAAATTATAATTTTTAATTAGATACAACAATTCAATTTGTTAAGCATATCAATCAAATTCACTTAAACGATGCAAATTTAATCTCATATCAACGCATTATGCATATATACCAAATAATTTCACATTAGAGGGAATCCTATCCATCTCCAAATAATTCCACCAGCACATAAAACACATAAAACCAAAGGCTCATTCATGGCCTCTCCGAAAACTTCACATGATAGGTCCAATTTTAAAAATCCTAAAACAAGGGTTTTAGTGCATTACCTGAACACAATCAATCAAACCATCAAAGCTAATCCAATGTTCATAACGTCATAGTCATCATTCACCAATTAGCCACTGTATTATAAAGGCTTGTAGCTCAATTGCATTATATGATTGGATTGCTAGCGATGTCATGGAATTATTTCCTGGAAAAAAACAAAAGAATGCGTAGAAAGTATTGTCAGAGCACTCAAAAGTCAGAACCAAAGAGAACTCATTTTCATACCACAGGCATAAAGGACTATCTTAAGCTTTCACAAAAGACATCTTTGGGAAAAATCCTACTTGAAAACCAATTAAGCACAAATTCATTCAACATAAGCAGCATATAAGCCAACTGAATTAACTCTTGTAGATGGGACATGAGTTGAGTAGCCTTCTTCACCTCATCCTAATCTAATTCCTAAATCACAACACAATCGTAAATTCGTAATGAAATCCTAATGAAATCCAATTCACAAAAATACACAACTACACAATCAATTTTCAACAACAAGCCAACAATGATTCAATGAAGAATAATTGAAGAAGCGATTAAGCGAAGATTAAGAAGGTTGAATTAGAAGAATACCTGAAGGCTGAAGTTTCTTTGCCCGGCCGCCGCCGCTTTGCTCGCTGCCGACGAACAACAAATGAAGAAGTTTAAAAAAACTGACCGGCGAAGATTAACAAATGACGAACAACAAACTAGAAACAAGAACAAAAACGAAAACATTCAACAAAATCGAACCACAACCTACCAAATACCAATCAGTCTAAAACCCTAACAAAATCAAACAAAACAAAACTATTTCAATTTTCCAAAACCCTAATTCCTTCAAAAAAATAGATCTAGAAAAATGATATAAAGAATGAAAGAATTACAAAGAAAGACATAAAGAATTACAAACTCACCGGCGACTGGCGACTGGTGAAGATCTGAACGGCAAAGAGTGACCGGCTACTGGTGAGGGCGAGGGATTCATGGCGACTTATGGTTTTATCGCCTCATTCGCCTGGGATTCGCGAAGGAGAAAGAGACAGAAAGAGGAAAACTTGGGGTATTCGCGTGTGAGAGAAAGGACGCTCCAAATGAATTTTTTTTTTCCAGAAATATTAGTTGGTCACGTGACCAACTGTGACCTAAAGTAAATCCGCCACTGTGTGTGGTATAATTTAGGTAGAAAATTGTTATTCAACCTCATGTATCACATGGGCTAACTTTACATTCAACCAATGATCCTAATCTTAACACCACTAATATTCAAACCTAATAGAGAGAGAGAAAAAAAACTAATTCATTAACATTAACCAACAGATAAACTCTTAAATCTTCCATACTCCTAAAATTATTACAAATCTATAATTGAATAAATAAAGAATTATGTCCTAATAATCTACATGACCTAGTAATCTTCAAAGTAAAACACTTGGGAAATGACAAGTACCATCACCTGCACAAGTAAATACTTAATTAGTGGTGAGCCCAAACCATAATTTGGCCCTTTCCATTAATTAATCCTAAGCCCAAATCATAAAAAACCCTAGCCATCACACTAAACCTACCTTATGGAAATAATCCGGTATTAGGAAACACTTAATCAGCCGTCATTAGCACTTAACATATACCAAATTCCCTTAAAACGGCCAAAAACCAGTTTAAGGAAGATTTTCCTTAAACTGGAAAACTGGCGCATTGCGCCAGGCCCTGTCGCGTCACGGCAACGGCTGACGCGATGCGCTGGGATTTATTTCCTAATTTCTGAATATTTTCTTCCACTTTTCCTTCATATTGACGCACTACGTCGGCTAAAAAGTCATCTTATCTACCACACACCATAACCTACCTTTGTAACCATGGTTGTTTGTGGGCTCTTTCAAGGGCCCAAAAACGGTTTGGTTTCCGGTCAAGTCAATCGGGTAAATGGGTGTGCCATCGGGTTTCAAAATCCCCCAATACCGCTCGATTCTCGGGCCATCCTTGAGGTTCTCATTGAACAAAGAGAATAAGACTGTAGGTATTATGTAGGGTCGAGCCGGTGTGCCTATGGGTTGGTCTCTTGCAACTTTTCTTATAAGGTTTATGTTGTAGGTAGTCGCATTATACTCATTTGTACCCGGGTTGGTCAAGATCACCTTGGTTAGGCCACCCGGTCTCAGATATAAATATTGGTATGTTCGAAAATCCTAGTTTGGACATAGCACAATACACTGAGTCTAACATTTGGTCTTGGAGATTTGAATAGGTTAAGTTACTACCAGGATCAACATAGGTAATGTTTCCCTTAAATAAGGTGAAATTTAAATCTATAGTGTCTGGGTTAGATGACCAAGGAAAATAAGGATAAACGTCGATAAAAAAGTAAGAACCAGTCCTATTAAGGAATTGTAGGAGGGGTACAATAGTTGTTAATGTATCAACACGAAATGTCCCATTAGATGGTGGGAAAGTTGAGCCTAAAATATCCATGGCTAAGGGTGTACCAACCTTAATGTTATGTATATCATGGGCATGTAATGTGTTCCTAATGTGTTGCATGGCTAAGACTAGGCTATCCCATTGTCCAATATTGTGGTTACTATAGACTTCATTTCCAACCATGATCGACCGGATCATGGTTGTAGGGTAATACGCGAAGACATTTTCATGAACCCATTGGCTAGCCAAGGTGTCATTGGCTGCGATTTCAACAATATCCTCATTACGAACCATGATTGATACATGGAGATCAGTTCCAGCTAGCAATTTCAAGGTCTCGGGATCCGTGTCATAGAGCTTGACCATGCTAGCCATGATGGACTTGATGAGCTTAGAGCATCACTAATAATGAACCCAAAAAAAAAGTTCATCATTCTCTCTCCTCATTTCTCTCTCCTCCACATCATTTTCACAAACCATTTCTAATTTCACTCTTAACCATGAACCCAAAAATAATGGTTCATCACTCTCTCTCATCCTTTTTTCCTACCCCACCACATTTTCTCTCTCTTCAAATAATTATTACAAGTTGTATTGATTTAATGTAAAACTAATTAACGCTAATTAATTGTAATTAACTCTTATAATTATTAATTCATAATTAGTTATTTTTATTATATATTAATTATCGATGACTAATTAATTATCGTAATCTAAATAATTTTTTTTTGAAATTAATTAATATTAGTTGACAAATAGTAAAAAAATATGCTTCCATTCAAAACATATTACATATATCAAATGAAAACAAGACATGGAAAATTAAATGCAACAATAAAATAAAAAACTAAAATTGATAAAATTCCATTATTTTAGTTCCCATTGCTACCGTACTTTGCCCATATATGTTCGATCAAATCGTTTTTCAAAGATAAATGAGTTTGTTGATCTTCGATTTGTGCTTTGTGCTGTAAATATGTGTTGATGTCGACAATTCGCTCGTTATGATATTCAAAGCGACCTTCTTGCTCTTCATTGTTTCTCTGAGCAGAACGACGTCGAGATCTCCCAACATCGAACTCTGATGGATCCATGTAATTTTGGTAGGTTTCTCATTCATCTTCAACTATCATGTTGTGCATAATTATGCACGCCAACATAATCTTATGAAGTATTTCGACATCCCAAGCAAGGGATGGCATCCGAATAATAGCAAATCGAGCTTGTAGTACTCCAAATGCTCGTTCCACGTCTTTCCTTGCTGCTTCTTGATGTTTTGCAAAGAGTCTGTCTTTATGAGATTGTGGACTCGTTATGGACTTCACAAAAGTAGCCCATTTCGGATAGATACCATCAGTAAGGTAATATCCTTTGTTATATTGATTCCCATTTACAACGAAATTAACAGCTGGCGCTCGACCTTCTAAAACATCTTCAAACATAGGAGATCTATGAAGCACGTTTAGATCGTTGCAACTTCCAGGCATTCCGAAAAAAGAATGCCAAATCCACAAGTCCCTATCAGCTACGGCTTCAAGCACATGTGTAGCTACCCCTGCCCTTCCTTGATATTGTCCTTTCCATGCTGTTGGACAATTTTTCCACTCCCAATGCATACAATCGATGCTACCAATCATGCCAGGAAATCCACGTTCTTCTCCAATTCATAACAGCCTCCTCAGATCGACTTCATTCGGTCGTCTTAAGTACACATTAAAGAATTGGTTGATGACACCGTCAACGAATCTCTGAAGCGCCAATCTTGCCGTACTTTCACTAATACGTATGTACTCATCGCAAGCGTCAGAAGCACACCCATAAGCTAATTGTCGTATTCTTTGCCAAGTACATTTTTGCAGCGGCGACAAGCCAAAACGACCGGTGCAATCCCTCTTTTGTTCGAACCAGTCATCATTCCTCACGACTGCATTCATGATACGCTCAAAAACATGTTTTTGCATACGAAATCTACGGCGAAACATCCTATTTGAGTAAACTGGATTTTCTGCAAAATAGTCATTGTATAATCTTAAATGACCTTCTTCTCGACCCTTATCAGCCCGAGGTCCAGTACGCCCACCCGGTCTCATTCTAGGAGTGACCGCCGACACAAGGATAGGGAGGTAAGTATGAGTGACATTGTCGATCATGTCATCTACTTCTTGGTTCTCGATATCCTCTTCTAAATCATCGGAAGAAGAAGAAGAAGTTGAACTTATACTAAATTTGTAGGAATTCATTTTAGATTTAGAAGAGGAGATTGTTGTAGAGAATTGTAGGATATCTGATTTTGGTAGAGGAGATTGTTGTAGAGAATTGTAGGATATCTGATTTTAGTAGATGAGATTATTGTAGAGAATTGTAGGATATCTGATTTTGGTAGAGGAGATTGTTGTAGAGAATTGTGGAACTCTGAACCTGTTTATATAAAGTAATGGAGGAGCATAGAGATCCTTTTTAAAGTAGGAAGTGTATCATCACATGGGCTCTCTGAAAAGGAGTATATGATGATGTCTCTTCACAGCTATTATCACATGGGTTGTCTGAAAAAAGTTGTATGGGATCATTGTAATGTCTATTCAGAGACACACTACAAGAAAAGTGGAAATCAACGACGGCTCAAAGCCGTCGGTGATGGCCTAAAAAACCGTCGCTAATTAATCAACGACGGCCAACCGTCGTTGATAGGCAGTCGGTAAAAAGATGGTCGCTGATACTATAATCAACGACCGTCAAGCCGTCGGTGATTTTTTAACGACGGTTTCATGACAATCAGCGACGGTTTACAAAAGCCGACGTTGATCCCCAGTCAACGACTGTTTAAAGCAGACGGTGAATCAGCGACGGTTTAAAACGATCGCTGAGTCACCGACCGTTTTGAACCGTCGGTGATCCACCGACCGTTTTAAACCGTCGGTGAGTCACCGACCGTTTTATAACCGTCGCTAAGGTATTAAAGCAGTCGTTGATTTCGTGTCCATGGGTACATAGAGAACCTTACAGCGACTGCCTAGCCGTCGTTGATTTAATGTTTAACCGTCGCTGTTGTTACAAAATAATATTATTTAAAATTCTATTGTTCTTAATAATAATTAAACCTGTACCTGCACAGCTGCACCTAAATATACCACGCCAAAGCTGTTTCTCCATCGCATTCAATTTTTTCAATTACAAAAATATGCAATTTTTATATATATTAAAATTTACATAGATACTTGTATAATTAGATGAAATAGATTACATTTATGTACACAAAATAGATCCCGATGTCGGGAAATAAAGTAGATGTAGGTGTTTACAAAAAATGTATATCGACAAAGCTAGAAACTAATAAGCTAGATGCCGATAAATATAGACACTAAATGTCTATAGTTAGACAAACTACCTAGATTAAATATATGTACGCAAAATAGATCCCGGTGTCGGGAAATAAAGTAGAATTCGGGTTGAAAAAAAAATAACCCGACACATCAAGAAACGAAGCAAGATGCCGATAAGTATTTACACTACAAGAAAATAGTTAGACTAACTAAAATTCTGCTTTACTTCCACAAATCAACGACGTCTTTTAGCCGTCGTTATTTATCACCGACAGCTTAACCGTCGTTAAATGCTATAACTGCAGTCGGTAATCAACGACGGCTTCGAGCCGTCGCTTTTTTTTATTATACCGACGGTTTTGTTAGCCGTCGCTGATAGGCCGTCGTTATTTTGTGATTTTCTTGTAGTGAGTAACACATGGGTTATCTGAAAAGTAGTATGTGATCATAGTGATGTCTCTTCAGAGACAGTATCACATGGGTCCTCTGAAAAGGAGTAGGTAGGGGATCATAGACATGTCTCTTCATATATAGTATCATGCACATGGGTTCTCTGAAAAGTAGTATGAGATCATAGATAATGGATAAAATACTCAAACTTTTATAACAGAAACCGGCATTACAACAAAAACTTAATACATTACTACTGAAACACTCAACCTAAAACAAAATACATTAACACTCAAACATACAACTTAACATAATTAAAAACACTTACACCTAAAACATGTTACTCCAAACGTGAATACTACACTCCCACAAAGTTTCGAAAATATATTTGACTTTGCCGATCATTTCATCTTCCCATGGTGTGCGATTTTCCTTAGATGTTAATGATTGGAGCATTTGCCAATTCATCTGATACTGTTGCATCTTTAAGTTTTTCTCTTCTAACTCCATCTGCCTCTGCCTGTTTATCTCTTCCAATTCCAATTGCCTTTGCTTCCTTGCTTCCTTTTGCTTAAGAAACTCTAGTTTTTCATGTTGAATATCCTGAGCTTTACCCTTTTGCTCACCGTAGATTTGAAGTCTGTCACCAAATGATGAAAAAGCTTCAATAGCTTCAATGGTTTGGCTCTTACCCCTTGAGTCCGGCCTTAGCTTTCTTGTTGCCTTCCGGGACGAGGCAAGGAATCTTGAACATATCCGTCAGGGCGTGGTTGGTGTGGAGCCTCCATCTTCGGACCTTGATCTCTTCCCACTACTTCCAGAACCAACAGAATCAGACATTTGAGGCGTATTCGATGGACGTCCACGTGTTATCTTGTAAACCGGGTTAGTCAAGATGGAACGATACTTATCAAACTTACTCATGTGGATCCATTCATCAAAGAAGTGAAATTTACCTCCCGTGCTTTCAAATATCTTATGAGCTTGGGAGATCACATCATCATTATTTTGGCCACTCCTCTTTCTTACCTCTGCCTTGTCGTAGCATCCACACCACTTTTGCACCGCTTCGGACATTCCCGAACCATTGGCCCTTGATACCGCCAATAGTGCGGAACCGAATTTCATGAGGGTTGGCTTCTCTCGCCGCCTCATATTTTTCCATCACTCTCCCCCAAAACGCACCCTTTTTCGTTGCGTTCCAACAATCTTTGTCTATACTCGTATTCATGTATGATGAGACTAGTGCTTCTTTTTCAGACTTTCAACCAAATCTTTTTCTCATTTACAATGGGTTCTTGAGTTGGTGGTGGAGTTGTTTGAGGAGTTGGTTGAGTAGCTGGTTGAAATTGTGTTGGTTCAGACAGAAGTTGAGTGAAAGTTTGTTGCGTGCATGGAACTTGAAATTCACCATCATCTTCATCTTCACTTTCACTATCATCATCGTAATCTTGAGTTTGTAGATAATTTTGTGGGTTATGCGAACTCTCAGGGGTGGAATTATATTGGTAATTCTGTTGTTGTTGGCGATAATTTTGGGGGTAATTTTGAGGATAGTTTTGATTTGAATTTTGTGGATAATTAGAAAAATTTTGCTGATAATTATGCGGATTTTGTGGGTAATTTGGGGGGTTTTGGGGATAATTATTAAGATTTTGTTGGTAATTTATGGGGTTTTGGTTTGTATATTGTTGTGGATTTATTGGACGATTTCTGCGTCTTCTCCTAGGATTAGGATTAGGTACATAATTAGGATAATTAGAATCCATAATTATGAAGTTTTTTTTTTTTTGGGAAGATTGTAAGCTAAAGCAAAATTATGTGAAAAGAAATGATAATGGGAAGAGAAGAGAAAACTGAAATTGTGATAAAAGTATAGCAAAACTGGTGTCTATTTATAGAGAATGAAAGAATATGAATTTTTAATATTGTTCTAATAAGAATCAATAAATTGGAATAATTGTGAAAGCAAAATAAAGGATGACATACAAATTGAAACAAGCTAGAGTTGGTGGAAATATCCATGTATAAGTGTATGATACTTACCTACCCTTAGTATTAGTAATATTTGAAGGCTTGCTACACATCATTGCGGAGTTCGAGAATATCTTATACTTCCTCCGTTCCATAATAAGTAAAACATACGGATTGGGCACAAGATTTAATAAACATCACTTTCAAAAGCCAAAAAGTCATAAAAATACCCTTTTCATTATCAAAAGGAGGAGAGAGAAAAGTAAACCACACAAGTTTGTGATGGGTACTCTTGCCATTTTGTCACTTTCTTTTTTTCATTTAAGGTATGTTTCACTTATTTTGAAACGTTCTAAATTAGTAAGTGTTTTACTTATTATGGAATGGAGGAAGTACTAGTTTAGGTCCCGTGCCATACAAGGTAAGTCTAATTTTTAAAAAAAATTAATTATACGAAGTATCTAACAAATAAAATTTGATAAAACATACACATCATATATATAGAAATTAAATTGTCATAATTTATATTAAAAGGCAAAGCAAAAGTTTAATACTTCCTCCGTTCCAAAATAAGTGAAACACTTCTCTCATTTATGTGAGAGCTTTTTGTGACAAGTGTTTCACTTATTTTGGAACGGAGGAAGTATATAATATTATGCTTTAGATAAAAATAAAATAAATAAATAAAACTAAATGTTCGGCAATTTGGATTTCATTAGAACATGCGCATTGTTGAGAAAATCTAAAAATTCTTTCTCCTTTTTTATCTTTAATGTTTCGTTATTTTTTATCTCATATTTCACTAAGTTTCATCCATGTCTTTATCAATATATTTTTTTGAAGAATACCAAAAAAATTATAAGTTAATTAAATTACAGAAATATTTAACTAAAAATTAACTCAAGTACTATTGCTTCATAAGATTTCATATCAATACCATGAATAGAAATGTTTTTTTTTACCGACAAACCCCACTATTGTACTACCACCGGTTCCGAAAGATCTTCCCTATTTGATATTTTTCACTATTCACAAGTTTCACCTTGACTGTTGTTTATGACTTATACGTAAGAAAAAATATAGTCATGTGGGATCTTGTTAGATTTATCTCAACATGTATTTTATTAATATCCACTTTTTATAATTTTTTCAAATACACAATTAACGATATTAGTGTCTAAAGTTTTGCATTGACATGCGTGAAAAGTAAAAGAGGGAAGATCTTTAGGAACCTGGAGGAAAGCTAACTGTAATGGTAATTCTAATGATAATTTTGTATTTTTGGCTTCGTTATTTTACACTCTCCAGTCTCCATCATATTTTCCAACATACTATTTTTTTACAGTATCGAATTGAGTACTTTTTTTGTTGGGCCCTCTTTCTTGAATCCGTGGTAAGAGAATTTCCTCTGGGCTGCCCTCGCACTGGGCCACTCACCCAGAATCCCAACAAGCCCCAAACCCCCCTCCCCCCAACAATATTGAAATTTTGCTTCCACCAAGATTTGAACCTTGGTCTCCCATGTGGGAGATAGGAAGTCATACCATTGGACCCAAGGATCCTTAGTGTATCGAATTGAGTACTGATAGTCAATTAATAAGCAAAAACCGAATTGAGTGTAAAATACAGTATCGAATTGAGTACGGATAGTTGTAATTTATGTAGATGTTATAATATCACATGAAATTATAAATTTTAGCTTTGGGCCAAACAGGGCCCATTAATAATCAAATTGGATTAATAAGTCCTTTAAACATATGGCTCTTAACAAAAATTTGATTAATTGTTTTTTTAAATAACATCCTATTGTGTATGTTTTTTGTAGGATCATTTTAATGTGTAATACTAGATG
Organism: Beta corolliflora; assembly: GCA_947648045.1. Lineage (NCBI taxonomy): Eukaryota > Viridiplantae > Streptophyta > Magnoliopsida > Caryophyllales > Amaranthaceae > Beta > Beta corolliflora. The sequence continues at coordinate 462,910 of CANSZD010003989.1, forward strand.
TCGTATTTTCATAATTTACCTTAATATGCAATAAAAGTTAATATAAGTTTGTAATACTTAGAATCTTTATCATAAAAAAACTATACTATCCGAAACATATATAACGTGTAATATCTAGAATCTTTGTCAAATATTTTTTTTATATCAATATCTAGATTCTTTTTCAAATATTTTATACTCTTCTAAACATACTATCTTAAACACAATTTATCTTTGTTAAAAAATTTATACTATGTATCTTGAACATTGAGTAGTAGTACATAGTATAAATATTAATATAGAATAAAATACAAAGATTTGGTACTAAACGGTTTATTTTTTTACAAAGATTTATACCATGTATATATATAAATATTTTCATTATATTTGACGTATTTATGACTATTTGAATGAGATAAAAAATAAGAATATTATTATATAGTAAATAATACGTAATAAAATGTTGTTAATTGAGTATTTAATACTACATATGCAAATAAAGTATTATAGCTATAACTTATATAAATCTTATAAATTATTAGATATTTTGACAAATATAAAACATGCATCCTAGCATTATTTTATTTTATTTAAAACAAAAAACAAACATCAAAAATCAAAATGGGAATAGTTGATCTTGTGATATATATGTTTGTATCTTTGTATGCATGTAATAGGTCTTGAAGGGGATTTTAAAATTTGGGGAGTGTACTCAATATGGCGGGTAAAGTTGACTTTATATATGTCAATTTTGAAAGCCAGGGCCAGGGCCGTATTTGGGCCTAGGCGAGAGGGGCAGGTGCCCAGGGCCCCAAAACACATAGCCCAAATAAGTAAAGGCAAAAGAGAGAATAAAAGCAAAAGTAAAAAAAAAAAGTAGAGAAAAAAAGAAAAGAAAAGATCACTGCAATACTGCAAATGCGGCCGAGAATTACGCTTACTCTTCAACCTATAACTCCTTCAATCAAATTCAGTTTCTTATTCAATTCTCCCACTTGTTTTCCAATTCAATGCCAAATGCTTAAAATTTTTGGGTAATTTCTCTCTTTTCTCTTCAATTTTTGTTCTTTATTCGATGTTTTTAGGTTTTGCAAATTCTGAATTTTATTACTTCATTTTTCGACCAAGAATTATTATAATTATTTGAGAATTTCAATAACACACTGTATTTTTTCATAGTAACTAAGTATTATACATTAAATCAATTTAATTTTTCGTTGTGATTTTTTAATTATCATATTGTTTTCACGCATACTTATAATTAATTTTTCTGAAAACTTGAATAAGTTTTGTGAAATCAGATTGTTGCTGATTAATTTTAATGAACGATTGGGCTTGGAAATATGTCTACTTCTATGGCATTGAGTTCATTATCTTCGGCATTTTTCAGCAAATCATTCTCAACCTGGATACCCACATCATATACTCTTGTGAAGCTATCGAGACCCAAGTATTTGAGGTGGTTTTTGTATTTAGGGAGGAGGTTAGAAACGAATATTCGTACCAAGTCTTTTTTCGTAGGCCTTAATACCATATGGGTTGATTTCTCTCTCCATTTGTTCTGGTAAGTGGTAAAAGCCTTCATTTTGACCTTGTTTAAGAACCTCGAGCTCTCTAAGGGAAGTTTGCAGTTGCGCGTTCGACTCCTATTGTTTCATGAAAGCAATAGTGATGTCTTCCCAAGTTTCAGTTTGCTTTGGGTCCAGGGAATAGAACCAATTTTGGCAGATAGGGTCCAACGACATCAGGAATACCATTGCATAATGCTCAGGGTCAACTGATTTGATGATCATGCTCAGGGTCAACCAATTTTGGCAGATAGGGTCCAACGACATCGGGAATACCAATTTTGGCAGATATAGGGTCCAGGAAATTGGAGTTTCATTGAAGATGAAAGTGGAGAATGAAGACAAAAGTGCAAAACCAAGAGTAATCTGAAAGGAGAACCAAAATTCAGGTAATTTTCTTGATTATAAGTTGTTGAATCGATAAATTTCTGCACTTCATTGTTTTGGTGAAGTTTAGGGTTTGATTGAGTTGTTAAATTTTCTTGATAGAGGAGACGATCAACAATGAGAATTTAAGGGAGAGAGAAATTAAGCAATGCGAATTTAAGAGAGAAGATAACCAATGGAGGAAAGGGTTTACTTATGGAGGGAACTTTTTCCTCCAACCGCTGTTAATATGAATCATTAACAGGGATAATAAGTAATTAACATTAAACGTTACATACACTTAACGGAGGGATACTGTATAGAAAACTTTAAATTCTCAAGGGTACAGTGTAGAATTAAAACACATTAGGGGTACATCGTAGAATTTTAAAGAACACAGGGGTATATAATAGAAAAACCCTAATATATATGAGAGTTCTACCAAAAAATACATATATATTGTATAATATAGCAAAATGCCACCAAATAATAAACTATTTTGATGCTCTTTTAACCGTAGATGTGTCCTTGGATTTATCACTTACAATCTTCACATATGTTTATAGCATAACAACAACACTATTATTACTATTATTATTTACCTAAAATTGACACTAAATTAAACACATACATTAGGTTAATATAATTTTTTTTGGTCGAAATAATTTGGCTTTCATTTCACCTAAAATGTGCTACAATTTAACCGAGAATCAAAAGCAGTTGTTTACACTTTTGGCCCCTCCTTCTTACTTGGCCATATGAGACACCCCCCTAAACTCAGGGTGTAATAGCCCAATATGAATTTACGTTGTTATTTACAATACTAAGTTAATCATTATACCGTTTTATTTTCATGTCATGTTTTAGACCCTTAAAGGTTGTTAATGCATATATATTTCAATCTTTCTTTAGTTTTTAGTATTATACTCCCACTTGTATTTTCATTTAATATAAAATTTTGATATTTGTATATTATAGAATTGCATAGTGAACCGGAGCAATAAAATGATAAATTTAATTTTACCCCTATTGTTTTTGGTTCTGAATAAGTTTAGATTAGTTCATAATATTTTATTAAAAATAGTGCAAAGTAAATTAATTAAAGAGAACAGACCCCTAATCCATAATTTTTTTAATAAAATTTTGATATTATCTAATATAAATTTCAAAAAATTTGTTATCACCTTATTTTGGTTCAGGTTAAATTTTTCTGCCTTAGATCCTTCTATATAATGGATGCTTGCAACTTTTTTTGGGTTGTGCAAAATTGCAACTTTATTTGTAGTTTCTTTATTAATCATTTAATTGTGCATCTTTTCGATTTCTTTTTTTGGGTTTTCTGATTGACATCTTAAATGATCAAGTACTTATCACACTATAAAATGAAAATTTGATTATCTATATTTCTCAATAATAGTCATTTGTGTATTCCAAAAAAGGTTACAAAATGTTGATCGAGTGACACATATTTTTGTAAATACTAAACTTATAATTATTTGAATATATCTACTTAACAAATACGGTGTAATTAGTATCAATAAGAAACAATATCTGGTTCTCCACATTCAAGTTGGCAGCTCTTAAACTCGTCATTCTCTGCTCCCTCACAACTCCCCTCTCCCAAAACTTACTCTGCTCATTTAGAGATCTTCAAAGATAAAACAAAATATTAGTTTTATTTGTGAAATGAAGTCTAACTAAGTAGCTTAAAACAAAGAATTGGTGATAGCTGAATTATTTTTCACCCATATTAATCTTATCAAAAATTACTAAATGAGAACAACAAATTGACAACATTGGATACCACTATTGCCTTTTTTTGGCTATTAAAAGTCTTTTGTTGTGCCTTGATGACTTGGATCAAATTGTTCAACTTAATAAGAAAAAAAATCATTATTGGTAGTTATTATATGTATGCTTTTTATTAAACTATATACAGGTTGTGGTGTATGAAACATAGAACAGAGGTGATTATTAGTCCAGGAGTTTTGGAAGTGTCAACACTTTGATAGTTTGTTGTCATCTCGTTATTTAGAGATACATCGTAATAAGTATTTGTTCTTGAGATAATTACAAAATAATGCTTATAATCTATATATAATATGCAATATTATGTATACAATAATATAAAAACACAATTGGTTTGCAAAATTTTATCACCTCTTCATTTGGTTTCTTCAATTTTCGCGTCCCTTCATCTCCTCTAATACAGCAAATCTCTCTCACCTCTTCATTCTCTCTAATATTTAAAAATATAGTTATTAATAATATAATAATAAATTTTAATATAATATCCATAAAAAGTACATAAAAATATTGTTAAATTAAATTTTCAATAGACGTTATGTAAAAGCCAACAAAGAAAATTATTCCCGATCCGGACCGAAAATCAAAACTTCAAAAAATTCAGACCAAACAATTGTTTATTTTTTCGGTCTAGACCGAAAAATCAAACATTCAAAAAACTTTGACCTAATTAGGGCCCTAATATGTAGGTTCGCCCTTAGGCCTCCAAAATCTCGAAACGGGGTTGGCCGGGGTGGTTTCATATAGTCCCACAAGCTGCAGGAACCTTTGAAAATGTGACTCAACAAGGACTCGAGCGTATGATGATTGAGGTTTTCACTAATGGTCGCATCATTGATCCCGACACTAATAGAGAAATATGGTGCCGAGTAAGCCTAACAGATGTGATTGCTAATTTTCCGGCTAACACTCACATCATTGGTTAGTTTATTAATTTACTTCTAATAATTGAACGTTACATTATTTAATCAATGGCATTAATAAATAAGCAAAATTACTTATATAGAATTTTTCATTAACAAGGTTGTCTCTCTAGAAGCGATGCTCCTGAAACTGTTTCTTACAGTGATTACATTCAAGGATTACAAGGAGGTCATAAATATGCTTTTGTGATAAGATTTGTGTTTGTTGCATTATATATATACACTATTATTTTTATATACAGTTTGGTGACTTTACTACTGGAGACATAGTGGGTTTCATCCATCAGGCTGCAAAGGTATTTTATCCGTGATTTAGTGTTATGAAAAGGTCTAAATTAAATTTTAGCTAGTATGATACAAAAATCCAACAATTATGTTTGATTTGTCGAACATGGTAGGTAGAAGTTGAATTTTATGATAAATAATAAAAAAAAGCTCTTCTAATATATATATTATATATATGATGTATACACTCTTTAATTTCTTGCTGCAGTTTCTGGTTATTCCTTGATGGCACAGGTTTCTGCCCACATGATTTGCATTAGCCTGGAAAACAATTTAATATCCACTAGCTTGTCCCTTTATTTGTCTTTGGAACTTCAATCTCTCGGGCGGGATTACTGTACCTGTCCAGTTATCAGCGCCGGCCAGTAAATTTGTCTAGTGTTATTGAAACTATATATGTATGTACGTCGGTGAAGATTTTTATAAGTTTGAACTTATAAAAATCTTCACCTACTGACCCCTCATTTTCTATCAATTTATCATTATTGCCAGGGTTAAGAGCAGAGATTATTATAAAGAAGGGGTAAGAGAGAGGAGGAATGAGAAGTAAGAAAAACAGGAGGAGAGAGAAAGAGTTTGAGGAAGATAATGCTTGAAGAGAGAGAGTGGGAGGAGAGAGAAGATGGAGGAAGAGAAAGGCAAGACGAGACTAGATTAGAGGAGAGAACAAAAGCACATGTGAGTAATTTTTCAGGGGGAAATGTTACCCAGGGGCCTAAATAACTACTTCTATTACCCTAGTTTTAGGGGAATATATTACCCCCTTGGATTATTATACTCGATCCATGCAAACAAAAATGTCTGAATTCTTTCCCCTTTAACTTTTTGTCCCCTATTACTAGCAATCCTGGCGATTCCTCTCAAGGGTACAGTGTAGAATTAAAACACATTAGGGGTACATCGTAGAATTTTAAAGAACACAGGGGTATATAGTAGAAAAACCTTAATATATATGAGAGTTCTACCAAAAAATACATATTTATTGTATAATATAGCAAAATGCCACCAAATAATAATCTATTTTGATGCTCTTTTAACCGTAAATGTGTCCTTGGATTTACCACTTACAATCTTCACATATGTTTATAGCATAACAACAGCACTATTATTATTATTATTATTTACCTAAAATTGACAATAAATTAAACACATACATTAGGTTAATATAATTTTTTTTTGGTCGAAATAATTTGGCTTTCATTTCACCTAAAATGTGCTACAATTTAACCGAGAATCAAAAGCAGTTGTTTACACTTTTGGCCCCTCCTTCTTACTTGGCCATATGAGACACCCCCTAAAGTCAGGGTGTAATAGCCCAATATGAATTTACGTTGTTATTTACAATACTAAGTTAATCATTATACCGTTTTATTTTCATGTCATGTTTTAGACCCTTAAAGGTTGTTAATGCATATATATTTCAATATTTCTTTAGTTTTTAGTATTATACTCCCACTTGTATTTTCATTTAATATAAAATTTTGATATTTGTATATTGTAGAATTGCATAGTGAACCGGAGTAATAAAATGATAAATTTAATTTTACCCCTATTGTTTTTGGTTCGAATAAGTTTAGATTAGTTCATAATATTTTATTAAAAAATAGTGCAAAGCAAATTAATTAAAGAGAAAGACCCTTAATCCATAATTTTTTTTAATAAAATTTTGATATTATCTAATATAAATTTCAAAAAATTTATTATCACCTTATTTTGGCCCAGGTTAAATTTTTCTGCCTTAGATCTTTCTATATAATGGATGCTTGCTACTTTTTTTGGGTTTTGCAAAATTGCAATTTTATTTGTAATTTCTTTATTAATCATTTCTTTTCGATTTCTTTTATTGGGTTTTCTGATTGACATCTTAAATGATCAAGTACTTATCACACTATAAAATGAAAATTTGATTATCTATATTTCTCAATAATAGTCATTTGTGTATTCCAAAAAAGGTTACAAAATGTTGATCGAGTGACACATATTTTTTTAAATACTAAACTAATAATTATTTGAATATATCTACTTAACAAATACGGTGTAATTTGTATTAATAAGAAACATTATCTGCTTCTCCACATTCAAGTTGGCAGCTCTTAAACTCGTCATTCTCTGCTCCCTCACAACTCCTCTCTCCCAAAACTTACTCTGCAAATTTAGAGATCTTTAAAGATAAAACAAAATATTAGTTTTATTTGTGAAATGAAGTCTAACTAAGTAGCTTAAAACAAAGAAATGGTGATAGCTGAATTATTTTTCACCCATATTAATTTATCAAAAATTACTTAATGAGAACAACAAATTGACAACATTGGATACCACTATTGCTTTTTTTGGCTATTAAAAGTCTTTTGTTGTGCCTTGATGACTTGGATCAAATTGTTCAACTTAATAAGAAAAAAAAATCATTATTGGTAGTTATTATATGTATGCTTTTTATTAAACTATATACAGGTTGTGGTGTATGAAACATAGAACGGAGGTGATTATTAGTCCAGGAGTTTTGGAAGTGTCAACACTTTGATAGTTTGTTGTCATCTCGCTATTTAGAGATACATCGTAATAAGTATTTGTTCTTGAGATAATTACAAAATAATGCTTATAATCTATATATAATATGCAAAATTATGTATACAATAATATAAAAACACAATTGGTTTGCAAAATTTTATCACCTTTTCATCTCCTCTGATACACCAAATCTCTGTCTCTCCTCTTCATTCTCTCTAATATATAAAAATATAGTTATTAATAATATAATAATAAATTTTGATATAATATCCATAAAAAGTACATAAAAATATTGTTTAATTAAATTTTCAATAGACGTTATGTAAAAGCCAACAAAGAAAATTATTCCCGATCCGGACCGAAAATCAAAACTTCAAAAAATTCGGACCAAACAATCGTTTATTTTTTCGGTCTAGACCCGAAAAATCAAACATTCAAAAAACTTGGACCTAATTAGGGCCCTAATATGTAGGTTCGCCCTTAAGCCTCCAAAATCTCAAAAACGGGGCTGGCCGGGTTGGTTTCATATAGTCCCACAAGTTGCAGGAACCTTTGAAAATGTGACTCAACAAGGACTCGAGCGTATGATGATTGAGGTTTTCACTAATGATCGCATCATTGATCCCGACACTAATAGAGAAATATGGTGCCGACTAAGCCTATCAGATGTGATTGCTAATTTTCCGGCTAACACTCACATCATTGGTTAGTTTATTAATTTACTTCTAATAATTGAACGTTACATTATTTAATCAATGGCATTAATAAAATAAAGAAAATTACTTATATAGAATTTTTCATTAACAAGGTTGTCTCTCTAGAAGCGCTACTCTGATTCCGTTTCATACATTGATTACATTCAAGGATTACAAGGAGGTCATAAATATGCTTTTGTGGTAAGATTTGTGTTTGTTGCGTTATATATATATATATATATATATATATATATATATATACTAATTTTTATGATGTACACTATTATTTTTATATACGGTTTGGTGACTTTACTACTCGGAGACATAGTGGGTTTCATCCATCGACCGCAAAGGTATTTTCTTGTGATTTAGTGTTATGAAAAGGTCTAAATTAAATTTAAGCTAGTATGATACAAAAATCCAACAATTATGTTTGATTTGTCAAACATTGTTGGTAGAAGTCGAATTTGATGATAAATAAAAAAAACAAAACTCTTCTATATATATATATATATATATATATATATATATATATATATATATATATATATATATATATATATATATATATATATATATATTATATATGATGTATACACTCTTTAATTTCTTCTTTGCAGGTTTAGGTTATTCCTTGATGGCACTGGTTTACGCCCACAAGACTTGTATTAGCCTGAAAAACGGGCTTAATATCCACTAGCTTGTCCCTTTATTTGTCTTTGGAACTTCAATTCTTTGGGCAGGATTACTGTACCTGTCCAGTTATCATCGCCGGCCAGTAGATTTGTCTAGTGTTATTGAAACTATATATGTATGTACGTCAGTGATGATTTTTATAAGTTTGAACTTATAAAAATCTTCACCTACAGTACCCCTCATTTTCTAGAAATTTATCATTATTGCCAAGGTTAAGAGCTGAGATTATAACGAAGAAGGGGTAAGAGAGAGGAGGAATGAGAAATAAGAAAAACGAGGAGGAGAGAGATAGAGTTTGAGGAAGATAATGCTTGGAGAGAGAGAGAGAGTGGGAGGAGAGAGAAGATGGAGGAAGAGAAAGGCAAGACGAGACTAGATTAGAGGAGACAACAAAAGCACATGTGAGTAATTTTTCGGGGGAAATGTTACCCAGGGGGCCTAAATAACTACTTCTATTACCCTAGTTTTAGGGGAATATATTACCCCCTTGGATTATTATACTCTATCCATGCAAACAAATATGTCTGAATTTTTTCCCCTTTAACTTTTTGTCCCCTATTACTAGCAATCCAGGCGATTCCTCTCAAGGGTACAGTGTAGAATTAAAACACATTAGGGGTACATCGTAGAATTTTAAAGAACACAGGGGTATATACTAGAAAAACCTTAATATATATGAGAGTTCTACCAAAAAATACATATATATTGTATAATATAGCAAAATGCCACCAAATAATAATCTATTTTGATGCTCTTTTAACCGTA
>CANSZD010003989.1:477500-537500 GCA_947648045.1 Beta corolliflora
TTGAAAAATCACATTTTTATAGCAACACAAAATCAACAATGTTAACAATTTGCAAAAAAATAATATAAACAAGAACCCGTGCAACGCACGTGCTTCAAAACTAGTTATGTATACAATAATATAAAAACATAATTGGTTTGCAAAATTTTATCACCTCTTCATTCGGTTTCTTCAATTCTCGCGTCCCTTCATCTCCTCTGATACACCAAATCTCTATCTCTCTCTCACCTCTCCATTCTCTCTAATATATAAAAATATAGTTATTAATAATATAATAATAAATTTTGATATAATATCCATATAAAGTACATAAAAATATTGTTAAATTAAATTTTCAATAGAGGTTATGTAAAGACCAACAAAGAAAATTATAACCGATCCGGACCGAAAATCAAAACTTCAAAAAATTCGGACCAAACAACTGTTTATTTTTTCGGTCTAGACCGAAAAATCAAACATTCAAAAAACTTGGACCTAATTAGGGTCCTAATATGTAGGTTCGCCCTTACGCCTCCAAAATCTCAGAAACGGGGCTGGCCAAGGCTGGTTTCATATAGTCCCACAAGCTGCAGGAACCTTTGAAAATGTGACTCAACAAGGACTCGAGCGTATGATGATTGAGGTTTTCACTAATGGTCGCATCATTGATCCCGACACTAATAGAGAAATATGGTGCCGAGTAAGCCTAACGTATGTGATTGCTAATTTTCCCGGCTAACACTCACATCATTGGTTAGTTTATTAATTTACTTCTAATAATTGAACGTTACATTATTTAATCAATGGCATTAATAAAATAAACAAAATTACTTATATAGAATTTTTCATTAACAAGGTTGTCTCTCTAGAAGCGATGCTCCTGATTCCGTTTCTTACATTGATTACATTCAAGGATTACAAGGAGGTCATAACTATGCTTTTGTGGTAAGATTTGTGTTTGTTGCGTTATATATATATATATATACTAATTTTTTATGATGTACACTATTATGTTTATATACGAGTTTGGTGACTTTACTATTGGAGACATAGTGGGTTTCATCCATCGGGCTCCAAAGGTATTTTACCGTGATTTAGTGTTATGAAATGGTCTAAATTAAATTTTAGCTAGTATGATACAAAAAATCCAACAATTATGTTTGATTTGTCGAACATGGTAGGTAGAAGTTGAATTTGATGATAAATAATAAAAAAAAAAGCTCTTCTAATATATATATTTTATATATGATGTATACACTATTTAATTTCTTGCTGCAGTTTCTGGTTATTCCTTGATGGCACAGGTTTCTGCCCACAAGATTTGTATTAGCTTGGAAAACAGGTTTAATATCCACTAGCTTGTCCCTTTATTTGTCTTTGGAACTTCAATTCTCCGGGCGGATTACCGTACTCGTCCGGTTATCATCGCCGCCAAGCAGATTTGTCTAGTGTTATTGAAACTATATATGTATGTGACGTCGGTGAAGATTTTTATAAGTTTGAACTTATAAAAATCTTCACCTACTGCACTCCCTCATTTTCAATAAATTTATCATTATTGCCGGGGTTAAGAGCAGAGATTATAATGAAGAAGGGGTAAAAGAGAGGAGGAATGAGAAGTAAGAAAAAGAGAGGAGAGAGATAGAGTTTGAGGAAGATAATGCTTGAAAAGAGAGAGAGAGAGTGGGAGGAGAGAGAAGATGGAGGAAGAGAAAGGCAAGATGAGACTAGATTAGAGGAGAGAACAAAAGCACATGTGAGTAATTTTTCAGGGGGAAATGTTACCCAGGGGGCCTAAATAACTACTTCTATTACCCTAGTTTTAGAGGAATATATTACCCCCTTGGATTATTATACTCGATCCATGCAAACAAAAATGTCTGAATTCTTTCCCCTTTAACTTTTTGTCCCCTATTACTAGCAATCCGAGCGATTCCTCTCAAGGGTACAGTGTAGAATTAAAACACATTAGGGGTACATCGTAGAATTTTAAAGAACACAGGGGTATATAGTAGAAAAACCTTAATATATATGAGAGTTCTACCAAAAAATACATATATATTGTATAATATAGCAAAATGCCACCAAATAATAATCTATTTTGATGCTCTTTTAACCGTAAATGTGTCGTTGGATTTATCACTTACAATCTTCACATATGTTTATAGCATAACAACAGCACTATTATTACTATTATTATTTACCTAAAATTGACACTAAATTAAACACATACATTAGGTTAATATAATTTTTTTTTGGTCGAAATAATTTGGCTTTCATTTAACCTAAAATGTGCTACAATTTAACCGAGAATCAAAAGCAGTTGTTTACACTTTTGGCCCCTCCTTCTTACTTGGCCATATGAGACACCCCCTAAACTCAGGGTGTAATAGCCCAATATGAATTTACGTTGTTATTTACAATACTAAGTTAATCATTATACCGTTTTATTTTCATGTCATGTTTTAGACCCTTAAAGGTTGTTAATGCATATATATTTCAATCTTTCTTTAGTTTTTAGTATTATACTCCCACTTGTATTTTCATTTAATATAAAATTTTGATATTTGTATATTGTAGAATTGCATAGTGAACCGGAGTAATAAAATGATAAATTTAATTTTACCCCTATTGTTTTTGGTTCTGAATAAGTTTAGATTAGTTCATAATATTTTATTAAAAATAGTGCAAAGCAAATTAATTAAAGAGAACAGACCCCTAATCCATAATTTTTTTTAATAAAATTTTAATATTATCTAATATAAATTTCAAAAAAATTGTTATCACCTTATTTTGGCCTAGGTTAAATTTTTCTGCCTTAGATCTTTCTATATAATGGATGCTTGGAACATTTTTTGGGTTTTGCAAAAATTGCAACTTTATTTGTAGTTTCTTTATTAATCATTTAATTGTGCATCTTTTCGATTTCTTTTTTTGGGTTTTCTGATTGACATCTTAAATGATCAAGTACTTATCACACTATAAAATGAAAATTTGATTATCTATATTTCTCAATAATAGTCATTTGTGTATTCCAAAAAAGGTTACAAAATGTTGATCGAGTGACACATATTTTTTTAAATACTAAACTAATAATTATTTGAATATATCTACTTAACAAATACGGTGTGATTAGTATCAATAAGAAACATTATCTGGTTCTCCACATTCAAGTTGGCAGCTCTTAAACTCGTCATTTTCTGCTCCCTCACAACTCCTCTCTCCCAAAACTTACTCTGCTCATTTAGAGAGCTTCAAAGATAAAACAAAATATTAGTTTTATTTGTGAAATGAAGTCTAACTAAGTAGCTTAAAACAAAGAAGTGGTGATAGCTGAATTATTTTTCACCCATACTAATCTTATCAAAAATTACTAAATGAGAACAACAAATTGACAACATTGGATACCACTATTGCCTTTTTTGGCTATTAAAAGTCTTTTGTTGTGCCTTGATGACTTGGATCAAATTGTTCAACTTAATAAGAAAAAAAATCATTATTAGTAGATATTATATGTATGCTTTTTATTAAATTATATACAGGTTGTGGTGTATGAAACATAGAACGGATGTGATTATTAGTCTAGGAGTTTTGGAAGTGTCAACACTTTGATAGTTTGTTGTCATCTCGTTATTTAGAGATACATCGTAATAAATATTTGTTCTTGAGATAATTACAAAATAATGCTTATAATCTATATATAATATGCAAAATTATGTATACAATAATATAAAAACACAATTGGTTTGCAAAATTTTATAACCTCTTCATTCGGTTTCTTCAATTCTCGCGTCCGTTCATCTCCTCTGATACACCAAATCTGTATCTCTCTCTCACCTCTCCATTCTCTCTCATATATAAAAATATAGTTATTAATAATATAATAATAAATTTTGATATAATATCCATAAAAATATTGTTAAATTAAATTTTCAATAGAAGTTATGTAAAAGGCAACAAAGAAAATTATTCCCGATCAGGACCGAAAATCAAAACTTCAAAAAAGTCGGACCAAGCAACTGTTTATTTTTTCGGTCTAGACCGAAAAATCAAACATTCAAAAAACTTTGACCTAATTAGGGCCTTAATATGTAGGTTCGCCCTTAGGCCTCCAAAATCTCAGAAACGGGGCTGGCCAGGGCTGGTTTCATATAGTCCCACAAGGTGCAGGAACCTTTGAAAATGTGACTCAACAAGGACTCGAGCGTATGAAGATTGAGATTTTCACTAATGGTCGCATCATTGATCCCGATACTAATAGAGAAATATGGTGCCGAGTAAGTCTAATAAATGTGATTGTTAATTTTTCGGCTAACACTCACATCATTGGTTAGTTTATTAATTTATTTCTACTAATTGAACGTTACATTATTTAATCAATGGCATTAATAAAATAAACAAAATTACTTATATAGAATTTTTCATTAACAAGGTTGTCTCTCTAGAAGCAATGCTCCTGATTCCGTTTCTTACATTGATTACATTCAAGGATTACAAGGAGGTCATAAATATGCTTTTGTGGTAAGATTTGTGTTTGTTGCGTTATATATATATATATGTACACTATTATGTTTATATACAGTTTGGTGACTTTACTACTGGAAACATAGTGGGTTTCATCCATCAGGCTCCAAAGGTATTTTACTGTGATTTAGTGTTATGAAAAGGTCTAAATTAAATTTTAGCTAGTATGATACAAAAATCCAACAATTATGTTTGATTTGTCGAACATGGTAGGTAGAAGTTGAATTTGATGATAAATAATAAAAAAAAAGCTCTTCTAATATATATATTTTATATATGATGTATACACTCTTTAATTTCTTGTCATAGCCGGGTTATTCCTTGATGGCACAAGGTTTCGCCCACAAGATTTGTATTAGCTTGGAAAACAGGTTTAATATCCACTAGATTGTCCCTTTATTTGTCTTTGGAACTTCAATTCTCTGGGCAGGATTACTGTACCTGTCCAGTTATCATCGCCGGCCAGTAGATTTGTCTAGTGTTATTGAAACTATATATGTATGTACATCGGTGAAGATTTTTATAAGTTTGAACTTATAAAAATCTTCACCTACGGTACCCCTCATTTTCTATAAATTTATCATTATTGCCGGGGTCAAGAGCAGAGATTATAATGAAGAAGGGGTAAGAGAGAGGAGGAATGAGAAGTAAGAAAAACAGGAGGAGAGAGATAGAGTTTGAGGAAGATAATGTTTGAAGAGAGAAAGAGTGGGAGGAGAGAGAAGATGGAGGAAGAGAAAGGCAAGACGAGACTGGATTAGAGGAGAGAACAAAAGCACATGTAAGTAATTTTTCAGGGGGAAATGTTACCCCGGGGCCTAAATAACTACTTCTATTACCCTAGTTTTAGGGGAATATATTACCCCCTTGGATTATTATACTCGATCCATGTAAACAAAAATGTCTGAATTCTTCCCCATTAACTTTTTGTCCCCTATTACTAGCAATCCAGGCGATTGCTTAGTGTTGTAATTTGTAAGTAGTCTTCGGTGAAGGCTTAGGGTGGGAAAGTTTGTCACACTCACGAAAAATGAACTGTTTTTAGTGCTATTATTTATGTGTACAATAGTTAGGTTGCTTTTAAAAAAAATAAAAAAAAAGTGTACAATAGTTATCCAAATCCATTAATACTTTTTATCAATAATTTCTCACATGTCTTTTTTTTCATTAAAATATTTTGGACACATATAAATGTCACCCAAAATAAAATCTGATTATGATTCAACCATCACTACCTAATTTATTCTAGATTGTGTGATGGATTTAAAAATTACATGAACATCGCTTTTAGCCTTTTCATTAGCCTAAATCCTTTTACCTAGCCCAAAATCCTTAAATCTTAGCTCGATATTCTATACTCATAAACGCAGCTCAAAACCAAACTAATCTGATTTTCAAGCCTCATAATTTTTTTGTAAATCCTATATGGATGAATATCTCTTAAAATAGGTTTACTAATGATATATCATAAAACCTAATTCCAAATAAAAACGAATGCGATATGAACAACATACTAAACTTTACTCAAAACCAAAATCCTTGCACATGTTTGGGCTTAAAAGTTACATGACCTAAGGCTCTCTTCAATTCACGTCACGTTAAAATAATGCTTCATCCGTTCTAAAAATATTGCAACAATTATCATTTTAGGAAGTTGCAAAAATATTGCAACATTTCACTATTGCACATGTTTTCTCTCCTCATCACATTGGTTCCTATTTTTTCTCTCTATCTCTATCCTCATCTTAAATTGTGCGCCTCAACGCCATGTTGCAATATTATTAGAACAGAAGAAGTAATATTAAGTAAAAATAAGTTCATTTTAATAAAAATAATATTTAAACGATTTTTTCTACATAGCGCCCTTGTAGTGTCGAGTTTTCCAAGATGTGCCTATTGTTTTTGAAAGTTACATACGGTACCCCTCATTTTCCATAAGTGAGTGGACGATACCCTTCCTATGTAGTGAATAGTGATATATAGGTCACGGTCCTCGTAGACGTTCAGGAGTTAACATTTAAGTTATTAAGGCCCAATTCTCTTCACTTAAAAAAAAATATTCAGAAAATAAGTTCAACTCTGTAAATAAGTTCGGTTCCAATGAAAATAAGTCGGGCTCCAAAGAAAATAAGTTCGGTTCGAAAAAATAAATTCCGGTTCAAGAAAATTAATTTAAGTTCAAAGAAAATAAGTTCATTTCGGTTCGAAGAAAATCGCAATTTCAAAGAAGAAATATAATAGAGAATCGAGAAAATTAAGTTCGGTTCAAGAAAATAAGTTCGGGTCCAGGAAAAATAATTTAAGTTCAGGTAAAAATAAGTTCATTTCAAGTAAAATTAATTTAAGTTCACCAAAATAAGTTCGAGTTTAGTAAAATTAATTTCAATTTAGTAAAAATGAAGTGAAGAGAACAAGACCTAAATTTAACCTTTACTTTGTTAAATTTTGTGAAATACGGAGTATTATAAACGGACACCTAATTATAGGACTACTAGTTTAGGTCCCGTGCCATCCACGGTTATTCTTAAAATAATTCGTAATTAGTTTGATATTCCATCCGTTTTTTTTGTTAAATGCATCACTCGCATTTATACAGAGTTTTAGGAGAATTAATTTGATTTAATATTATATTGTTCAAGTGGAAAAGTAGATGATTAGTTTAATTGAAAGTACAATGGGGACCATCAAAAATATATTATGTGAGAGAGAGTAATTTCTTTTAATTATTTAAGTGTGGACCAAAAAAGAGAAATAAATGAAAAGGTATTTTGAGTGTAGCTTTAGGGAAGAGAGATAAATATTTTTACAAAATTATGGTATAAAGTTACCAAATATAGAATAGATGCATTTTAAAAAAAACTCTAAATGGCAAGTGGTGCAATTAAAAAAACACAGAAGAAGTAACATTTAACAAAACATCAACTTCGTATCTTATACGAAGGGAAATTTTGATTTAAATAATCCAACCTTTACGCGATCTTATTTTATTAATCCGACCTTTTAGATTATTCCACGGAATCCAAAGCTTTAAGGGGGTGTTCTATTTTATTAGGCTAATAAGCAGGTCACTTAACTTAAAACAGCAGGTCACCTGCCACGTGTCACGTTTTCATTTGTCCAAAAAATATTTTTCAAATTTTTTAAAAAAACTTTTAAATAAAAAAAATAAAAACCTTTTTTTTCCTTGTTTTTCTTTTTTTTTCTTCCATTTCCACCTCCATGACTGCAGCTCCACATCCGGCCAAACCTCCACCTCCGGTAGCCCTTACCCCATCTTCGCCACCAGAATTCCCCCCTTCCCCAAGACCCCAACCCCACCACCACCTGCCCTCGAAACCCATGACAACCCCACCCCTTCCCCTCCAAAATCCGACCACCCTAACTCCCTCCCATCTGAAATCTGGCCACCCTAACCCCCTCCCCTCTGAAATCCGGCCACCCTAACCCCCTCGCCTCCCCTCTGAAAGCTGACCACTCCAACCCCTCCCCTCCGAAATCCGACCACCCTAACCCCTCCCCTCTGAAATTTGACCATCCCTGAAACCACCACCCCTGATACCGTGGCCGTGGTGGGTTTTCACTTTTGAGGGTTGATTTCGGTGGCGGTAGGGGTTGGGAGGAAAGAGGAGGGGCGACAAAGTTCTTTTTTATTTTCCATTATTATTTTTGGTAAAAACTGAAAAAATAAAATTTACATTTTGTTCAAGTTGCGAGTCATCATGGGCCTAATAGAAAAGAACACCCCCCAAAGTTTGAATTATTGTGGAATAATCAAAAGGTGGAATTAATAACATAAGATCGCGCAAAGGTCGGATTATTTAAATTAAATTTTCTTGTACGAAGTATAAATTCTTGCACTTTTGTGAAAATTATTACATACAAATGGGTATAAGGTACACCCAAAAACGTATCTTACTCACTTGATAATTATTGAGCAATAATTATCAATATGAGCAAAAAAATACTATTTGGTACACCTTACACCCGAGTATATTTAAAAATCTAACTTTCTTTTGTGAGTGTCCTAATTTGACTTCTACACTATTCACATACGCCACATTGACTAATGTTCGTGATTTATACTTAAAATTAAATATCATGTAGCGTATTTGTTAATCTGCCTCAATATATATTTTTTAAATATAAACCTTAAATAGATTATATTTATTAATAATTAAAAATATCATTGGTCAAAGTTTTACACTGGTATAATGTGTCGGTCAAACTGAAACAATATTTTTTAATAGGGTTGTATAATCATCGTATATACTTCCATGCTTATTTTGCAAAGTGAATAAAGTTAATTGAAAAAAAACAATTATATCTTGACACATTAGTTATATTATCGACAATAATAGGTCTTATTGTAATGTACTCCATAGTTCATTTAAAGCAAATATGGTCAAAGGTTTGATTATTTTAGGAAAACCAAAAGTTTGAATATTGATCCAATTGGCCAAATTTGACAATTTCTCAATACAAATAAACATTTTAATTTATACTATATTATAACCCATGGAAAAGATTATTATTTTTGCAAATAATATTAATATTACAAGATCTTAATAAAAAAAAGATAATTTTCAAACTATTTTTCTTATATCTAAAATTTGTTATCCCCAAGATAATTTTTTTTTATAAATTTATAATTAGGTTAATATATTTTTAAGTTTAAATGTATATTACATTAATCACTTACCTATTTTTATTTTGAATATTTATAAGATGTAATATCATCTTAAAATAGTTGATCACTTCCTAGTATAGATGTTTTTTTTTTATTTTATAAAAAATTGATTTGTGCCATAATTATTGTTGATATTAACAATTTATTTTAAGTTTTCATAATTTTAATAGGAAAGGAATGAGAATGAAATAATACATTATATATTGAAAAAACTAAGTGGCAATAAAATTTCGTGCTTTTTATATATAGTTATTGATATAATTAAATACTTTATATATTTATGGCAAGAAATCTTTCTAATAATATTTGTTTCAGTAAAATATGTCACAAAATATATGAAGAATATGATTATGGAATATATTTTTATTTATAATTGTATTTATTATATGTTAAAAGATACAAAGTATATTATATGTTTATTTTAAGTAATTAGTAGGTCAATGAAAATAGTTAAGGAGTACTCCATCCGTCCCATAATATAGTGCTCACATTTCATTTTAGGTGTTCCAAAATATTGTGCCTACTTCATTTTTTATTAATTTATTTTGACTAAATTATCTTCAATTTTTACACAAACTTCCCAAAGTATTCCTACCTTTCTTTCAAAATGTGTGCTCCTATTTATTGATTTGCACCATTTCAAGGAAATTTTATTACTTTTTTTATTTTTTGAAGGAAAAAGAAAATAAAGGAGTAAGTCCAAGATAAAAGTACTTCATTAATTTTTTTTTAGTATAAGATTTTTTAAAATATTAATTTAGAAAAAAAATACTAAAGACACACCAGGAGATGACACGTGTCATTGCTGGTGTGTCTTTTAGTATATAATTATTGATTGATTGATTGAAGGGATTAATTATTTTTTGCCATTTTTTCTTAAGACCTTAATGTAAAGACGGAAGGGTCTATATCAAGATCATGATAAACAAAGGCCTTATAAACGGAGTAGCTAAGCCTAAACCCAGTAAATCTTCTAGCCTAAACTTTTATCCTTATCCCTCCCTTTTAATCCCCCCAAACAAACACCCTCTACAAGGCTTCTAAGGTAATGATGTTTTTTAGTCTATCAATATATGAATTTCACAGCCTAGGGTTTATCGTTGATTAAATTGCCAGTGTAGTCAATTTAGGGCTTTCTTAGGTGAATTATTGAACTATTGGTTATGATTGTTGAAATTATCAAGCATTATAGCCAGCCCTTTTGATGATATGTGAAATTTTCCCATTGATATTCTTAAGCGAGAAGACTTCAGACTTGTATGTGATTTTTCTTGTATAATATGATAATTCTGTCAATTTTCGAGCCTGATCGAGTCCACTACCCGAGCCTTTTACAGGCCATTGGGGTTTTGAGGCTCGTCGAGTCGAGCCGAGCTAAGCCAAGTTGAGATGAGCCTACTCGGCTACTCTTGTTCGGGCTAGCCTGTAGCTCCTCTACTGAACCCCTCTTAATTACCTAGTGAACCACTCCCGTATTCCTTAATATACTTGAAGAATTTGTTTTCTTTTCTTTGAAAAATCATCACACAGTATAGTATATTGATAACATATTCCGTTAAACCAAACAGAGCCTTTATGTTAAGATGGAAAACTATGAGGTGTTGTTTGTTGCCCTGGAGAAGTCACAATTCATGGAATTACAAACGTAAATTTATTCACCCACTCCACATCAATGTAATTCCTAGAATTTATATGACGCAAGTAATTTCACATAATTAGAATTTTCCGTGAGAATTTATTATTATGTCAACCAAACGAGACCTGAATATAGCCACATGGGCCTTTTCTCCTTGACAAGGGCAATGTCTTTTCTTGCCGGGTTCAGGGATTTAATAAACTACTTAGGGCTGTTTGTTTCCCGGGAAGAGAAGATATCATAAAATATGGAGGATACACTATAATAAGGAAGGTTATTTGGAGCTTACTGTAAATTTGCAATCCAGTTTGAACCTATGTTGTGTCGAAAATTCGAAGGGACGCACGGAAGTATGGTGCTTCTTGTGCGCACGCTTCAAAACGCAGCGTTTAAACGGTCTGCAATGAACATCTGCAGTTTTCCAATGAACATTTGTGGAACCCACCTCAATTTCTCTTTCCTCAAAATTTTCACCCCATGTGCGTTGTAAACCAATAAACATCAAGATTATTCCAATGGACATTGTAGTCTAATGAACACACGCTAATTTTCAATGGACATTTGCAATTTTGGAATAAACATTTGTGGGATTTACTATTGTTCATGTAAACCAATAAACATCAAGATTATTCCAATGAAAATTGTAGTCTAATGAACACACGCTAATTTTCAATGGACATTTGCAATTTTGGAATAAACATTTGTGGGATTTACTATTGTTCATTTCTCACTTCATTAACATATTGTTGATTCAAATGTTAGTTTGTTCATCCAAGTCTTCAAAATGTTCTTTCAAATTACTTATATGTTCATTGTGATAAATATTTATGTTGTCATTACTTATATGTTCATTGGAGATGAACAGATGTTCACTGTATTAACATATTGTTGATTCAAAAAGGTTCCCATGTGGTAAATTTTTAACTGTTCAGTGGAATATTAAAGATGTTCATTGGGTTATTTTTTGTTTCCAGTTTTCCGCATTTTGTTTGTTTTATGGTGTGTTGTGGATGGTGCGCACCATCCTATTCCTACACTCGTGCGCACCATCGACGGACTCTGAGTGTTGTTATTAGGATGGGTAAAACAAAGCGAAAGGCGGAATCGCAAAATTTCTGTTGTTAACTCACAAAAACTAATCACTTAATATCTTCCTTCAGAGGTACCAAATTCTATCTTCAAATGATCATGCTGATTTTTTACGAAAGAAGAAAATGAATCCTTACATTTACAGGCCTGACATAGTCCATCAGGTAAGGTTTGTAGGATTTTCCTTTTCATCCGCTGTAAATCTACTTTTTCCATTTGTTGTGTACCTCTGCTCGTCATTGTAGTCTTTTATTTGACAAAATTATGCTTTCATAATTATTGTATGTCTTCCACCAAGCAATTCTTAACTTCAACTTTGTTCAATTGATAATATTAGGCAATAGGCACTCCGTAAAATTATGGATATTCGACTATGTATGGATGGTAGGCTGAAAGCAATGTACATCCGGACAGAGGATGGAGTTCTTATCAAAGTAGAACCAAATGTTCAGATACCAAGGCAATAAGAAAGTTTCTGTGATATGATGGGTTAGTTCTTTCCCTCTGAGTGATATTGATGTTCAGGGTTGTGCAAATTGTCATCACATCAAAGTTTTTTCATTTGTTTTCATATCGTCAAACATGTCTCTTCTAATGAACACTGATTGCTACAGCTGAATTACTGCAAACGCTCCACATCAAAGCCAAGGGTAACCGTAAAAAGCTTCTGTGTGTGGTGGCCAATCCTGTAACTAAGCATTTATCTCCCACATCACATAAGATAGGCAAGTCTTTGATGAGATAATCCTGGTGAAAA
Organism: Beta corolliflora; assembly: GCA_947648045.1. Taxonomy (NCBI): domain Eukaryota; kingdom Viridiplantae; phylum Streptophyta; class Magnoliopsida; order Caryophyllales; family Amaranthaceae; genus Beta; species Beta corolliflora. Next base: position 490,173 of record CANSZD010003989.1, read on the forward strand.
TTTGTTTACTTTGGCAATATGTTGACAAGTACTTTTTGCTGCTTTAGGTCTTTCATTTAACTCAGAGAAGGCTGTTGAGATACGAGAATATATCAATGGAATCAATAGCGATGAAGATGTTATGTTTGTGGTAGGTTCAGTTATTTGATTTGGTAAACTCATTAGGCAATATATACTTTTTTCTTTATTTGCTTCTGATCACCCCCTTGAGATTTTCAGGTAGGTGTGATGGCACATGGTAAAATTGAATGTGATTACATTGAGGACCTTGTATCAGCTATTGTGCTTATTTCGGTTTCTGTTTTGAATGTTTCATATTTTAAAGCATGCAGGAAATTCCCCTTCTGGTTTAATCTGGTATTGTATATGTTTTTTTTTGGGTAAGTCCATGATATATTTTTACATGGTAATGTTTTTCCATTATTTGTGAATTTATGTTTATCAGCCATTCAGAAAATAATAGACCATTTGTTGGAAGAAAATTTCTTCCCATTTTTCGTATGATGTGCTCATAAAAGCCATGAAAGTTTCTGATTCTTAAATGTATGTCTTTTGGGTGTCCATTGCTCCGCTGTGATCCTCAGAGTGTTTATTACTTATTAATAGTCTATCGTCATGAGCAATGAGCACTCACATCTTCTTTGTTGCGCTCTTGCTCTGTTGATCGCTGAGTGTTCCAGCTGCAGAGTGAATGTATTGATTTCTTCATTCATAGCATTGACCCAATGGTCATGCTTCACAGCTTCTTTGAAATTTCGTGGGTCCTCAACAGCAGCAACATGGCCGACAAATGATGTAAACTGAGGTTGCACCTGCACAATTGCAAAGTGAGCAGCAGGAGTAGGATCAGGTGGTTGTGACGTGCTTTGAACAGAATGACTATAATCTTCCAGCCAGTCTGGAATTTTATGAGTCCTAGTACTCCTCCTTAATGCTGCAGGGGGTTGTGTCTGGTTACCGCCATCATGAGCAGGGCTCACAGGTGGTGAAATTTATGGGGATTGTGGCTGTGGAGACTGGGGTGGGGATGGCTTATTATGTGGTGATGTTTCTGGTTCAGGTTCAGGTTCATTACATGTTATCAGGTCATCTCCATCAACAATATTATTAGTGACCAGAGGCAAATCTATAGGTTGAGGATGAAAGAAGGAATGTGTTTTAGTGTGTTTGTTGTAAGGGAAAATGGATTCATGGAACTTAACATCTCTCGAGATAAAAGTTTGTTGAGTCAAGAGGTTCAAAAGCTTGTACCCTTTTTGGCTTTGGGGATAGCCGAGAAAGACACAGGGTACTCCCCTTGGGCTGAATTTATCAGAGGTTCTAGTTGGATTATAAGCAAATGCAAGACAACCAAACGTTCGAAGGTGAGTATATGTGGGTTTTTTGTGAAACATTCTCTCATAGGGTGTCTTATGACCAACAGCTGCAGAGGGTAATCAATTTATCAGGTATGTGGCAGTCAATACACAATCCCCCCAAAATTGTAATGGCAACCCGGCTTGAAATCTCAATGCCCTCGACATTTCAAGAATGTTTCTGTGTTTTCTTTCTACACGACCGTTTTGTTGTGGTCTGTCAACACACGAGGTTTGATGTATCACACCAAGACTTTCATACAAGCTATTGCATTGAGTGTCACTGAACTCTAATGCGTTATCTGATCTAATCACTTTCACATGTTGATTGAATTGATTTTTCACCATAGCAATGAACATACCAATAACAGAGAAAGCATCTGATTTGAGTTTTAACATATACACCCACGTAGCTCTGGAGTGGTCATCAACCACTGTCAAAAAATACCTGTGATTATTTTTGGTGCTCACCCTATAGGGGCCCCATATATCAAGATGTATGAGATCAAAAGGAGAATCAGCACAAGAAGAACTTAGGTTAAATGGAAGTTTACAAAACTTAGCCATAGGACATGTAATACAAACATTGTTTTCACAATCAACTGTACTCGAAATACACCCAATTTTCTTAAGTTTGTCCAAAGGTGTGTGTCCTAATCTATTGTGCCAAAGAACACAATTTTTATATTTTGACAGTAGCATTAGAACACAGGTGAGCAGCGGGTTTTGTATCTTCCTTCTCATCTCTTCTCCTAGGTATTATTCCAGCATTCTTCACACCTAACACGCTTTTGCTTCCGGTTCTACTCAGCAGCTTGTGAATTGGAGTGTTGATCAAATAGTAAAGACCATTTTGACCTCTTCCTAGGGCTTTAATTTTCTGGGTAGCACTGTAACACCCCGTCCTTCTACTACTAAGATACTAACAAAATCTAATCAAGATTTATTAAAGAAAACGTCAGCGGAAATAACGTCGGGACGGTTATGCTACTCTAAAACAATAATTAAAGATAATCCTCCAATCAAAGTTTCATAGCTTCAAAAAGAAAAGTAAAATCCGAGAAAAACATTATAGTTCTAAAATAAGAGAAATATCCCAATTACTTCATATCATCAACCCAAAAACTATGAGACATGCAAGTCTCCCGATAAAACTGAGATAAAAACTAAATGTCCTTGAAAGCTATCCAAAAGTAAGTCTCCCTATGGTCTACATAGAATTCATCCACCAAAAACAAAACCAGGAGCTTCTTCTCACTACTAACCCTCACTCTGCTAGCCCAAGTGGTCACAAGTCTAGCAATCATTTCCATCTGCAAGGATATATATTAAAAATAATTCCACAGTCAGTGGGGAGTAACTAGCAGTTCTCCCAGAACAATAGCAATCAAAGCACGATTCAGAAGTAGATTATTAAGAAAGGAAAATTATGCAATCATTACATCAATAGCATGCACATAAAAATCATAAAGCTCATAGGTAAAATAAGTGATCATCAAAAATAAGTAAACAAGATATAGTGAGTAAAACAATTCTAGAATATATAAATAATAATAAATCAAAACTACAACAAGTTATTGAGTCAGAAACCGAACGCCAGTGATTCGCAAATCACTTCCTAAGGTTTGTCAGATCGCAATCTCCAGGTCAGTCTATGGGCATACGTTCCCCACTGCCTGTGTCTAGGAATGGCCAAACTTCCGATGCAGGGTAGAACACGCAGAACTCCCTGACCTCTCGGACGACAACAATTAACCCAGGTGTACCCCTAGTTCGCAAACCAGGTGGTTGGCATGTTCTTCACCGGGGACTACATCTATCCCACCGGATATTCTTATCTCAAAATACAATCATGCATATAATTCAAGTATCATTCATCTAAAAATATTCATCAAAAGGGATGCCACCCGGCCTTATACCCACATTTCATCAAACAGTTCTTCATAATTCCTCAAAATCAATAACTTACGAATTTTCAGCAAGTGTCTCTCACAATAAACACTTGAACATCTCAAACATCATCAATGATATAAAACTAATTTTTACAGCACCAACATTTCGATCAAAGATATATCACCAAATAACTCTAAAACTTATTCATTAAAAGAGTAGTAACAATTAATCATTTTCTTTCATAAATCAAACATAAACATATGGTTATCCAAAGATACATACTGCATAATACTGAAAATCAGCAACCCAGAATATAATAAATTATGAATTATTTCTGATTAACAAGCCCTCAAATAATTTAAAAGTGTATCCTCAATTTCACAACAAAAACACAATAATAATTATTAAACTAATAATTTCGAGCAGTAAAATCACACAAAAATTATCATACGACCCTAATGGCTCTACTGACATGGTACAATTTTTATTTATAATTTTCGGACTCCAAAAGTATTTTTAACAGTTAATATACAGATTACTCAATAAAGCCAAAATAATAACTAAAAATATAAATTAACGCCCAAAAATTACCAAAAATTTACATGACATGCATAAGCACACGGAAATACATAATATACAAAGAAATTAATTTTTTGGCCTCCAGAAATAATTTTTATAATTAATATACTGACAGAAACGAAATTGCAAAAACAGACATATCAATTAAATAAACCAGAACACAGTATCAATTAAATAAATTCCAAAATAATCTAAATAATAAATTATTTATTTTTACGAAAAATATCATTTTAATGTAGACAAACACCAAAAATAAAGGGTGAAAATTACGGGGTGTTACAATCACTCCCCCTTAAAAGAGTTTCGTCCTCGAAACTTCAAATCAACCAAGAGACAAAAGAAAATACTCTAAATAAAGAACATTAAGAAAACAGAAATCGATGGATTTTAGTTAAGAACTAAACAACTTTGCAGGTATAAAATTTGATAACTCAAATAATATATATTTTATTTTGGAAGACCAAAAGAGTTGTATAGTAAAGAAGCACGGTAAAAACAATCATTTTATAAAATGTGAAAGAACCAAAGACAAGTATTAGAAGGTTTAAGGTAAAAACTTTTGTACAGTAAACTATAGGTAATTTTGTAAAAGAAGCAAGAATAAATATTTATGTAAAATTATAAAAGAATAAATCCGATCATACATAAATATTTTTAGAAAAGAAACAACGAAGAAAAAGTTCGTAAATAGATAGCCAAACCAATTTAAATAGAGATAACCACACAGGCTTATACTCCACTTAAAGAGATAAGTACACTTTAATAAAGAGTAGCTAGCTGCTTTATTAAAATAGCACTTACGAACACAAGTCATGACATATGTTGTAAGAGCGTACGCCTCCTAAACATATATATGAAAATTAGAGTTCGCAAAAGAAATTGAAAACTTTAAAATAAATTTCACAACGACGAAACACTAATAATAAATAGGGGATAAAGTAATAATTTATTAACAACAATTATAAAATTTGCCAAGTCGACACAAATGTGCATGGAACCACCCACTGCAATCTAGTATCAACAAAACAATATTTGAAAGCCAACTTATCAAATCGACATTAGAGTTTATTGGAATCACTCAATATAAACTTAATATCAACTCAAACAAGTTTAAAATTTAGACTTATCAAATTGACATACAAGTCAAAGGAATCACCCATTGCGACTTAATATCAACTTAAATAAGTTTAAAATTTAGACTGAGTATATAAATTTCGTTTTTAAAGAATATAAAACAGATCAGTCAAAATCAGAGAATTAAATAAGAAGTAATGAAAACAACCAAAATTTTGCTATGAAATGAGAAAGCACTAAATATATAACCAAAAAACAACAAATAGTAAACAAAATCCTTTCACGCATTTGAGTTTGAAAAATAATGCTAATAAGAAAAGTAAGTAAAGTAAAAGTTGTTGAATGCTAACCTTTAAAACAAAATAGTTTGCGTCTACATTTCAATCTAACACCAAGACAACTCATCAAAGTACTTTTATTTTCAAAGACTACAAAACTTATTACCATAATTAAAGGCTAAACAAGGATTAGCATGAAAAATAAAAGTATTAAAAGGAAAATATTTATAAATATAGATGGTCAAAGACGGTAAGAGAAATTTGAAGAATATCTTGAAAGACAATTTCAAAACCCCTTTTGTAACACCCCAGAATTTTAAAGCGGAAAAAGAAAGAAATAATAATAGTATTAATAGGACGATGGCGGAAACATCGTCTTCTGGGAATGTCACTACTACAAGAAATGCGTTTAAATAACTAAGTGATAAAACCAACATAAATAAATAGTATAAATAATTTAAATTAATTAGAGTAATATCCAAAAGATAAAACTAACTCTTCAACTAACTAAAAGTCTAGGCCTAAAACATCTAACATTTTAATGCTCACATCTCAACCCGAGCCCAAAACCAAAGAAGATTCCCATCAACATAACCTGCAAAATATATAACAACAATCCACAATCAGTGGGGAGTAACTAGCAGTTCTCCTAGAACAAAAGAAATCAAAGCATGATTCAGACATAGATTAATTAGAAAGGAAATAATAAAGTCAAGTCAACTACAATATGCATTCACTTTCATATAACTCACAAATAACGCAAATGAATAATAAATAGCAAGTGAGTTGGATAAAAATAAAAAGATCATCTCAAGAGAACTTTTATAAAAATAAAAGTATAGGTAAAACAAGTTATTGAGTCAGAAACCGAACGCCATTCACTTCCTAAGGTTTGTCAGATCGCAATCTCCAGGTCAGTCTATGGGCTTACGTTCCCCACTGCCTGTGTCAAAGAATGGCCAAACTCCCGATGCAGGGAAGAACACGTAGAACTCCCTGACCTCTCGGACGACAACAATTAACCCAGGTGTACCCCTAGTTCGCAAACCAGGTGGTTGGCATGTTCTTCACCGGGGACTACATCTATCCCACCGGATATTCTTATCTCAAAATAAAATCATGCATATCATCAAAGCATCATTCATCTTAAAATATTCATCAAAAAGGGATGCCACCCGGCCTTATACCCATAATTCATCAAAACAACTCTTCATAATTCCTCAAAAATAATAACTTACAAACTTACAACAAATGTCTCAAATAAATACTTTGAACATCACTAAGCATCAGCAAATATAATAAAATAGTTTTTACAGCACTAACAATATCAATCAGAAATGAATCACATCATACAAGATCACCAACTCCAAGTAAAACATACGTACAAGCACATACGAAAATCACGCAACACAAAACTCATTAAATCAGCAAAACATACGCAATTAATCATTTTACAAGGACTAAAAGTAAATATAATGATACACAATTATAACCACAGTAACTTAAAAATCATCAGTTCTCAAGAATATAAAAGGTCTCAATTTATTTTTGATTTTTATTCCCTTAAATAATCAAAAATAATATCCTCAAACTCATAACAAAAACACAATAAAAATTATTAAACTAATAAGCACGATCAGTAAAATAACACAAAAATTATCATACGACCATTATGGATCTACTGACATGGTACAAATTTTATTTCTAATTTTCAGACTCTAAAAGTATTTTTAAACGTTAATTTACTGTATACTCAATAAAGCCAATATAATAATTAAAATAGAAATAAACGCCCAAAAATTACTAAAAATTTACATGACATGCATAAACTCACAGAAATACATAATATACAAAGAAACTAATTTTTTCGGCCTCCAGGAATAATTTTCATGATTCATATACTGACAGAAACGATAATGTGAAAACAGATATATTAATTAAATAAACCGGTAAACAGTAGGAAAAATTTATTCTAAGGCATGGAATACATATGACACATATTACATGATCCACGAAAAATAATTTCAGAAATTTTAGCATTCGTCTAATAATTATCATGCAAATAAGCCAAAAACGCACAAAACACCAATTAAATCAAATAAATACTAAAAATCAGACGAAAATTATTTTTCTTTATACAATATTCACACAGCATGCATCAAGTATATTCATGTCAAATTTCGTCAATAATTTCATTCAAAAAGTATTTTAAATAATTCCTAGTGTAATAATCTAATACCGAAAAATACCCTAATCACTATTGTTCTAAGATAACTACTAGTTACCTGGAACGTCGGGAGGAGAGCTGAGTCTAAAGAGATAGTTAAGAGTTACGCATACAATGCAATTCCTCTTCTAACCCCAAAGCACAACGAACGAGAATTGTAGCAACAAGTCACTAGGCATTTTCTTCTTGAACGTTGAAAACTCTTGTTTCGCACTGCTCTGTTCCGACCATGATTCCCAGTGATCAAAAGCTCGGATTGTAAATCGCTCCAGTCAAAGTTAAGAACAAGATGTTGTAAACGTTCTTTCCAAAGTTTAAAACGATCCAACGGTTAGATCTCCGGCTACGGTTATTTTCGTGAAGGTGTGACAGGAAAAACCGGGTTGAACCTTTCTATTCTTTTCCTCTTCTTTTTCTCTCTTTATTTTCTTGAAAACGGTGAGGGTTAAATGAGAATGATGCTGAACTTCTTTTAATAAAAATCAGAATTTTATGGCAAGGAAAAATAAAGGGTTTAGGAGAAATGATTAGGGGGGGTTATGGGGGTTACAAACTACCAAGAGTCATCAATTAAAAGAAATGAAATAAAAGAAGAGAAACTTCTTCCTTCTCCCTCCCCATAGCCGGCTGTCCAAGCCCAAGTACACCAAGATAATTTCGACCCAAGTCATCAAATGTCCACGCATCAAAAGTCCGTCACGCGATAAATCGATAAATTCCTAAATCGCGCCTAAACTTTAAAAATACTTAATAATGAAAATAATTCTAATAAATTATATTATAAATATAAATATAATCCACACATTAACACACCATATAATAAAATAATAATTCGGCTCCCAAAGTATAAAGAATAAAAATCATTAATCTAGAGAAAATAATAGTTTTAGGGAAAACTTTTGTGGAAAAACTAGGAGCAAAATTATGGGTTGTTACAATCTCCCCTCCTTAAAAGAGTTTCGTCCTCGAAACTTCAAAACAACCAAGAGACAAAAGAAAATACTCTAAATAAAGAACATTAAGAAAACAGAAATCGATTGATTTTAGTTAAGAACTAAACAACTTTGCAGGTATAAAATTTGATAACTCAAATAATATATATATTTTATTTTGGATGACCAAAAGAGTTGTATAGTAAAGAAGCACGGTAAAAACAATCATTTTATAAAATGTGAAAGAACCAAAGACAAGTATTAGAAAGTTTAAGGTAAAAACGTTTGCACAATAAACTATAGGTAATTTTGTAAAAGAAGCAGGAATAAATAGTTACGTAAAATTATAATAGAATAAATCCGACCATACATAAATATTTTTAGAAAACGAAACGAAGAAGAAAAAGTTCGTAAATAGATAGCCAAACCAATTTAAATAGAGGTAACCACACGGGCTTATACTCCACTTAAAGAGATAAGAACACTTTAATAAAAAGTAGCTAGCTGCTTTATTAAAGTAGCACTTACGAACACAAATCATGACATATGTTATAAGAGCGTACGCCTCCTAAACATATATTTGAAATTTAAAGTTCGCAAAAGAAATTGAAAACTTTAAAATACATTTCACAACGACGAAACACTAATAATAAATAGGCGATAAAGTAATAAATTATTAACAACAATTATAAAATTTTCCAAGTCGACACAAACGTGCATGGAACCACCCATTGGAACCTAGTATCAACAAAACAACTATTCGAAAGCCACTTATCAAATCGACATTAAAGTTTACTGGAATCACCCAATATAAACTTAATATCAACTCAAAAAGGAAATTAAATCAAAACAGATAAAATGTGTCAACTTATCAAATTGACATACAAGTCAAAGGAATCACCCATTATGACTTAATATCAACTCAAACAAGTTTAAAATTTAGACTTATTAAATTGACATACAAGTCAAAGGAATCACCCATTATGACTTAATATCAACTCAAATAAGTTTAAAATTTAGACTGAGTATATAAATTTCTTTTCCAAAGAATATAAAACAAAATAGTTAAAGTCAGATAATTAAATAAGAAGTAAAGAAAACAACCAAAATTTTGCTATGAAATGAGAAAGCACTAAATATTTAAACAAGAAACAACAAATAGTAAACGAGATCCTTTTCACATATTTGAGTTCGAAAACATAATGCTAATAAGAAAAGTAAGTAAAGTAAAAGTTGTTGAATGCTAACCTTTAAAACAAAATAGTTTACGTCTACATTTCAATCTAACACTAAGACAACTCATTAAAGTACTTTTATTTTCAAAGACTACAAAACTTATTATCATAATTAAAGGCTAAACAAGGATTAGCATGAAAAATAAAAATATTAAAACGAAAATATTTATAAATATAGATGGTCAAAAACGGTAAGAGAAATTTGAAGAATATCTTGAAAGAGAATTTCATAACCCCTTTCTTTTTCCAAACCATTATAAAATAATTGAAATTAAACGTTTTTCAAAAGAGTATGTCAAAATATTAACAATAACAAAATTTGAAAATCATAAAATAACTCTAACATAAGTATAAAATTTATTAAGTTCAAAGATCTAAAATATAATTTGGAATATAAACTCAAACTAGAAAGTTTTGTGAAATAATAAAACAGATACGTAGTGCTCACATAAAAACAACACTTAATTGAAAAAGAACAGAAAATATATACCGTCGTACATAATAACATATACTATCAAGCAACTAGCAAATAAAATAAATGCAATGCAACACACAAGACTATATTAAAATAAAATTCAAGCTTATTTTTAAATTGCAAAACACAAAACAAATTAAACACACAACTAAACCGATAAGGCTATAAATACTTCGCTTTCGCTGCGCACTCTGATAAAAGAGAAAATAAATTACATGTAAGAGACCCTGCAAATAAGATTAACAAACTTGGTAGACTAATTCCACCAATAATACAAGTAACTATACATATAACATATGCTCCATAAGCATGAGAGCACACCACATTCCCATAAGGCTTTCCTTTACTTACTCTACCCATCACACTCTCATTATAGTGAAACTATAAAACTTAATTCTAAACAAATTTTATCTCCTAAGGCTAACTAATAATTCTAAAGAATCATTAGCAACTCTGTTTCAAAGTTTAGGAGCGTTTTGCTCTGATACCAACTGTAACACCCCAGAATTTTAAAGCGGAAAAAGAAAGAAATAATAATAGTATTAATAGGACGATGGCGGAAACATCGTCTTCTGGGAATGTCACTACTACAAAAAATGCGTTTAAATAACTAAGTGATAAAACCAACATATATAAAAAATAGAATAAATAATTTAAATTAATTAGAGTAATATCCAAAAGATAAAACTAACTCTTCAACTAACTAAAAGTCTAGGCCTAAAACATCTAACATTTTAATGCTCACATCTCAACCCGAGCCCAAAACCAAAGAAGATTCTCATCAACATAACCTGCAAAATATATAACAACAATCCACAATCAGTGGGGAGTAACTAGCAGTTGTCCCAGAACAAAAGAAATCAAAGCATGATTTAGACATAGATTAATAAGAAAAGAAATAATAAAGTCAAGTCAACTACAATATGCATCCACTTCCATATAACTCACAAATAACGCAAATGAATAATAAATAGCAAGTGAGTTGGATAAAAATAAAAAGATCATCTCAAGAGTACTTTTATAAAAATAAAAGTATAGGTAAAACAAGTTATTGAGTCAGAAACCGAACGCCATTCACTTCCTAAGGTTTGTCAGATCGCAATCTCCAGGTCAGTCTATGGGCTTACGTTCCCCACTGCCTGTGTCTAAGAATGGCCAAACTCCCGATGCAGGGTAGAACACACAGAACTCCCTGACCTCTCGGACGACAACAATTAACCCAGGTGTACCCCTAGTTCGCAAACCAGGTGGTTGGCATGTTCTTCACCGGGGACTACATCTATCCCTCTTATCTCAAAATAAAATCATGCATATCATCAAAGTATCATTCATCTTAAAATATTCATCAAAAAGGGATGCCACCCGACCTTATACCCATAATTCATCAAAACAACTCTTCATAATTCCTCAAAAATAATAATTTACAAACTTACAACAAATGTCTCAAATAAATACTTTGAACATCACTAAGCATCAACAAATATAATAAAATAGTTTTTACAGCACTAACAATATCAATCAGAAATGAATCACATCATACAAGATCACCAACTCCAAGTAAAACATACGTACAAGCACATACGAAAATCACACAACACAAAACTCATTAAATCAGCAAAACATACGCAATTAATCATTTTACAAGGACTAAAAGTAAATATAATGATACACAATTATAACCACAGTAACTTAAAAATCATCAGTTCTCAAGAATATAAAAGGTCTCAATTTATTTCTGATTTTATTCCCTTAAATAATCAAAAAGAATATCCTCAAACTCATAACAAAAACACAATAAAATTATTAAACTGATAAGCACAATCAGTAAAATAACACAAAAATTATCATACGACCATTATGGATCTACTGACATGGTACAAATTTTATTTCTAATTTTCGGACTCTAAAAGTATTTTTAAACGTTAATTTACAGAATACTCAATAAAGCCAATATAATAATTAAAAATAGAAATAAACGCTTAAAAATTACTAAAAATTTACATAACATGCATAAACTCACGGAAATACATAATATACAAAGAAATTAATTTTTTCGGCCTCCAGGAATAATTTTCATGATTTATATACTGACAGAAACGATAATGCGAAAACAGATATATCAATTAAATAAACTGGTAAACAGTAGGAAAAAATTATTCTAAGGCATGGAATACATATTACACATATAACATGATCCACGAAAAATAATTTCAGAAATTTTAGCATTCGTTTAATAAGTATTATGCAAATAAGCCAAAAACGCCCAAAACACCAATTAAATCAAATAAATACTAAAAATCAGACGAAAATTATTTTTCTTTATACACTATTCACACAGCATGCATAAAGTATATTCATGTCAAATTTCGTCAATAATTTCATTCAAAAAGTATTTTAAATAATTCCTAGCGTAATAATCTAATACCGAATAATACCCTAATCACTATTGTTCTAAGATAACTACTAATTACCTGGAACGTCGGGAGGAGAGCTGAGTCTAAAGAGATAGTTAAGAGTTACGCATACAATCCAATTCCTCTTCTAACCCCAAAGCACAACGAACGAGAATTGTAGCAACAAGTCACTAGGCATTTTCTTCTTGAACATTGAACTCTTGTTTCGCACTGCTCTGTTCCGACCATGATTCCCGGTGATCAAAAGATCGGATTCTAAATCGCTCCAGCCAAAGTTAAGAACAAGATGTTGTAAACATTCTGTCCGAATTTGAAGACGATCCAACGGTTAGATCTCCAGCTACAGTTATTTTCGTGAAAGTGTGACAAGAAAAACCGGGTTGAACTTTTCTATTCTTTTCCTCTTCCTTTTCTCTCTTTCTTTTCTAGAAAACGGTGAGGGTTAAATGAGAATGATGCTGAACTTCATTTAATAAAAATCAGAATTTTATGGCAAGGAAAAATAAAGGGTCTAAGAGAAATGATTAGGGGGGTTATGGGGGTTACAAACTACCAAGAGTCATCAATTAAAAGAAATGAAATAAAAGAAGAGAAACTTCTTCCTTCTCCCTCCCCATAGCCGGCTGTCCAAGCCCAAGTACACCAAGGTAATTTCGACCCAAGTCATCAAAGGTCCAGTGATTCGCAAATCACTTCCTAAGGTTTGTCAGATCGCAATCTCCAGGGTCGAGTCTGGACGGGCTTACGTTCCCCACCCTTTGTGTCTAAGACAGCCAAACTCCCGACTGGGGTAGAACACGCAGAACTCCCTGACCTCTCGGACGACAACAATTAACCCAGGTGTACCCCTAATTCGCAAACCAGGTGGTCGGCATGTTCTTCACCGGGGACTACATCTATCCCACCGGATATTGTTATCTCAAAAATAAAATCATGCATATCATCAAAGCATCATTCATCTTAAAATATTCATCAAAAAGGGATGCCACCCGGCCTTATACCCATAATTCATCAAAACAACTCTTCATAATTCCTCAAAAATAATAACTTACAAACTTACAACAAATGTCTCAAATAAATACTTTGAACATCACTAAGCATCAACAAATATAATAAAATAGTTTTTACAGCACTAACAATATCAATCAGAAATTAATCACATCATACAAGATCACCAACTCCAAGTAAAACATACGTACAAGCACATACGAAAATCACACAACACAAAACTCATTAAATCAGCAAAACATACGCAATTAATCATTTTACAAGAACTAAAAGTAAATATAATGATACACAATTATAACCACAGTAACTTAAAAATCATCAGTTCTCAAGAATATAAAAGGTCTCAATTTATTTCTGATTTTTATTCCCTTAAATAATCAAAAAGAATATCCTCATACTCATAACAAAAACACAATAAAAATTATTAAACTAATAAGAACGATCAGTATAATAACACAAAAATTATCATACGACCATTATGGATCTACTGACATGGTACAAATTTTATTTCTAATTTTCGGACTCTAAAAGTATTTTTAAACGTTAATTTACAGAATACTCAATAAAGCCAATATAATAATTAAAAATAGAAATAAATGCCCAAAAATTACTAAAAATTTACATAACATGCATAAACTCACGGAAATACATAATATACAAAGAAATTAATTTTTTCGGCCTCCAAGAATAATTTTCAAGATTTATATACTGACAGAAACGATAATGCGAAAACAGATATATAAATTAAATAAACCGGTAAACAGTAGGAAAAAATTATTCTAAGGCATGGAATACATATTACACATATAACATGATCCACGAAAAATAATTTCAGAAATTTTAGCATTCGTTTAATAATTTTCATGCAAATAAGCCAAAAACGCACAAAACACCAATTAAATCAAATAAATACTAAAAATCAGACGAAAATTATTTTTCTTTATACAATATTCACACAGCATGCATCAAGTATATTCATGTCAAATTTCGTCAATAATTTCATTCAAAAAGTATTTTAAATAATTCCTAGCGTAATAATCTAATACCGAATAATACCCTAATCACTATTGTTCTAAGATATCTACTAGTTACCTGGAACGTCGGGAGGAGAGCTGAGTCTAAAGAGATAGTTAAGAGTTACGCATACAATCCAATTCCTCTTCTAACCCCAAAGCACAACGAACGAGAATTGTAGCAACAAGTCACTAGGCATTTTCTTCTTGAACGTTGAAAACTCTTGTTTCGCACTGCTCTGTTCCGACCATGATTCCTGATGATCAAAAGCTCGGATTCTAAATCTCTCCGGTCAAAGTTAAGAACAAGATGTTTTAAACGTTCTGTCCAAATTTGAAGACGATCCAACGGTTAGATCTCCGTCTACAGTTATTTTAGTGAAGGTGTGACAGGAAAAACCGGGTTGAACCTTTCTATTCTTTTCCTCTTCCTTTTCTCTCTTTCTTTTCTTGAAAACGGTGAGGGTTAAATGAGAATGATGCTGAACTTCTTTTAATAAAAATCAGAATTTTATGGCAAGGAAAAATAAAGGGTTTAGGAGAAATGATTAGGGGGGGTTATGGGGGTTACAAACTACCAAGAGTCATCAATTAAAAGAAATGAAATAAAAGAAGAGATACTTCTTCCTTCTCCCTCCCCATAGCCGGCTGTCCAAGCCCAAGTACACCAAGATAATTTCGACCCAAGTCATCAAAGGTCCACGTCCGTCACGCGATAAATCGATAAATTCCTAAATCGCGCCTATACTTTGAAAATACTTAATAATGAAAATAATTCTAATAAATTATATTATAAATATAAATATAATCCACACATTAACACACCATATAATAAAATAATAATTCGGCTCCCAAAGTATAAAGAATAAAAATCATTAATCTAGAGAAAATAATAGTTTTAGGGAAAACTTTTGCGGAAAAACTAGGAGTAAAATTATGGGTTGTTACACCTTTCTTTTTCCAAACCATTATAAAACAATTAAAATTACACATTTTTCAAAAGAGTATGTCAAGATATTCACCATAACAAAATTTGAATACCAAATTATAACTCTTATATAAGTATGAAATTTATTAAGATCAAAGATCTAAAATATAATTTAGAATATAAATTCAAACTGGAAAGTTTTGTAAATAATAAAACGGATACGTAGTACTCACATAAAAAACAACACTTAATTGAAAAAGAACAGAAAGTATATACTGTCTCACATAATAACATATACTATCAAGCAACTAGCAAATAAAATAAATGCAATGCAACACACAAGACTATATTAAAATAAAATTAAAGCTTATTTTTAAATTGCAAAACACAAAGCAAATTAAACACACAACTAAACCGATAAGGCTATAAATACTTCGCTTTCGCTGCGCACTCTGATAAAAGAGAAAATAAATTACATGTAAGAGACCCTGCAAATAAGATTAGCAAACTTGGTAGACTAATTCCACCAATAATACAAGTAACTATACATATAACATATGTTCCATAAGCATGAGAGCACACCACATTCCCATAAGGCTTCCCTTTACTTACTCTACCCATCACACTCTCATTATAGTGAAACTACTAAACTTAATTCTAAACACATTTTATCTCCTATGGCTAACTAATAATTCTAAAGAATCATTAGCAACTCTTTTTCAGAGTTTAGGAGCGTTTTGCTCTGATACCAACTGTAACACCCCGTCCTTCTACTACTAAGATACTAACAAAATCTAATCAAGATTTATTAAAGAGGACGTTAGCGGAAATAACGTCAGGACGGTTATGCTACTCTAAAACAATAATTAAAGATAATCCTCCAATCAAAGTTTCATAGCTTCAAAAAGAAAAGTAAAATCCGAGAAAAACATTATAGTTCTAAAATAAGAGAAATATCCCAATTACTTCATATCATCAACCCAAAAACTATGAGACATGCAAGTCTCCGATAAAGCCGAGATAAAAACTAAATGTCCTTGAAAGCTATCCAAAAGTAAGTCTCCCTATGGTCTACATAAAATTCATCCACCAAAAACAAAACCGGGAGCTTCTTCTCACTACTAACCCTCACTCCCTGCTGGAGCGGTCACAAGTCTAGCAATCATTTCCATCCGCAAGGATATATATTAAATAATTCCCGATCGGTGTGGGGAGTAGCGCGGTTCTCCCGGAACAATAGCAATCAAAGCACGATTCGAAGTAGATTATTAAAGAAGGAAAATTATGCAATCATTACATCAATAGCATGCACATAAAAATCATAAAGCTCATAGGTAAAACAAGTGATCATCAAAAATAAGTAAACAAGATATAGTGAGTGAAACAATTCTAGAATATATAAATAATAATAAATCAAAACTACAACAAGTTATTGAGTCGAAGCCCGAACGCCAGGTGATTCGCAAATCACTTCCTAAGGTTTGTCGGATCGCAATCTCCAGTCGAGTCTATGGGCTTACGTTCCCCCGCTTTGTGTCTAAGAATGGCCAAACTCCCGTGCGGGGGTAGAACACGCGAGAACTCCCGACCTCTCGGACGACAACAATTAACCCGGGTGTACCCTGGTTCGCAAACCAAGGTGGTTGGCATGTTCTTCACCGGGGACTACATCTATCCCACCGGATATTCTTATCTCAAAATAAAATCATGCATATAATCCAAGTATCATTCATCTAAAAATATTCATCAAAAGGGATGCCACCCGGCCTTATACCCACATTTCATCAAACAGTTCTTCATAATTCCTCAAAATCAATAACTTACGAATTTTTAAGAAGTGTCTCTCACAATAAACACTTGAACATCTCAAACATCATCAATGATATAAAACTAATTTTACAGCACCAACATTTCGATCAAAGATATATCACCAAATAACTCTAAAACTTATTCATTAAAAGAGTAGTAACAATTAATCATTTTCTTTCATAAATCAAACATAAACATATGGTTATCCAATGATACATACTGCATACTACTGAAAATCAGCAACCCAAAATATAATAAATTATGAATTATTTCTGATTAACAAGCCCTCAAATAATTTAAAAGTGTATCCTCAATTTCACAACAAAAACACAATAATAATTATTAAAATAATAATTTCGAGCAGTAAAATCACAAAAAAATTATAATACGACCCTAATGGCTCTACTGACATGGTACAATTTTTATTTATAATTTTCGGACTCCAAAAGTATTTTTAACAGTTAATATACAGATTACTCAGTAAAGCCAAAATCATAACTAAAAATATAAATTAACGCCCAAAAATTACCAAAAATTTATATGGCATGAATAAACACACTTTAATACATAATATAGAAAGAAATTAATTTTTCGGTCTCCAGAAACAATTTTTATAATTAATATACTGACAGAAACGAAATTTCAAAAACAGACATATCAATTAAATAAACCAGAACACAGTAGGAAAAAATAATCCGTTTCAGCAATTTTAACATCCGTTTATTAATCCGTTCTAAGGCATGGAATACATACTACGCACATAACATGATCTAAGAAAAATAATTTCAGCAATTTTAACATCCGTTTATTAATTATTATGCAATTTAGCCAAAAATGCACAAAACACCAATTAAATCAAATAAATACCAAAAACAATACGAAAATTATTTTCCTCTACACAGTATTCACATATCATGCATCAAGTATATCCATGTCAAATTTTGTCAATAATTTCACTCAAAAAGTATTTTAAATAATTCCTAGCGCAATAATCTAATACCGAATAATACCCTAATCACTATGGTTCTAAGACAACTACTAGTTACCTGGATCGTCGGAGGTGAGCTGAATATTTCTAGAAAATCCCAATATAGGCGTGTACTCCTCTCCTTCTTCAATTCCCAAGCACCAAGTATAAGAAAAAGGCAACAAGAACAATTCACGAACAATTAACAAGGAGTATAAAATGAAAAATTTTGAGAGATTGAGGAAGATGATGATGGCCGAAAATCTTAGAGTATGGTAGCAAGGAGTTCTGATTTTTTACTCAGAATTTGATGTGATAAAGGTTGGTTTAAAGAGGTTTAATTAGGAAGAATGATTAGGGGGTTAAGGGAGTTACAAAACATCAAAGAGTCACAAGGAAAAATAAAAAGAAAAGAAAGAAGAGGAGGCTCTCCTTCTCCTTCACTTGGCCGGCTGTCCAAGCCCACAAACCAAACAAAAATTTCAGCCCAATTCAACAAGGATCCATGCTTCAAAAGCCCACTACGCGATAAATCGATAAATTCCTAAATTGCGCCTAAACTTTGAAAATACTTACTAATGAAAATAATTCTAATAAATTATATTATAAATATAAATATAATGCATACATTAGCACGCCACACGTGATGCAACATTTCATCACCCAAGTCGGTCCAACAACGTTACAAAAACGCTACGCGACAACACCGCATCCTCAACGCCTAAATAAATAACGAAACTAATATAACCTTTAAAACAAATAACTAACAACTTAAAATAAATATATATATAAATACATCACAACATATAAATATATACACATTTTCACAACACGTTCCAAAATAATCTAAATAATAAATTATTTATTTTTACGAAAAATATCATTTTAATGTAGACAAACACCAAAAATAAAGGGTGAAAATTACGGGGTGTTACAAGCACAGTCCTGAATTGTACAAAAACCAGGATAGAAGATCACTTGACAGTTATTATCTTCTACTAACTTTGTCACAGAGAGGAGGTTGTGTTTAAACTCAGGAATACAGAGAACATTTTTCAATTTTATATCATTTTCCAAGCACACAGTTCCAATATGAGAAACACTAGCAGTTTTACCTGTGGGCAAGTTTATCTTGGTTTTATCTGTGGCTACTACAGTATCAATAGTGTTTTTAGCACTGGATGTCATATGATCCGAGGCCCTGGAATCAATAATCCAATCACTATTTTCACTAGAAGCGCAATAACAGGACACCATACCTGCAAAGCTATGATCAAGCTCCTCCTCTGTTTCGGATCCAGACACAGCAGATTTTGATCCTGAGTGGAGAATTTTCATGATCTGCTCTAGTTGAGTAGATGTGAGTGACAAATCTTCTTTTCCTTGAGCATTTGCAGCGAACTTGTGGCCTTGAAAATTTCTGGCTTTTCCTCCTTTGTTCTCTGATGTCCTAGACAACTCCTTCTCTTTAGCTCTTTGCATTCTTTTGTATTTGGATGCCATTTTGGTGGTCCTACCACGCTCCTGCATTTTTCAGTGGCATGACCCTTCTTTCCACAGGCACCACAAGCTTCATTACCTCCTTGGTTATACATAGCCGACGCTTCTATCTCCATTCTTCCCACATTGAGCACCTCTCTTTGACTTTCCTCTTGTTGAATAGTAGAGCAGGCTTCTTCTACAGTGGGTAAAGTTGAAGCCATTAGTAATTGACTCATGTGTTGTCGAAAGTCTTCATCCAATCCATTAAGGAATTGGAAAAGCCTTCGTTCTTCTTTTTGTTTGTTCAGCGCCTTCAGGAATTGATTTATCTCCTCATTACAGTAACAATCGGAGGTAACTGGTTGAGTGAGTCTATTTCCTCCCATAAGGATTTCATGGAGGTATAATACTCATTAACACCCTTTCCTTTCTGCTTCATATCATACACCTCTTTGCTGAGTTTGTATTTGTGAGACCCATTCGTCAAGGAGAACCTAACTTCCAGTTGTTTCCAGATTTCATGAGCACTGTTGAGGAAAAGTATGGTGGGTCTGATACTTTCCGAGACAGATCCAACTATCCAAGCAATCACCATACTATTACAGGTGTTCCATTGATCTGATTTTTCTGAGCTTTCTTCTTCTCTTTTGATGGTTCCTTGTACAAATCCTAACTTGCGTTTTGAGGGCAGGACTATTTCCATGGACCTTCTCCAGGCCCTGTAATTTGACGAGCCCACAAGTTATTCAACGCTCACTATGTTTGGCCCATCTGATGGGTGGAGATAAAGAGGATTTTGGATATCTGAGAGGGACACATTCTTTGACATTTTTCGTAAGTTTAAAGGTTTAAACTTTTACAAAAAAAAATGTTTTGGGGCAATGATGAAAGGTTTGCGAGATTTCTCTCTCCTTTTCCTTTTTTTTTTTTTTGTAATTACCTCACTATGAGGCCAGCTCTGATACCATGTTGTGCGACGCCATTAAAGGCAGATGATTAAGAAAGAGAAAAGCAACCAACAACTAATTTATTTATCTCACTCTTGATCTGAGAGAATAGAAATATCTCCAGATATATAGGACTATCACACCACTACTAGTGATGAGCCACTATGACTATGTGACAAAACATCTTAACGGTAAAAGAAAATACTGGAAGTAATAAAAATGGGCTGGAGAAAGTTAGAGTGTAGGAAATAAGGAAATGGACAGGCCCATAACCTTTATCCTGCATTATCTTTGTTGCGCTCTTGCTCTGTTGATCGTTGAGTGTTCCAGCTGCAGAGTGAATGTATTGATTATTTAGTGAAAAGCACAAATATTGAGTGGCAGAGTTTGATTAATTTTTCTTCATCTTCCTTTGCCTTAGTTTGATCACAAATTCAGAAATGAACCTCAATTTCAGCACTAAGGGCATGTTCTCTTCGGCATAAAACAACTGAACTGAACTGAACTGAACTAAATTATAACTAATTAATAGTAATGATTATCATTTAGGAACTGAACTGAATTGAAATGAACTGAACTGAACTGAAAATAAGCTGGGGAGAACAGGCCCTAAGTTCATGTGCCAAATATAGTGATTGTTATTGTAATCTAAGTTCCAGCTTGTTCTTGCCAAGGCTAATGAAACGAACCCTACTAGGGGATACTACTGAAATCTCTTACTTCATCTGCATTACTATTTATTCTGAATATTAAGGAACCAGGAACTCAGCTTGTATATATAATTTCCTTAGCGCAAAGTGTTGATAGAGTTAGATTAAATGATTATTCTTCCTAATTATTCGTAGTGAAATCATTTGTTGCTGTCATCTGTTTATTATATCCATTGTTTCTTTTCTATGTTATTATATCAGGATTCTCAAAGTGACAATTGAATTACTACTTTTATTGAGCTTTACTTGTGTTTGTTAATGGCAGTTTCTCCCTATCACTTGAGTTCTGGAGGTTGTTTGAAAAGTATCCGTGCTGCAATGGAGAAAAATGGAGCATATTGTGAATAAAGCTGAATTCCTAATGCTCTTTAGATGACGAAATATGGAAATTTGGGTGGCAAATTTGTTAATCTCTAACTTAAACTCTTGTAATTTGCTACAGAATTGGTATGGAGTGATTTATTACCTATATAGTCGTGGTTTTTTACATAGTTACCTGGACTCGGCTAGGAGTGTCGGATATGGGTACGGATCCGAGTGTCGGGTACGGGGACTCTGTCTGAAATTTGGACACGGGTACGGGTACGCCAAAATAATATTTTATAATATAAAATTAAATAATTAATCAGCTAATTTATATTTTATAATTGTATATTTATAATATATTAATAAAATTAAAGTATTTGTTGAAAAGAACAACCTAGCCATACTGCCATAGGCTAAGAAGAAAAAAAAATGTTTTAAGAAAAGAAAGCATAACTAAAGAAGGAAAGGAGAGAAGGAAAATTAAAAAGAAAAAAGAAAAGAAAAAGAAACAAGTCACGTGGACTTGTGACAAAAAGAAAAAGAAAAGATGAGAAGGTCTCAATGAAGAAACGCAACAGAAGATCGAAGAGAGAGAAGAAGAGAAGGAAGAGAAGTGAAGAAAGACGACACTTACCGGCAAGTTCGAAGCTCCGGCGGCGAGTTCGAAGCTCCGGTCGGCGAGTCAAGGTGAGTTATCCTCTTTTCCTCTTCTCCTCTTCTTCTCTTCTTCTCTTCTCCTCTTCGAACTCTAGGGTTTGAGAATCTAGGGTTTAGAGCCGCCGTGTCCGAGTGAACTTTGCCGGATCTGACACGTATTTCGTACCGATGTCGGCGTCGTGTCGTACCGACACCGGTATATGGCAAAATTTGCCGAGTCCGGGTAACAGAGGTTTTTTCAGAGAATGAAGGCTGCTAAGTAACTAAGTTATGCTATCTATAATGAAACTAATGACTGTTTGCTATTACTTTTTGGGTGTTATTTATGTTGTTATGGTGCTTAAAGCCTTAAATCACTATTAGTTGATCTGATGGCAGTCTATGATACTCATTTTTGGCAAGAATATGTCTATGTGTGTGTGGCTTGCATTAATAATGGGAAGATTTTAAGTAAATGGATGAAGCTAAAAATATCTTTGATATTGGTGTTCTTCAAATTTGGTATACATAATGTTTTGAAGCTCTTCAAATTTTAACTAAAGTTGAACAATTTATCGAATATTAATCACAACAAAGATGGTCATGTCAAAAAAAAAAAAATATCACAACAAAGATTGATTTGTATGTTTGTATGTGTTTGTTCCTCCAAACTCCAAAGTATTACAACTTTAACGGGTTTAGCTTTAATTTAATTAAAGGATTCACTTTCGCATTGAAGTTGTGGACATGGATTTATGTCTGAAAAAGGGTTTGGACGACAAATTTAGGACTTTGGGAAACAAAATCGTTCGTAGCCCAATACACCTTTTCTAGTAGTGATCTTTTCATCAATTTTTTGTTGGTTCTCTCCTTGCAGTTTCCACTAGTTCTTAGGCTCCACTTGTGGTTTTCGTATACTTACATCTTCAACCACGGTGGTTGTACTTTCCCCAAGGATTATTACCTTACAATTAATGTAACTCTTCCTCCAAGCATTTCTAACTAAAAAGAAAACGATTTGACTTGCATTACGTCGACTCCTGTGAGTCACTAGGTAAGAGATCATTTTCTTAAACCAAGTGTTCATGATACTCAAGTTATATGTTTATGCAAAATCCAATATATTATTCCCAGCTTAATTCCTACATATCTCCATAACCAAAACCTCCATTAATGCTTTCAAAGGTATCCCTCTAATGCCCACATGACCATTGAATTGAGATCACCACTAATGAGCAACTTCTCACCTTCGGGAACCTATTACATCACTTCTTTAAAGTTTCCCAAAATTCTTGTCTAATATAGGGCATCTAATCCTACTTTGTGGTGCATAAGCACTTATGATAGTTACAACCTCATTGCCTATTAAGCTTAAAACACTTTCTAAACACCTCCAGCACATCATTAACATATCCCTGATCAATGAGGATACCTACTCCATTTCTACCCTTATTTTTTCCTGAGTACCATTATTTATAACCCCATGGAGCTACTTTTTTTTGCCTTATGTCCAACCCAATTGGTCTTGTAGGCACATTATGTTAATTCTCCTCCTCTTCATAACCCCTACAAATTCCACTAACATCCTGGTAAAAGAGACGACATTCCATACCTTAAAATGCATTTTTATTACCCTTATCATTTCCATGGACTAGCTTCTTTACCCACATTCATCTATCAAGCCGGAATCTTGCATACTTGACTCCAACCTCAGGTGCCAGGATGACGACCTAACAACCCTAACACCCAGGCCTATGAAGTGCAACGCGTTGCTGAGTAGGGCACGCCCCCACAATATCCAGATTTCAATTATGTCCATAAGATGTGACTAAGTTTTACGATGACTGACACAAAACTTTTGCAACTCTCCTCCTTTATCCGCGCTCGAGACCGACAGTAAATGCCACTAAGTAACACTCACAGGCGGTGAATTCCACATTCGTCCGCATAGTAGCACTCACAAGCGGAGTAATTAGAAAAAAAGATATTAGATTATTTTTGCTAAATACCAAATTTAAATTGATTACTCGTGTTAATTTCGGGAGAAAAATGAAGTACTCACTTGCTTGGGGCGAGAATCAAACCCCTATCACAACAATGGTGGAAAATTGGAAGGAGGACCTCATATATAGGGTCAACCTTGATGCTCTTGACTTGACTTATGATACGAGGAAAAATCAGTGTATTAAAACTTCGCCAAAACCTTAACTTTCAAAACCATATCCACTTTATAAGATACTTGTATATAGTAATTACCGGAGTAATATTCTTAAGTTTTGGAGAAGAAAAAAAAAAGATAAAATTTGCACCAATAATAACAAAGTTTGATAAGAACAAGGTATTGGATACTTACTTCACAAAATATTAGAGTATTAATTGATCCCGAAGATAAATATGATGGAAGCAGAGAGAAAATCTATCAAATTCATAAACCAAATAAGCCTAGAATATTAAGTTACTAAATGTTAAGAGTTTCAAGCCATAGTCCCAACACTTGACATGTACTAAACCTTAACGGCCCGTTTGATAGTTGGTTATAAATGGTGGTAATGGGAATGAATTTGTGTGTAAATTTGTGAAGAATATCATTGTCCATTCCCATGGTAATGCTAATTTATCCTAAAGTGTCCACTTTTCTTCTTGAATTTTCATTCCCATCCTATACCACCTTGTAGGTGGTAATGAGTGGTAATGAAAATTGCTTCCCCTTGGAGACAAAAACACAAGTTTAGGGGTAAGATTGCTTGCCCATAGAGAAAAAATGCCTCCCCAGGGAGATTTTAAGGGTGCTTCCCTAATAACATTACACTTAAAATTCATTCCCATTACCGCAATTTATTAACGACTACCAAATGGGCAGTTAGTTTCAGAAGAGGTACTCTGAAATCAAAGACAAGCCACTGCAGAAGATGACTTGGAGCTTTCTGCTAGTAGTATTGCAATCAAAGAAAAATCTAGCCAATCGCAACACCATTCGAAATGCATATCAAGCAATCGTCATTTTGCATCCCGAGCCATGTCCAAGTTTCCATTTCTGCTCCAATGCTTCACAGACTAACCCGGTGCAGTAGCTCGCACTTAGTGGAAACCTCGAAACTGAACAGTAAAACAAGGCAACACTCATCAAAAGTGATTTGAATACACAATAAAATACCACAAGTTAAGAGCTGAAAAGCCACAAAGAAATACCATAATTTTTTTTGACAAGACAGAATTGAAAGATGATAGTAAAACTATATTATTATTTGTTCTAAGAGGCCAACGGTGAAATTTGTTTTGTAATTGCACCCAAAAACAAGCTCTAGACATAGATATGTAGTAACTTGAATGCAAGGCCAAAATCTTTAATCACATTTGACAATCCAATTCGACAGAGGAAAATTCGCGAATAAGATGTTGAAAAGATTTATAGCCCTGCATTCTAATTATGTATTAGTTGGAAAAGAAACCCTTAAAACTGGTACAAACAACCACAGAAGGAAAGAGTGATAAATTCAAGCACCAATACTGATCTCTTTACTCTATGTATCACTCATCAGAATAAAACTCTGACCACTACATCATGTTGAAATGAGGGCCCATTTAGTCTATCTCACTATAATATACAGTTCTAGCCTTCTAGGCCCAGTTTATTTCCCTAGGATGATTATCTTGTACTGCTGCTGTGCCAGCTATCTTTTTTGTCTGTTTGCTAAGATACTTTGTCTTGTTGTCACTCTGTGACTTGGTGATCAAGTAGTAACCTAGGGATCTGTTGTGTGCCGCCTTATTTAAGGCTAGGAATATGTGTAATGAAAAAAGAGAGAGAATGAATGAATGAAAGGAAAACCTGCTTGAGAGAAATTATGCTTCATTTGGTTAGAAACTGTTCTAATGACATTGCAATGCAAATGTCATCATGGTATCAGAGCTTGAGGTTCGAGTAAAATTGTTTGGTTCAGTTTCTTGCCATAAAATCTGTTAGCAAAATTCTTCCTGGTAAGAAAGTTTCAATCTTTTTTGTTCTTTCCAAAATCAAGTCTTTCCTTTTTTAGTTTCAGTTCTAGTGTCAATGAGTGCATGATAAACTGTCATATAGAAAGTAAAATCCTTGTTATTTTCAAATGGCACTTGGTATTGATAGCAGTAGCCCTCTCTATCTTAACCCTTCAGATGGAAGTAGTTCCATTATAGTTGAGAAACTCCAGGGATCAGGGAACTACAGGTCATGGAAAAGGTCATTGGAGATAGGGTTGGCCTCAAAAAGAAAACTTGGGTTTGTAACTGGTACTGTGAAGAGAGATAGCAGTGATGCTGTGAAACAAGAAGCATGGGATACCTGCAATAACATGGTTATATCATGGATTCTAGGTAGTGTGAATGAACCTATAAAAAAATCTATAATGTTTTTGAACAACTCAGCTGAAATCTGGAGACAGCTTGAGAAGAGATATGCTGTGACTAATGGTTCTAGAAAATATAAGTTGAGTAAGGAGATATATGAGACTAAGCAAGGTGAAAAATCCATAACAGACTACTACACTGAAATGAGGGGGTTGTGGGAGGAACTTGAGTCCTTGAGCAACTTACCTCCCATTACAACAATGACATCTGAAATCAATGCTTTATCAAGGCTCTTAATGAACAACAGGAGGAGCAGAAGTTGTTTCAACTTCTTAATGGCCTTGATGAAGCATATCAAGTACAGAGGAGTCATCTTCTTATGATGAGCCCTCTGCCATCTGTGGATGTGGCTTGTAGTTACTTGCATCAAGAAGAAAGCCAAAAGGAAATCCTGAAGCCTGTGAAAGAAGAGAATGAGGCAACAACCATGCTAAGTAGGAGCACTGACCTCACTTGTGGAGAGTGTGGGAAAATAGGACACACAAAGGAAAAATGTTGGAGAATTATAGGGTATCCTAGCAAACACCCTAAGGCTCAGAGAGATGGAAAAGAAAGAGTGAGAGAGTAATGGAACAATACTAGAGGAGGAAGATGGAATAGAGGTGGAAGGTACAGTAGAGGTGGAAGAAGTGCAGCTCATGTGAAAAGCAACATAGAAGGTGCATCATCTGCTGGCAGTGGCACAACTATTACAGCTCAACAACTTGAGCAACTTATGAAGCTTCTTCCTACTCCATCCAAAGCAGCTGGGTCAGACACTGAAGAAGAAATGGATTATAGCTATGCTGGCATGGTTAGCTGTAACCTAGCAGATTCTGTGAAGACATGATGGATAATTGACTCAGGAGCATCAGACCATATGTCTGGATGCCTGAGCATGCTGAAAAATGCCACCAAGGTGAGCAAGGAGCAGAAAATCAACCTACCCACTGGTGAGACAACAGTGATCTCACACACTGGTGATGCAAAGCTCAAAAATGAAACTCAAAAATGTGTTGTATATATCCACATTTAAGCACAATTTACTTTCAGTTCAAAAACTGACATCAGATGGAGGATGTAAGGTGGATTTCCATCCTGATTTTTGCATTATACAAGAAGAGAAGAGTGGTAAGGTGCTGGGTGTTGGGAAGGCTGAGCATGGTCTGTACTATCTAATTAACAGACCCATTGATGAAATAGTAAAATCTTGCAAAGACAGAAGTGATGAATGCAAGAAGATGGAAGCAGGGAAGAAACATGTTGTGAAAGTCATGAACGCTGAAAATGGTGTGGTGGTTCCTAACACCATAACTGATGTGCCTAGTGTGCCTGAAACCACTCTCTGGCACTGGAGGTTAGGTCATGCCCCCCTCCAGAAATTGAACAAGATCAAGAACTTGCAAGGGTTCAAGCATGAAGCCACTGAAATTTGCATCACCTGTCCTTTGGCAAGATTTACAAAGCTGCCTAGCAAGCTTAGCAAATCAAGAGCTGCAGGATTGTTTGAATTGATCCACATTGACATTTGGGGACCATACAAGGTTGCCACCAGACACAATCACAGATACATCATTACTATAGTAGATGACTATAGTAGAACCACATGGGTTCATTTGCTGAAGCACAAATCAAATGCTTTTGAAGCTATTCAGAATTTTGTTCTCATGGGAAAAAATCAGTTTGTAAAAAATGTGAAAATCATCAGAAGTGACAATGCACTTGAGTTTGATGATAGACAGTGCAAACTCTTCTTTGCTAGTCATGGGATAGTGCATAAAACAAGCTGTGTTGACAGGCCTGAACAGAATAGAAGGGTGGAAAGGAAGCACATGAACATCCTAGAGATGGCAAGAGCTCTAAGATTCCAAAGTGGCCTTCCTTTGCAATTTTGGGGAGACTGTGTGTTGTGTGCAGTCTACATCACCAATAGGCTTCCTAACACAGTGCTTGGTAACATTACACCCTATGAGGTACTCTATAACACTGCTCCTGTTTATAAACATTTGAAACCATTTGGTTGTTTAGTACTTGCTTACAATCCAAGTAGAATCAAGGATAAATTCAATGCTAAAGCTATCCCATGTGTATTCCTGGGTTATCCCTATACCCAAAGAGGATACAAACTGTTAAACTTAACAAACAATAGTACATTTGTGAGCAAGGATGTAAAATTCTATGAAACAATATTCCCTTACAAATTGTTCAACAACTCTGCTAGCATTAAAGAATCACCTGCTGTGAGCACTAAGTGTGTAGATGTAATAGAGGAGGAAGAACATGTGAATACTAACACAGATGAACCAGAAGGTGAGAGAGTTGCAGATGTTGTAGAACCCAGAAGATCTACCAGAACTCACAAAGCACCCAGCTGGCAAAAAGACTACATCACAACCAACTTCACACAAAAGACCAAGCCTCACAAAATTAGCCAAACCACTCAAATTGAAACTACTTCCCAATTCTCATGCTTCCTAGCCAAATCTCTCACCAACCATGAACCCAAACACTTCAAAGAAGCCATTATTGATCCTAAATGGGTGCAGGCTATGAATGAAGAGCTTCAAGCTCTTGAGCAGAACAATACCTGGACTATTACTGACTTGCCAATGGGAAAAAAGGCAATTGGAAGTAAATGGTTGTATAAAGTTAAGTACAACAGTGATGGGAGCATCAATAGATACAAGTCTAGACTTGTTATCTTAGGTAACAGACAGAGGTATGGGATAGACTATGACCAAACCTTTGCCCCAGTTGCAAAAATGGCAACTGTTAGATCCCTTCTTGCTGTTGCTGCCATAGAAGATTGGCATTTACATCAAATGGATGTTAAGAATGCTTTCCTCCATGGTGAATTGCAGGAGAATGTCTATATGAAGCTCCCACCAGGTTACCTAGGTGAAGGCTACAAACTTGAAGTTCAAAAAGAATGTGAATCTGTGGCCAATGTAGGGAGTTCTAAAGTGTGCAAACTAAATAAGTCCTTGTATGGACTCAAACAGGCTCCAAGGCAATGGTTTGCTAAATTGAGCACTGCACTGAAAGCTCATGGCTTTGTTCAATCTAAGTCTGACTACTCTTTGTTCAGCAAGGAAGAAAACGATAGTTTTCTAGTGATTTTACTATATGTTGATGACTTGATATTGGCAAGCAACAGTTCTGCTGCAATCTCTCACACCAAAGAGCTGCTGAGTACACATTTTCAAATGAAAGATATGGGCATACTTAGGTACTTCTTGGGTATAGAAGTTGATCATTGCTCTCAGGGTCTATTCATGTCTCAGAAGAAATATGTTCAAGATCTTCTTGCTGACTATGGTATGACTGATTGCAAGCCTGTCAAACTTCCTATGGACAGCCATACGAAACTATCAACTTATACTGGCACACCTCTACCTCACTTTGAGCCTTATCAAAAGTTGGTTGGCAAGCAGATCTACCTCTCATTAACAAGACCAGACATCACCTTTACAGTTCATGTCCTTAGTAGGTTTATGCACCAGCCTACTAGTGTGCACATGCAAGCTGCTAAGAGAGTCCTGAGGTACCTTGCAGGGTCTACCAGTCAAGGAATTCTTCTTGCTAATAATTCAAGTGCCAAACTTCAAGCATTTTGTGACAGTGACTGGGGTGGTTGTGCAAGCACCAGAAGATCAACCTCTGGGTTCTGTGTGCTTCTTGGGAATTCTCCCATCTCTTGGAAATCTAAAAGGCAGTCTGTGGTGTCTAGGAGTAGTGCTGAAGCTGAATATAGGTCCATGGCCTTGACCATTTGTGATGTAATGTGGCTACATCAACTACTTCAGGACCTAGGAGTGAAAAGCATTGGCAACACTTCAGTGTTATGTGACAATCAAGCTGCCCTAGCCATTGCTTCCAACCCTGTCCACCATGAAAGAGCTAAGCATGTGGATATTGACTATCATTTCATCAGGGACAAGACTAATGAAGGTGTGGTTGCTCCCACCTACATTCCTACAAGGCAACAACTTGTAGATGTGTTTACAAAGCTTCTCCCTACTCATCAGCACCGATATCTTTTGTCCAAGTTGGGAGTTCAGTCTAAACCTCACTCTCAGCTTGAGGGGGAGTGTTGGAATGAGGGCCCATTTAGTCTATCTCACTATAATATACAGTTCTAGCCTTCTAGGCCCAGTTTATTTCCCTAGGATGATTCTCTTGTACTGCTGCTGTGCCAGCTATCTTTTTTGTCTGTTTGCTAAGATACTTTGTCTTGTTGTCACTCTGTGACTTGGTGATCAAGTAGTAACCTAGGGATCTGTTGTGTGCCGCCTTATTTAAGGCTAGGAATATGTGTAATGAAAAAAGAGAGAGAATGAATGAATGAAAGGAAAACCTGCTTGAGAGAAATTATGCTTCATTTGGTTAGAAACTGTTCTAATGACATTGCAATGCAAATGTCATCACATCAGGGATAGATCTTGAACAAAATGGGATAAAATAAAAGTAACAATGCTGAACGGCTAAAAAAAGAATATGGAAGGTGCAAACAGCTCAAGAGAGACTTTGCTGGAAATCAAATCCCGAGTTCACAACATTAAATATAAAATACAATAAAATAAAATAAATATGTTTCACTGTAACTGTCCTACATTCTATGTTGTCCCCTTTCAAGATAAACCATAGATATTTGTCACAAGTTTGTGCTTTTTGGTACAAATTTCCACCAACACTGATTATTCATGGTCATTTTTCACCCTCTTGATATGTATATAAGGTGAATTGAGAGGGTAAAAGAGATACGATGCTGAGCACAATGTACATGACTGACAAAGAGAACTTCAGACATACTAGAAATAATTTTACAAATGGGGACTTGAATATATTATCTTTTATGGTGGTCAGCCGCAGAAAACAGTAATAATTACGTATTCAAAAAATACATCCAAAGCATTCATCAAGGCCCTAAGGAATTAGATTAGCTTTTGCTACCTTTCACTATCACCTGGATACCTAGACCAGCTTTTCTATACAGGGGAACTCGATACTGATGCATCTCTTTCAAGATTTTGAGGCTAAAAACTTCTTTTACTAATATTATAAGGGCAAAATCACTTCGCACTATATTATTTCAACTACAAACATGATTTTCTCACAATCTTTTGCAATGGACCGAGTTCATGGGGCCGACCAAACCACCAATCATCAGACAAAACAAATTAAGAGCTTGAGGGGAAGAGAACAACAGCAAGTTGTGGAGCCTTGGCATGGCAGTGTTGGTGAATGAAGACAAATACTCCGTAGTAATTAATTGTTAGCTAGCCTTTTGTAGTCCTTGCCTTGTATATAAATAAAGGGAAGGGGGAGGGGAGGAATAGGAGAGGGTATGGGATTAGATTTGCTTGTTTTGAGACTTGTATCCTAAAGATACTACTTTGGAGATTGAAGCCAATAGAACCTAACATGTATACAATTCTCATCAAGTTATCTATAATCATTACCAACTCTAATAACCATTTCAGGATAAAAACTTGCCATCATTCAATCAGGTATTTACTTGGTACATGTCAATACAAACACTAACCATTTATACATACGAATTTGTGGTCTTAAATGAACAAACTTGAAGCATTTTCAAGAATAGTAGTAGTACCAAACTACCAATATTAGTATAGTTACAAAAATTACCTGAAATATATTCAGTTGTGGAGTCCCTGCTAACTTTACCGTGGACCATTGTAGTATTGTACCCACCTGAAGTCACAAGTGAACACATTAGCTACACATTCAACATTTTCCATGAAGGATAAAGAATACATAATCACAAAGGATGCAAATTGTAGATACAAATGAGATGGTGAAAATACCACAAAAACAAGGTCTGAATCATCTTTAGTAGCAGAAAGAGCGATAATCCTCTATGTCAACCAGCTCTTCTGAACTATAAGATAACCCTAGAAAGCAAACAATTACTTTGGCAATCATTGCTTTCACGATTACGTGCCACAATTAAAATAGATAAACAGAAACCCACCAATTATTCGAGCATTTTCAGGACTTGAAGAAGTACTTCTCCTGAATCTTTTGCACGAACGCAGGACTTCTCAAATAGCTCAACTACATAAATTGTAAAAAGGCCTACATATTATAAACTAGCCTTATATGCACGCTATGCGTGCGAAATCGTTATAAAAATTAAATTAATTAGCATCATGGTTACATCTAGTATTAGTTTGAGCAAGAACGTGGATACTCGCTAAAGATATCAGAAGAGGGAGAAGATCAAGGAAGTTTCCTATAGTGTTGTAGTTCTAGTTATTTTTCCCATATTATAAGGAATTTTTTTTAATAGAAATCAGATAAGGATTGTAGAAACTGATAACTTTGGTAGTTTTTTTGTTTTATTTTTTAAAATTGAAGGAGTTAGTTATTTTTTTTACCTTTTTCTATTTTTCAGTGTCCCGTCCATGTTGCCTTATAGAATAAAGATGAATAATAACATTCTTTTGTTAAATAAAGATCAGATTGCCTAGAAACTTGTAACAAACATGCTAATGTACAAGAAATTTCTATCAGATTACTCTTCTAGCAAACAAAGGTAATTCATTCTACAATTAGAGCATTATGCAAAGATACATTCCACCAAGTTAATTTTTTTCACAACTTGACCAACCAAAATAAGGTGACTACCTAATTAGTTAGACTTCTCAATATCTCATATGAATAGAATTACAAAAGAATTGATTTAAATTGTAGAGAAGTGAAACGAACAACTAGTGAACAAACAGGTTTTAACATCTTCCACTCTCACTTGAAGACTACTTACCCATAACACCACAAAACCGTTTGCAAGTTCTAGGTATACGAGTATGTGGTTTGACTTCGATGTAAATACCAGAATCAGTTTTCACGTACACAGTTCCAACCATGCCAGCTTTGTTTAACGGACTATCTAAAATTTCACGAAGGACCTGAAAATAGAATAATATTAATGCCATAAATCTACAAATCGACAAAAAACAAAGACTTGTTTTACAGGGCCGGAACCCAGTAGTTCAAATCCTGCAGAGGCAAAAATGTGGTTGCAGGACAGTAGGACACTATCAATGTATAAAAAAAACAAGCCTCTTGCAAGCATGAAATTTCAGCTAATACATCTAATGGTGTCTTTTATTTATTTATTTATTTTTTCTTTCTTTTTAAGGAAAATGAAGTTTGCAAAGTAATTACCATTGTAAGTTACAATTGTTTTCCTCCAAACCAAACAGAAGCACAGTAACTAACAATTGATCAATTGTGGAAATTTGCTGTCTGTTCACCTATACACACAATTTCTTCCTTCTCACTCCTTTAAATCCCTACATTATCTTATTCCTTGGGAATGTCCACTAGCATACCCTAGCACACAAAACTCTAGCCATGTAAACAAACCAAGCTTGGACAAACTTTAGCCACATAAACGAACCGAGTTTGAACAAACTTTTGAGCTCAATCGAAAGCTATGGAGTAATTGTCATCTTCCTTTTTCAATTACCACATGACAATAAACACAAATCCAGATTCTTATGAGTGTAAAAGTGTAAGACTTGTTACAAATTAGTTATGCTTAATTAAAAAAAATTCAAATCTCATAATTACCTCACACATAC
The DNA here is from genome assembly GCA_947648045.1 of Beta corolliflora. Lineage (NCBI taxonomy): Eukaryota > Viridiplantae > Streptophyta > Magnoliopsida > Caryophyllales > Amaranthaceae > Beta > Beta corolliflora. Next base: position 524,413 of record CANSZD010003989.1, read on the forward strand.
TGACTTAAACACCCATAATTAAATTTTGAATAAACAAAGGAATAGATTTAGATATACTACGTACTCATATACTCCTTCCGTTTTTTTTACTTACTACATTTTCCATATATGGGTGTTTCTTTTTACTTGCTACATTTCCTTATTTGGGGTACTTGGCCCACCATAAAGTATTACTATTATATTTGTTTTTCTCTTTTTCCACCCAAAAGTACTACTTTTTCACCTTTCCCCATTATTTTACATTAAGGCTCCGTTTGGTTGGGTGTAAAACATTTTCCGTGTAAAATGATTTTCATGGAATACAATTTACAATGGAAAACACAATTCTAAAATTAGTTTTCCGTTGTTTGGTTCCATGTAAAAAAATGATGCAAGGAAAGGAAAATAAAAGGGAAAGTAAAGAGGTAGTGAGTGAAGTGTGCAAGAGAGATAAGGAGAAGGAAGGAAAACAGTTTTCCCTCCATTTTGAAGGGAAAATGGTTTTCCATCATTTTGGGAGCAATTTTACTCCTAGGGAAAATAGTTTCACTCCTTTGCAAACCAAACAATGTAAAGCTGAAAATAGATGAAAACAGTCTTCCAGGAAAATGTTTTACGCCCTACCAAACGGAGCCTAAACGGCTCAAAAAGTACCCTCCCAAAACCTTGAAAGTGACATTGCCTTAATTGTTGTCAAGTAAAAAAAACCGAGGGAGTACCTCATAAGCAATGTCAGGGCGACAATCAGTGGGATTCTTCCCTAGTTTCGATAAAAATTTGGAATCTTCATAGGAATTCAAAATCTTCCGCTTCTAAAAAACATCAAAAGATTGATCATAAAAACAATAGTAGTAATTTATTCTAGTTGTTTGGGCCCATTTTATGGACCGGCCCATATATGGTGAAGTTACTAAAATACCCCTACCTCTAGGGAACATGATCCTCCACCCGCTAGAGCTGACTAAAATGCCCTCATTTATTAGAGGTCTCATCCTCTATAAATAGGGGTTGTCTCATCAGACAAAGGTATTGAATTCTCACCTAACAAAACCAGAGCATCTCTCTCTACAATTACTCACTTTCTCTCTCTACCTCAATCTCAACTGACTTGAGCGTCGGAGGGGCTTTCCCGGGAACACCCCCGGGCCAGTTTTCCTTGTTTTGCAGGACCTCCAGGGACAAGACTCGGGGATTATATTCCAACTCGGGATTTTAACCTCTCTAAACATACTTAACTCATTTGACTAGTTTCTAGGCAGAAACAGTTTGGCGCCGTCTGTGGGGATGCTACATCTCAAAGTCACATACCGAGAGCAACATGGCACCCGACTAAAGAAAGACAAGAGCTTATTACCTGGGCCGAAGAGCTCCCATCCTGTCGTCATACCACACCTAGTGTGGAACCAACTCATTAGGAAGATGAGGGATCTACCTCTCGGGATGAGCAGAACAGCCTCAACCTCCGGAACTAATTTCCTTTAAATCCACCTCAGTTAGTCACTACGACTAACCCAGAGAGAATAGTCGATCAGTTCAACTAGACATTCAACGAAGTATTCAAGAGCTTCTATCCGACATGCCACAACTCAACCAAGGGCCTCATCTTCAAGCCCAATTAACTCCCCTCAAAATAGAATGGAGGAAGCTCGGGAAGAAAAAGACCGAGAAGACATTCCACAGCCAGCAAGTCGGCGTAAGATGGAGCAAGACACATGCCAAGTTGTCAACAATCTTGAAGCAAGTCATGGAGAAGGATATCGCATATAGTACCTGCGCATCACAAACCCTCGAAGAAAGTGTGAAGGGATCCCTCTCGGAGTCAACAAGCACAAAGAATGCAACTTGGTCCCTCAACAGTTCTCGGGACTCTTTCATGGTATCATCATGAACTGCCCAACATTTAATATTGGGTGGCGGCACGAGAAGAGATTTGTAAGCCTATCGGCGAGAAATCATGGAAGCGAAAGGAGAGGCTCCCTCCCGGGAGTCCACCGACAACAATCATAATCAGAACAATCACCCTCGGTATAGGGCCTCCGGCCTCGGGTCATGGAAATGACCCTCAGCTTAACAAGATCCAAAGAGAAATCAGCCTTAGCCGTAAAAGCACACTATCAAAAGCCTTACACAATCAAAAGTGGAGACCTGAAGACTCGGATCAACATGGGCGAGCAAAAGGAACCTCGAGAGAATGAAAACCTCCTCAGGAAACACGGGGCTCATTAGCCTCCCGAGTCAAGAACTACTCCAACGGTACCTCCTCGGTCATAAGGAGTGCCCCAACGAACTTAACCAAAAAATTAGCTAAGTATTGCTTATTGGCACCTGCTCGACATTCGAGTGGCGTCATTCGGAGAAGAGAGACCTCCACGGGAAGCATGGAGCTCATTAGCCTCCCGAGTCGAGAACATCTCCAAAGGAACCTCCTCGGGAAGCACCGGGCTCATTAGTCTCCCCGAGTCGAGAACATCTCCGGAAAACAATGACCCTCTCGGTCTCGCTAGAGGGATCAACACTTAGCAAATATAGCTAAGTACATCCTACATATCCAACTCGGGATTATCATGGAAGGCTCATTAGCACCCGAGTTGGTGCATCACCCTTCTCGGCCTTACCAGGGGACTCAACACTTAAGCCTAAATTTGGCTAAGTACCTCAACACCCAACTCGGGACTATCATGGAGGGCTCATTAGCACCCGAGTTGGTGCATCACCCTTCTCGGCCTTGCCTGGGGGCTCAACGCTTAAACCTAAATTTGGCTAAGTATCTCAACACCCAACTCGGGATTACCATGGAGGGCTCATTAGCACCCGAGTTGGTGCATCACCCTTCTCGGCCTTGCTAGGGGGCTCAACACTTAAGCCTAAATTTAGCTAAGTATCTCAACATCCAACTCGGGATTACCATGGAGGGCTCATTAGCCCCCGAGTTGGTGCATCACCCTTCTCGATTCGAGAGAGTATGTAACCCTCTCAGTCTCACCAGGGAGCTCATCACTTAGCAAAAATGAGCTAAGTATTCTCCATACACCCAACTCGGGATTGTAGGTGGCTCATTAGCCCCCCGAGTTTGTGCATGATTCTCTCGGCCTTGCCAGGAAGCTCATCACTTAGCGAAATTCGGCTAAGTATTCTTCATACACCCAACTCAGGAATACAGGTGGCTCATAAGCCCTCCGAGCCCCCACATTCGTAACTCTTGGGCACTTGGGAACTCACTCTTTCCAGCTCGAGAAAGCAAGAAGACCGACTTGGGAAGAACAACTCGGTCCCCCTAGCCAATTCGTTGCCTAGTTGGGCTCGATAGCCACGCATGTATACCCCTCGGGAAATAGGGGGCTCCCTCTCCCCCAACTTGGGAAACTTGAGGGCCAACTCGGAGAATCGAGACGGTCTACTTCACAATCACCTAGCAAGATCAAATGGACAACATCGCATCCACCACTCGGGAAATTTGGGGCTTCTCCCCATCTTGGGGATGGAGTATCTTCCCTACTCGGGAATTTCATCTCTGTTCCACCATGAGGCTCACCTCGGTCGACCTCAGAAAACATAACATTTGGGGCTCTCGCACATCAGGGCACCTAGAAGCAAGGCGCAATCTCGAACCCTCCCCCCCCCTCCCGGGACCGACATGGTACTCCAGACCATGAGTCTCTCTCAGGTTCTGCTGGACGACCGATGCGGGAAGGAACGAGGATGCCCTATCCGTTCATCCAGCGTGGGGCTAATTGCTTGAACCCATCAGCTCGTCCAATAAATACACTCGACGAAGATATGATGAAGTTCGTCAGCCCTCCGAGTCAAGAACTTCTCCAATGGCATCCCCTCGATCCTGGACGAGTGCCCCAACCGACTTAGCGAAAAAATGACTATCATTTGTGGTTACTCTGCATCCGAATGGCGTTGTCACAACAAATGAAGCCTGCTCGGGAAGAATGGGGCTCATTATCCCCCCCGAGTCGAGCATATCTCTCGCGGTACCTGCTCGACCATGCCAGGAGTTCCGTATCACTTAGCGAAAATAGCTAAGTGCAAACAAATGAACCTCCTCGGGCCTAGCATGGGGCTCATTAGTCCCCCCGAGTCGAGCATATCTCTTGCGGTACCTCCTCGGCCATGCGAGGAGTACCCTATCACTTAGCGAAAATAGCTAAGTGCAAACAAATGAACCTCCTCGGCCTAGCATGAGGCTCATTCGCCCCCCGAGTCGAGCACATCTCTCGGGGTACCTCCTCAGCCATGCCAGGATTACCCTATCACTTAGCGAAAATAGCTAAGTGCAAACAAGTGAACCTCCTCGGCCTAGCATGGGGCTCATTAGCCCCCCGAGTGGAGCACATCTCTCGGGGTACCTCCTCGGCCATGCCAGGAGTATCCTATCACATAGCGAAAAACAGCTAAGTATCAACAATTGGGACCTACTCGGGACCCGAGTAGCGTCGGAAGACCTCATCGAGAAGCATGGGGCTCATTAGCCCCCCCGAGTCGAGAAACTCGTTCATTGGCACCTCCTCGGTCATAAGAGGAGCGTCCTACTAACTCAACCGAAAAACGACTAAGTATCAACAATTTTGGACCTACTCGGGATCCGAGTAGCGTCATGAGGCCTCCTCGGGAAGCATGGGGTTCATTAGCCCCTCCGAGTCGAGAAACTCGTTCATTGGCACCTCCTCGGTCATAAGAGGAGTGTCCTACCAACTTAGCCGAAAAACGGCTAAGTATCAACAATTTGGGCCTACTCGGGATCCGAGTAGTGTCGTGAGACCTCCTCGGGAAGCACGGGGCACATTAGCCCCCTCGAGTCAAGAAACTCGTTCATTGGCACCTCATCAGTCATAAGAGGAGTGTCCTACCAACTTAGCCGAAAAACGGCTAAGTATCAACAATTTGGACCTACTCGGGACCCGAGTAGTGTCGTGTGACCTCCTCGGGAAACATGGGGCTCATTAGCCCCCCTAGTCGAGAAACTCGTTCATTGACACCTCCTCGGTCATAAGATGAGCGTCCTACTAACTTAGCCGAAAGACAGCTAAGTATCAATAATTTGGACCTACGTAGCGTCCTGAGACTTCCTCGGGAAGCATGGGGCTCATTAGCCCCCCGAGTCGAGAAACTTCTTCATTGTCACCTCCCCGGTCTAACAACTCGCGCAAGGATGCCCTTGGCTTGACCCTCTCGGTCTACACTAGTACAAAGTTGGTCTTAGGTAACATGTATGAGGTAACACTTTTCAAAACTCAAGTTTCTCGAATATATATGTAACACCTTGGTAACACTTAATCAATATGTAACACTTAATGTAACACATTTTTATAAGTAACATTTTGAACTAACACTTTTTCAATTGAGTAACATTTTGATGTAACACTTTCAGATAGGTAACACCTTTAGGTAACACGTAATAGCCCTATTTTTTAAAAGCGTTTATTAAATGCTAATTATATTTATTAAGTTAATTATGTTTCGGATTTTCTTATTTTATTTGGGTTAGAATATGAATTTTTATTTGGCGTATTTGTGATATATTTATTTATTTAATTTTATGAAGTTGTTATTATATTTATTATTATTAAATTATTTTGGGTTTTAGTTATCGAGTGGTATTTAACCAAATAGGAAAATGAAGTCGGATTTCCTCCTTGCCTTTAGACCATTTGTCGGTTTTGTTTTAAAACCATAAACCCGTCTTTATTTCTCAAACCTCTTTGTCGTTTCTCACCCAAAACCCCCACTCCTCGTGGCTTCTCTCTCTCACCCGAAAACCTCAATCCTCCCTCCTCTCTCTCTCCTCGCATCTCACGCTCTCCTCCCCCTGTCCGGCGCCATCGCCGCCTTTTGCTTGCGGTGATTCTGCCGCCGTGAACCTTGTGCCGCCGTTGTTGTTGTTGATGTTTCCCCTGCTTTTCTCTCTCCTCTATTCGTGTTCTACAACGCGTTGCTGCCGCTGCTCTGCTCCCCTTCTCTGCCGGTGCTGATTGGTGTCGCTGCCGTCGCCATAACTGCTGTTGTCCCAACCCTTTATGTCGGCGCCATAATTTTTGTCGTCGCTATTGATGGTGCTGTTCTCTCTCTTCATGCCGCTGCTGCTTCTGCCTCCATTTCCCTCCTCTTGCTGCTGTTCTGTCGGTTGGTGGCTAGTGCGGTGCGCGAACAGCGGTGCGGTGGTGCGACGTTTTGCACCCTAAATCTGAAATCACCTCTTTCTCTCTCCTGCTAGTCAAGTTCCCCAATTTCAGTAATCGCGAAGATATACAGATTCGAAGCTATCTTGCTGTTACTCAATGGTCCTTATCTTGAGAATGGTATAATTTCTCCTCCTAATTCTTAGTTTTTTCTGTTCACAGGTTGAATTTTTGTGATTTAACTGCATTTTGAATTTTTTGTTGTGCGATTTCAATTTGTGTGACCTGTTGGAAATTCTAAAATTTCAATTGCTTGGTTACCTTTTTATTTTCTTTGTTGCCTAAATTTTCTTACTTCTTTTTTCATGTAAATTTAGTTGTTCATTTATAGAATGGACTTATGAATGATCTATAAATTTGTGGGATTTATAGTTTGAATTATTATTTTGTTGCTTTTGATTTGTAAGTTCACTTAAGCCAAACTCCAACGGATATATAGAACAAGGTAAGGTTGAAAGTGTTTTGGGTCACTGGAACACCTTGGTTCTGATATTTTAAATCATATGGATCATTCTAGCTTCCTGCAGATAATTAGAATTGGATATAGTAGCACATAATTGAGTTTTCCTTATATCACATAAACAGTAGTAGGAAGATATTGGTAGTAAAGACAAGACCTTAATTTTCGATAAACGTATCCTATAGCTTTGTTACATATACGTATACTCTGAGGGTGTGGTTTCATTGTCAGTTGGTGGTGCATCTTTGTTCTCAACAATATATAAGCTCATCTTAACCTTGTTTTTTTGTTCCTAATGGTCTAGCAAATTTTAGTATCATTCCACCACCAATGGTGGAACCATTGAACTACTTACATTGAGGTTAGTTGCATTTGTTAGTGTATCGACCATTCTGGCTTGATTTTTTTTTTCGCTTTAATCTCATGGTTAGCTGTTCCTCATAGTGGTTGGTGCTTTCAACTCTATGCTCCAACAACTTTAGCGCATACCCATGATGTCACAAAGTACCCTTTTGAAAGGAACTTTTTAACTGGTGTTTATTTTATTCTTAACATGCAGGAAGAAAGCAAGAAGGAAAAACCTAAGCGGTACCAAGTAAAAAGATAGGCACATTATGGGGTTCTATGAGCTTTGCAAGGAAGGAATATAAATTGGTAAATTAATTACAATGAATAATAATCACTTTGTTTTATTTTTTCTTATCATCCCTTGGTACGATCATGTAACTTATATGTATCTTGAATTTTTTTATATTATTTCCATGGTAGCAACAACAAGATAATGAGAAGAAATGACCATCCCAAGCACAGTTGTACAAAGAATCTCAAAAGAGGAAAGTGGACAAAATATACAAAACAGCTTACGAGCCTATTAAATATAATGTTGTAAGTTTGGCTGCCTTTACATTTTATTTAGGCTAAGTTTTTCGATCGCAACTTCAATTTGGTAGATATTGATATTGCTTCCATTATTTCTAATGTAAGATAAGATGGAGGAAGTTCATTATGACGTAATGAAAATTGATTTGCTTTTCTTTTTACAACAGGTATATCATAACTAGTCCTCTTATCATATAAGACTTTGAAAATTCTTATTTTTTTTGTTCATATTGCAGGATGATGAAGATAGTGGATTAGAGTTCCAAGTAGGCATGATGCTTCGGGAAACATGCATGCATGGGTAGATCGATGAAATTGATGACGAAAGAAAGAAATGACCATAAGATTGATTTAGGTTTATTTTGGGAGTTATATATATCATGACTGGATTTTCATATAAATTATATGTATTTTGAACGCAATAGTACATTTTCAATTGATGAATACTACTCTTATGGCTCATTCTTTACAATAACCGTCGAGTATTTGTACTCATTTATATTATAATATCATTTCATTATTTCCTCTTCGTTATTACGTTTATAAGTTTTAGTATTATAATAACTGTATATGAGTCGATAAATTTAAAAATGTTACTATAAGACAAGTGAAATAGAAGTGTTATTATAAAGCTTGCTAACAAAAAGTGTTGTTTAATATCTAATAAAGTGTTACATATGCTGATTTAAAATGATACATAATATTTAATAAAGTGTTACTATAATTCAAGAGATGAAATAGAAAATGTTACTATAGATGAAAAAGTGTTACATAAAAAATTATAAGTAACACTACAAAAATGCTACATTAGTAAAAAAAAGTGTTACAATAGAGAATTTTAAGTAACACTTGAGAAAGTGAAACATTAACATTGGAAAGTGTTACCTTAGAGAATAGGTAGCACGGGCAGATGTTTCACTTATAAAAGTATTACCTATTGTCTAGAGTAACACTTTTAGGCCTTTAGGTAACACTTTTGGGGTGATACTTTAGGGCAATTATGCACTAGTGCTAGCACCAACTCGGGCAAGTATTCCCTCGGGAACGGTATATACCTCGGTCTAAGAACTAACACGAGCAAGGATGTACCCCTTGGCGTGACCCCATCGATCTAAGCACCACTTGGGCAAGGAGCCCCTCGGGAACCAATACTTGAGCAAGGAGCCCCTCAGGATTCAACTGCCCCAGGTCGGGAGAGTTTCCATGAGCCCATCGCCACATCAAGGACTCGGGACACAACTCTCTCGGCCAAGCAAAAATTGCATCGAGCGCACATCAAGCGCGCCAGACGAGTTGCCCGCGTGTCGCACAGCTGGTCCGTGCCGCGCGCAGTGTATTGTCGGGAAAATACCTTCCCAACTCGGGAGTTAAGTAGCCAAGCATCAACTTCCCCGAGCACAATGGAGTCGGGATTTCGGACGCCAGATTCGGGATTTCAGACGCCCAGCTCATGAAAGTTCCCCGACAACATTAAGCACCCATTCTCGGCCAGCACACAAGGCTCCTCTCTTGCTCCCGAGTGCGTGCCTCGCACCATGAAACACCGAGTGCAGCATTTGTCATGTCGGGGATCAGCAGTCGGGATCGACCCGGCACGCATCTAGGCGCACTCGGGGGCGTCTGGGGCATCGTTGTGTGTTGAGCGCTCCCTAATGCGTCTCGCACAGCTCAGTGCAAACAAGCACTCAAGGTGGGTTTTGTTTCATCAACCCATGGAAGCAACTCGGGATTAGCATAACTAGTGCTCAAGGCCCCTGCAACTAGGGTAAGGAATCTCCACTTGCTCGGGAGCTACCCCGAGTCAAGAATTCGCGAGACTCCCGTGCTTGGTTAATCCTAGCGCTAGATAGCTAGCTCCAGGCATCATTCAACCTCGGCAAAAACATTATTATTCCTCCAATCAACCGCATTAAAAATTGTGGATTTTCACTCCGATTACTTGGCGTAGGGCTAATTGTTTGGGCCCATTTCATGGATCGGCCCATATATGGTGAAGTTACTAAAATACCCCTACCTCTAGGGAACATGATCCTCCACCGGCTGGAGCTGAATAAAATGCCCTCATTTATTATAGGTCTCATCCTCTATAAATAGGGGTTGTCTCATTAGACAAAGGTATTGAATTCTCACCTAACAAAACCAGAGCATCTCTCTCTACAATTACTCACTTTCTCTCTCTACCTCAATCTCAACTGACTTGAGCGTCGGATGGGCTTTCCCGGGAACACCCCCAGGCCAGTTTTCCTTGTTTTGCAGGACCTCCAGGGACAAGACTCGGGATTATATTCCAACTCGAGATTTTAACCTCTCTAAACATACTTAACTCATTTGACTAGTTTCTAGGCAGAAACACTAGTAAATATATAAAATTAAAAACACGAATTATGAAAGAGTTACCTTACGAACTATACCCTTTTGGAGAGAAGCGTTTTCGAGGATAAAAGTTACACGGGGTTTTTCATAAAGCTCCATTTTCATCAAAGAATTGTAAACAAAATCCTGCAATACATTGGCAACTACTAAATTTGACTCAATTATCAAAAATAAGCTTGAAAAATCGCATAAAAATTCTTCTCGCTTAAGAATATCAACGTATGAACGTAGAAAATTTCTAGCAACAAATCGCTTGTTATAATATTTCATAACTTGAGTAATTATAGCGAATAGTTCAATCGTCCACCTTAGAAGAACCCTAAATCCACTATACTAGTGACAATTAAATCAACGATAGTGTGAAACTAAACCCTAGATTGTGAAATAGATATTCGATACTTAAAAATAAAAAGAAAAAAGAAAAAGAAAAACTTACGTCTAATCTATTTCAATGGACTAATGGAGAGAGTAAGCAGAAGCCACTTCAATTGCAAATAAGTAGGTGCACACGTCCGTATGGTGAGGAAGGTGCGCACGATGAACATCAAGCACTAGGTTAAGAACATAAGACCAATACCAATGAACATATACTAACAGAGATGTACATATGTTGATTTGGCTTGTTAGCCATGTACATGTGTTCATTTGACTTGTTATTCATGTACATTTGGCTTGGTAGCCATGTACATGTGCGCACCCTCCTCACCATACGGACGTGTGCACCATCTACGGATTGCACTTCAATGGAGAATTCAGAGCAAGTATTAATTATTTAATTGTATTAGGCCATGTTCTCTTCAACTTAAAAAAATAATATTCAGTAAAAATAAGTTCTGTTCAGTAAAGATAAGTTCAGTTTAACAAAAAGAAGCTCAGTTCAATAAAAATAAGTTCAGTTCAGTAAAAATCAGTAACTTTAAAGAAGAAATATAATAGAAAATCAGTATAAATAAGTTCAGTTCGGTAAAATTAAGTTCAATTTAGTAAAATTATGTTCAGTTCAGTAAAAATAAGTTTAGTTCAGTAAAAATAAGTCGAATAGAACAGGGTATGAGTATTCATCTTCCTATGTTAGTGCAAAAATGTAGTCAATCAAATTCATTCTATGTTTAGCTACTATGAACATGAATTAAGAATATTTATAATTAAAAAATATAGAATTAGAGAATAAAAAATAAGGTTTGTTAATGTATATATTTGTATACTCATCATAAAATGAGTGAAAAAAAATGGACTTGTAGGAAAAATTTATAGGATTTAATTAGGTAAACTATTGATTTGTGAATGAGTAAATTGATCATAAAGGGAGAATAGGCCAATTGACCAAATTGGTAAAAAAAAAAGACCCTTAGCGACAATTTGGTAAAACAAATTATTTCAGGCGACAATTGACCCAAAAATACAAAAATTTCCGACAAACAACTCGTGAATGCTTAATATAATTCGTTTCCGTTGTTTTTTTAACGAAAAAAATTATTTTCTTCATCTATTTTTTCAAACCTTTTCAAGAAAATAAAATTTTGAAGAAAAAAAAGGTTTAAATATTAATTATCACTTAATTTTCCTACCCCTTATTAATGAACATTAAAAGGGGGTTGGAAATAAATTTGGGTAATTCAAAATTAAGCAAAATAAAAAGTGGATTAAAATTTTAAATGGGAAAAATAAATTTAAACAACACAAAAACAAATAAAATTAGGAATTGTCGCCTAAGTTTATTTTTTTTACCAAATTGTCGCCTGAGTTTATTTTTTTTACCAAATTGTCGCCTGAGTTTATTTATTTTACCAAATTGTGGCCGGAGTAATTTTTTACCAATTTGTCGCTAGGTCCTTTTTTTACCAATCTGGTCAATTGGTCGAATAATTTATTGCAATTAGGAAATTTGTGATTTGATTGAAATGAGATTTTGATTTTTATAAATCACTAAGAATTAATGTAATTACTAGTATGTGCCCGTGTTAATGCATGCGTTTTTGATTTATCTATAATGAAAACCCGTGAATAATGTTAAAATGAAATTGTTGTGAATATTTAAGAATGGAGGAATCAGAGTAGTAGTTAATACTGTAAATGTTTATCGAGTTAGGCATGTGCCCGTATTAATGCACAGGTTTTTGATTTTTCTATAATGAAAAAATCCGTTTTAAAGAACAGCGCTAATATAAAAATAACATCAGTATATATCTACAGGTTTTTTTTATCAAATAAAAAATCAATAATGAAGTAAGTCGCCCCCTCTCTTTTTTTCTCTCTCTCAAACCCTAGCCTCCCCTCCCTTTTTTCATCAATTAGGGCTGCCATGGATGATTTCATCCATGGTAAGCCCCTTTTACCCTTTTATTTTCAGTTTTTTGTTCATTTTCTTTTTTTGTTTAATAAATTAGTCTCTCTTTATGAGATTTTCTCAAACCCTGTTATGGGGTTTTTTAGTTTCTATTTTGGAAATCTCCTTCTCCCCTATGGGAGTTGTGAGTATATATGGTTCTTTTATTTTTAGGTATGAGAAATTATTCTCATTGGTTGAAGTTCGAGACTCAACATGAAGGTATTGGAATCTCGGATGCGGTCAACCTGACTCGATCAAGAATGTTCTTCCCAAACTATATCAGAATGATAGACTTCCTCATCAATAGCTGCTTGATTCAGCAAATACAAGGGGGTTGCGCTGTATTGCTCGATCTGGTTCATTGTAGTTTCTTCGAAGACGGATTTGATTTAGTCTTGTTTAATTGTATCTTGTTTTTCTTTAATACTTATTATAGATGCCGTTTGGCCTTCAATTAATAAAATTTCTCTTTCAGAAAAAAATATATATATAATGTTGAAACAGTAACTACACCCCAGCCTCCTCTTCCTCACTTCTCTCCTAAACCCTAGCCTCCATTGTCAATTTTGAAGGGGCTTCAATCGGATCTTACCGGTGGAAAGCCCCAAATTTTTGTTTCTTTTAAGTTTTTTTATTTCTTAGGTTATAATAATGTCTCCCTCGAAAGAAAGGGTTATTCTCCTTCGAAAGACAAGGTTTTTTCGATCTCCTTCGAAAGACAAGGTTTTATTTGCGTTTAATAGGGTCTAAAGTTATGCGGGGCTACGATTGATGTTATTGATCGGATTCGGATTACGAAATCAACACAAGAATTTTCTTCCCCACAAAATTATGAAGCGACGATGGATCCACTCAAAAAGTTGTATGAGACAACAAGACGATA